>JAVJIX010000151.1:1720000-2310000 GCA_036785185.1 Paratrypauchen microcephalus | reverse complement strand
GTTTAGTTTAATGTGTAAACTGAGCATTTGCGGTCCTTTTCTGCGTTTGAAAAAAACACAGCCCAAACGGGTGATTCTGAACAAGGCAACTATGTGACGTTACACTGAAGCAAAAATGCAAATGCAGTTCCACCGCCCGTCTGTGTTTCTACCCACACTCTCTGTAAAGTACGCCCAGAGAGTTTGGACCGCGGACGAGCTACGCAATGCGAGATGTGGTTTTTTATTTGCCTGGAGGCACGTGAGAGTGTTTCCAGGCTCGGATGTCATTTATCCGAGCCTCCGAACCTCTGAAACAGCAGTGGTTTAATTTTATTTTCTGTGGAAATGGAACGCTTCTCATATCTTCCTCCGTGCAAAAACGCGGAAGTGGGGCCAGCGCACAGTGCACCGCTAGAGAGGAAAGAGCGGAGAGTTTGGCCACGCCCCCACCTGCTGCACTGGCCTGTCTCTGTCCTCCTCATTTGCATTCAAGCAACAACACCCAGAATAAAGTGTTCCACAGAGATATTTATGACTCTGACTGTGTTCATGAGGCTTTCTCATGCAGTGAGTCTTGATTTTGGAGAAGGATTCATTTACAGTATTAGGGAACCATTAAGGAGCCGTATAAAACTGCTCACTGCTTCACTGCTCCTGAAAAGAATGGGTCAAATGCAGAAGTCAAATTTCTCCCGTGTGTCACTGTGTGTCATTGTGTGTGAGACCAATAAAGGCTTAATCTAAAAATAAAAAAAGCATCAAGAAGTACCATGTCATGGGATCTTTAAGGGTACTCAGACTGCAGTCAAGATTGTGCATACTTGCTCAGCCCTGAGTACAGTCCGCGGACTACATGGGCGTCGGTGAAATGCGACAGGTCTCACAACTACGGGAAGCAGCCGCTGACCCCATTTTCTCCCGTAGAAGAAGTAGCGTGAGGTGCATGCTGGGATATAAAAGTGTGCGAAGTGTGCTTTTTCACGCAGTTGGTCAACGCCCCGATTTCCATGGAAATGACTGAGGTCTTCAGACCGTGTGTTAACTGTGCATGGGACAAAAAAGAAATGGGACAGCAGTCGTCGCGCCGGATGTGACGTGTGCACATGGACACACAGGAGAAACTATAGAAAACCCACGTATGGCTCCTACAAGTCGTTTTCAAATGAACAGCTCCTTTTACCTTTAGTTTAAAGGAGAATTAAAATTTTTTTTTACAATCTGAGCCTTATGTCGGTAACAAAACAAGTTGTTTTACTCACCCATAGCACTTTGGTGTCATATGGAGCACTTCCGGAGATGTTTTAGATTTGCGATCTCCTTAATGTGAGTGCTCGGGGCACATGTTTGCGGTCTCCAAATAACACAAACTTTAGCACTTTTCAAATCATAGAAGCTCAATGTCTTAGTCTACGCCTGGGGTGGGCAAACTTTTTGACTCGTGGTCCACAAAGGGTTCTAAAATTTGACAGAAGGGCCGGACCAGGAGCAGCTGGATTTCGTGTTTTGGTAAAAACACTAAAAATAACATGGGATATGTAGAAAACATGTGATTTATTTCAATTAAAATGTCCATCTTTCAAGTTCCATGGTATTTAGCTATTTATTGAAATGACTCTTAAAACACAGAAAATTTAATTAATAAAATACAACTTTTTTTTTAATACTAACAGTTACTATTTTAAAGCACTGAAAGTTCTGTTCTTCAGGTTCTTTCGTTCTTTCGTTGACTGCTTGCTAGCATAGTTAGCATGTTTTGTGGCAAAGTGACACCTAATATTATATTCTTTAAAACCGCTACAGTCTCATGGAATATCAGGCATACAGCAGGTGATAAATATTTGGTGAAAAAATATGAACTTGTCCACTCCTTATTAAACACTCGACATTCTCTGTCCACTTTTCTTTTCTTAGCTCCGCTCATCTTTACAGGAGGGCTGAGGGGTCAAAGAGTAAAGCACAAATGTGGAGCAAAACGCCTCAACAAAGGTCAATGTATGTAGTGCGCCAGCTGTTGGAAAATGCCAGAATTTCAGGGAAATTAAAACATTAAAACATTAACAAGATATATTAATATAATTTCTTCAAGTTCAGCGGGCCGGATTAAAAAGCTTAACGGGCCGCGTATGGCCCCCGGGCCGTAGTTTGCCCATGCCTGTTCTACGCTTTCGTTTGAGTCAAATGTGGCCTGTAATCCGAGATTTATCCATAGTTTCGAGTAGATGAGGAGGCCAGTGCGCATGTGCGGAGTCACAGTTTATTTCGCTCTCAGCTCTCGGGACCCAAACATGAAACGCAAAGCTGTAAATTATGGATAAATCTCGGATTACAGGCCACTTTTGACTCAAACAAAAGTGTAGACTAAGACATTGAGCTTCTATGATTTGAAAAGTGCTAAAGTTTGTGTTATTTGGAGACCGCTCGGGGCATATATTATATTACGGATATCGTTACGGAGATCGCAAATCTAAAACATCTCTGGAAGTGCTCCATATGACACCAAAGTGCTATGGGTGAGTAAAACAACTTGTTTTATTACCGAAATAAGGCTCAGATTGTAAAAAAACTTTAATTCTCCTTTAATAGAGTTTGGCAATTCCAGGGCTGAAATCATGCAAATGATTCTAGCGAAGGTGTGTGGAGTTTAAAGGTCCCATGGCATGAAATTTTCACTTTCTGAGGTTTTTGAACGTTAATGTGAGCTCCCCTACCCTGTTTAGGCCCCCCCCCCCCCCATGGCTAAAAGTTGCGAAATGTCTAAACTGAGCATTTGCGATCCTTTTCTGCGTTAGAAAAAAATCGGAGCTCAAACGGGCGATTTTGAACAAGGAAACTTATTGATGTCAGATCGAAAAAAGAAATGCAAATGCAGTTCCACCCCCGTCTGTCTGTACTCAGCGTCTCTGTAAATCACGCCCAGAGAGTTTGGACTGCGGAGGAGCTACGCAATGCGAAATGTGTTTTTTTATTTGCCTGGAGGAACTTGCGAGTGTTTCTAGGCTCGGAAGTCCTTTATCTGAGCCTCTGGACCTTTGAACAGCAGTGGTTTCATTTTATTTTCTGTGGAAATGTGTTTATTTTTCAATGGAACGCTTCAAATCTCTCCCCCCGTGCAAAAACAAGGAAATGGATCAGAGCGGACAGCTGAGAGCGGAGAGCGGAGAGTTTGGCCACGCCCCCACCCTCTACTATAGGCCATCTCTTTTCTCCTCATTTGCATTTAAGCAACAACGCCCATAATGGCCTGTTCAGAGAGAGAAAAATTACTCTTTCTCATCTTATCTCTGTTTCTCATGCACTGAGTGTTGATTTTGAAGAAGGATTCATTTACAGTATTAGGGAACCATTAAGGAGCCATATAAAAGCATCAAGAAGTACCATGTCATGGGACCTTTAAAAACACAGTGGAGCACTTCCTGTATTACCACATGACATCACAAGTTGGAACAGAACTCCTAAATATGCAGAGTTTGTGCGTTAAACATGTGTGAATGAAACAAAACACAACTCCAGGTGTGTTTGTGATGAGGAAACAACTTTAGAACACAAATCAGAGGATAGTGTAATATGGGACCTTTAAGACAAAAGAAATATGTTATAACTCTGAAATCTTTCTCTTTTTCAGCGGATGTTGTGGTTTTGTTCACGTCATTTCCTTCAAAATTTTCTTCCAACTATCTCACACCTACCCACTCATTTTTTACACATTTTATTACTATTTCATCATAATATTAGCATGTTCCTAAAATATATATCCGGTCTGTATTCACCATTGTGACTTAAATGTATTTTTGAGCTGTATATTGTGCATGTATTGTGCATGTTCTTGCGTGGTCTGCATGCACCTCCTCACTTCCTCCTCCCACCTGTGGCTTCTTATTCTACTCTTTGTTAGGTGTAAGTCAATTGTTTCATTTGAGGTTTTCCCGTGAAAGGTTCAGGCCAGAGCGAATGAAGCAAAAAACAAGAGAAGACGACAAAGTTTTGGGCTTGAATCGAGACCAAATATGATACATTCAAGTGGGTAACGCAGTGTTTTTATTTGTCCATGATTTAGACCACCTGGATTAGTCTAAATTTAGATTAGACCTGATTTAGACCAAGATTAATCTGCATTTAGACCTGGTTCAGTCCTAGTTTAGTTTCGGTTTATTCAGACTTGGTTTAGTTCTAGTTCAGTTCCTGGTTTAATCCAAGTTTAATCTGCATTTAGACCTGGTTTTGATCCTGTTTCATTAAGATTTAGACCTGGTTTAGTCCAAGTTTAGTACCCGGTTTAGTCCAAATTTAATCCACATTTAGACCTGGTTTTGACCCTGTTTCATTAAGATTTAGACCTGGTTTAGTCCAAGTTTAGTACCCGGTTTAGTCCAAGTTTAATCTGCATTTAGACCTGGTTTTGACCCTGTTTCATTAAGATTTAGACCTGGTTTAGTCCAAGTTTAATCTGCATTTAGACCTGGTTTTGACCCTTTTTCATTAAGATTTAGACCTGGTTTAGTCCAAGTTTAGTACCCGGTTTAGTCCAAGTTTAATCTGCATTTAGACCTGGTTTTGACCCTGTTTCATTAAGATTTAGACCTGGTTTAGTCCAAGTTTAGTACCCAGTTTAGTCCAAATTTAATCCACATTTAGACCTGGTTTTGACCCTGTTTCATTAAGATTTAGACCTGGTTTAGTCCAAGTTTAGTACCCAGTTTAGTCCAAATTTAATCTGCATTTAGACCTGGTTTTGACCCTGTTTCATTAAGATTTAGACCTGGTTTAGTCCAAGTTTAGTACCCGGTTTAGTCCAAATTTAATCCACATTTAGACCTGGTTTTGACCCTGTTTCATTAAGATTTAGACCTGGTTTAGTCCAAGTTTAGTACCCGGTTTAGTCCAAATTTAATCTGCATTTAGACCTGGTTTTGACCCTTTTTCATTAAGATTTAGACCTGGTTTAGTCCAAGTTTAGTACCCGGTTTAGTCCAAGTTTAATCTGCATTTAGACCTGGTTTTGACCCTGTTTCATTAAGATTTAGACCTGGTTTAGTCCAAGTTTAGTACCCGGTTTAGTCCAAATTTAATCCACATTTAGACCTGGTTTTGACCCTGTTTCATTAAGATTTAGACCTGGTTTAGTCCAAGTTTAGTACCCGGTTTAGTCCAAGTTTAATCTGCATTTAGACCTGGTTTTGACCCTGTTTCATTAAGATTTAGACCTGGTTTAGTCCAAGTTTAATCTGCATTTAGACCTGGTTTTGACTTCTACTTTAGTTTCAGTTTAGATTTAGACGTGGTTTAGTCGCTTGATTTAGTACCTGGTTTAGTCCAAATTTAATCTGCATTTAGACCTGATTTTGACCCTGTTTCATTAAGATTTAGACCTGGTTTAGTCCAAGTTTAGTACCCGGTTAGACCAAATTTAATCTGCATTTAGACCTGGTCTAGATATAAACCCTGTTTCATTAAGATTTAGACCTGGTTTAGTCCAAGTTTAGTACCCAGTTTAGTCCAAATTTAATCTGCATTTAGACCTGGTTTTGACCCTGTTTCATTAAGATTTAGACCTGGTTTAGTCCAAGTTTAGTACCCGGTTTAGTCCAAATTTAATCTGCATTTAGACCTGGTTTTGACCCTGTTTCATTAAGATTTAGACCTGGTTTAGTCCAAGTTTAGTACCCGGTTTAGTCCAAATTTAATCTGCATTTAGACCTGGTTTTGACCCTGTTTCATTAAGATTTAGACCTGGTTTAGTCCAAGTTTAGTACCCGGTTTAGTCCAAATTTAATCTGCATTTAGACCTGATTTTGACCCTGTTTCATTAAGATTTAGACCTGGTTTAGTCCAAGTTTAGTACCCGGTTTAGACCAAATTTAATCTGCATTTAGACCTGGTTTTGACCCTGTTTCATTAAGATTTAGACCTGGTTTAGTCCAAGTTTAGTACCCAGTTTAGTCCAAATTTAATCTGCATTTAGACCTGGTTTTGACCCTGTTTCATTAAGATTTAGACCTGGTTTAGTCCAAGTTTAGTACCCGGTTTAGTCCAAATTTAATCTGCATTTAGACCTGGTTTTGACCCTGTTTCATTAAGATTTAGACCTGGTTTAGTCCAAGTTTAGTACCCGGTTTAGTCCAAATTTAATCTGCATTTAGACCTGGTTTTGACCCTGTTTCATTAAGATTTAGACCTGGTTTAGTCCAAGTTTAGTACCTGGTTTAGTCCAAGTTTAATCTGCATTTAGACCTGGTTTTGACCCTGTTTCATTAAGATTTAGACCTGGTTTAGTCCAAGTTTAGTACCCGGTTTAGTCCAAATTTAATCTGCATTTAGACCTGGTTTTGACCCTGTTTCATTAAGATTTAGACCTGGTTTAGTCCAAGTTTAGTACCCGGTTTAGTCCAAATTTAATCCACATTTAGACCTGGTTTTGACCCTGTTTCATTAAGATTTAGACCTGGTTTAGTCCAAGTTTAGTACCCGGTTTAGTCCAAATTTAATCTGCATTTAGACCTGGTTTTGACCCTGTTTCATTAAGATTTAGACCTGGTTTAGTCCAAGTTTAGTACCCGGTTTAGTCCAAGTTTAAGACGCATGTAGACCCGGTTTACTTCTACTTTAGTTTCACTTTATTCAGACGTGGTTCAGTCGCTTGATTTAGACCTGGTTTAGTTCTTCTTTAGTCCTGGTTTAGATGAGGTTTTGTCCAAGTCTGGTCTGAAGTTACACTTTTCTTGTCAGATTTTGTTTAGTCCTGGTCTAGATATAAACTCTGTTTACTTCACATTTAATTCTAGTTTTACTTAGGTTTATTTAGACCTGGTTTGGTCCTGATTTGATCTGAATTTTGGCTTAGTTTAGTCCATGTTTAGACCTGGTTTGCTGGTATTGAGCAGCAGAAGCAGCAGCAGCAGCGTTTGTATTTGCAGTTTGTTTTGTTTTGTAGACTCACTGCTTCTGCTTTTTGTCTTCGAAGAAACTAAATTGTGTAAAATTCTAACATTGTGCAAGTTTGATTCAGGATTCCACTTCTCCAAATCAGTTTTACAGCCTGGTTCTTTGAGTCTCAGTCAGACCTGTAGAGGCTCAGAATATAAAACATCTGATTATAAGTAAAATAAGTATTTACTTAGTTCATGCACGATTTTACAGGCTCATTTGATTCTTACATCAAGTTTACTTAAAACTGGACTTATATTTACTAAAACGCTCCATCAAAACTGGGACTAAACCTGGACTAGATCAAGACTAGACCAGGACTATAACAGGACTAAACCAAGACTAAACCAGGATTAAACCAGGGCTATAACAGAACTAAACCAGGACTATAATAGGACTATAACAGTATTGTAACAGAACTAAACCAGGATTAAACTAGGACTATAACAGAACTAAACCAGGATTAAACCAGGACTATAACAGAACTAAACCAGGATTAAACCAGGACTATAATAGGACTATAACAGTATTGTAACAGAACTAAACCAGGATTAAACCAGGACTATAACAGAACTAAACCAGGACTATAATAGGGCTATAACAGTATTGTAACAGAACTAAACCAGGATTAAACCAGGACTATAACAGAACTAAACCAGGGCAAAAGAGGATATTCAATCTGTCAACTGGACAAAAAGTTTATTTGGTCGAATACGTTTCGCAGTAGACCACATTGCTTTGTTTGTGGCTCGGTATCTTGTCCTTTGGGTGGACCACGGGCCACTCCTTTGAGGACAGTGAGGTACAGATCTTGGCCAGAGAAAAGAACTGGTTTGAGAGGGGAGTTAAAGAGGCTATTTTTGTCAAGAAAGAGAATCCTTCTTTGAACAAAAAGACATAATTTGTCTCCCCTCTAAAACTCTATCGTCAAACATAAATCAAAACAAACAAAGAAAACAACAGGACTACAGTAGGCAGGGAGTATTCCATCAACGCCACTAAGAGCAAAGCCCAGCTAACTTCAGCAAAAAAAATTTTACCTTACATTCTTGGTCAGTTTTGGCGACTTTCCAGTAATTTAAAATATGTCGTTGTCGCTGTCGTTATGATATCTTCACATAAAAGAATTTCAGTTTTAGCTTCAGAGATGCTGTGCAAACCTCTTTAATGAAATCCTGCAAAACAGTCTCTTTACATTATTAACACCACTCCTGCTCAAAGACAAGATAACACAATTTAGCATATTTGTTGGTGCAAATACTTTTACACAGTAAAAAGAGATTACAGTGGACAAGTCTGCTCTACAAGTATGAATATAAACATCTGTAATGACATCAACTGCACTCTTTGAGTATTGAACTCGGGCCTCCCACGTAACAAACCGTAGCGAGTCCTCTGCCCCACTGATTTGTCTCGATAACGATGGTGAAAACATTTTAAAAAACCTCAACATTCAGCACTGTTATAGAACTTAATTTACGTGGTCAGTGATCTTCCGCCACACCATATCTCTCGCCTTGGTTATTGCAAGTGTGTTTCCTTTCTTTGTAACTGTGGCTTTATATTTATATTCTGCCCGAATCTTCGACATGATCGCATTTTCGACAGATGCTTGTTCTGGGCTTCTTACATCCCCCGTGCACGCGCCTAGTCCAAGACTGGACAGGCCTGGCTGAAGTGAACTCGCTGAGGCACAACTAAACTGCGTTAGTGGAATGACTACAGCCTTAAGTTTAAGGTGACGCTTCTTCAAGCAAGGCTGAATCACGTAAGTGCCGCTATGTTTAGCGGCATTGATGGAATACCCCCCAGTCAGGTCCAGAGGTGTGAAAACACCCATTATGGTCCTGAAGAGCTATGGTAACCAGACCCCACACTCCACTCCCACAGCCTATTTAATAGGCTACCTAACTAACAGAAACTGTAAACAAATACACTCTGTAGTCTCAGAGTCATTTCATTGTAGTGAGCGCCCCCTTCAGGCAGATATAGGCAGTGTCCACCAGCGTCTGACCAGAACTGAAGAAGCAGTTTGGATGAGCTGTGAAACGTATTCGACCAAATAAACTTTTGTCAACTGCCAAACTGAATTTCTCCTTTTGCCATGGATTCTATCAACAACTGAGGGATTCTACACACAGAACTAAACCAGGACTATAACAGGACTATATCAGAACTAAACAAAGGTTTAAACCAGGACTATAACAGGACTATATCAGAACTAAACAAAGGTTTAAACCAGGACTATAACAGGACTATATCAGAACTAAACAAAGGTTTAAACCAGGACTATAACTGGACTATATCAGAACTAAACAAAGCTTTATACCAGGACTATAACTGGACTATATCAGAACTAAACAAAGGTTTAAACCAGGACTATAACTGGACTATATCAGAACTAAACAAAGGTTTAAACCAGGACTATAACAGGACTATATCAGAACTAAACAAAGGTTTATACCAGGACTATAACTGGACTATATCAGAACTAAACAAAGGTTTAAACCAGGACATAACTGGACTATATCAGAACTAAACAAAGGTTTATACCAGGACTATAACTGGACTATATCAGAACTAAACAAAGGTTTAAACCAGGACATAACTGGACTATATCAGAACTAAACAAAGGTTTATACCAGGACTATAACTGGACTATATCAGAACTAAACAAAGGTTTAAACCAGGACATAACTGGACTATATCAGAACTAAACAAAGGTTTATACCAGGACTATAACTGGACTATATCAGAACTAAACAAAGGTTTAAACCAGGACATAACTGGACTATATCAGAACTAAACAAAGGTTTAAACCAGGACTATAACTGGACTATATCAGAACTAAACAAAGGTTTAAACCAGGACATAACTGGACTATATCAGAACTAAACAAAGGTTTAAACCAGGACTATAACAGGACTATATCAGAACTAAACAAAGGTTTAAACCAGGACTATAACTGGACTATATCAGAACTAAACAAAGGTTTAAACCAGGCCTAACTGGACTATATCAGAACTAAACAAAGGTTTAAACCAGGACTATAACTGGACTAAACCAGGATCAAACCAGGACTCTAACAGGATTAAACCAATCAGGACTAGTCCAGGTCCAAACCAGGAGCAAACCGGGACTACTGTAGATGTTTAGTCCAGCTCTGAAAATGCTAGTCTCATAGGTGGTATTGTGATATTCCATGTATCTCCTCTGTGTTTTTAAAGTCTGTTCACCTCAAACAGACTCATTTTCAACACTGTAGTGCTCCGACAGCTGTCATTACACAGCAACTTTTGTGATTTAGAAACCATCGTTTTTAAGTTCCAGTTCCTTCTTTAGTCATCTGTGAAATGACCTCATGTGAATTCATAAGAGTCCCAACTGTACTGTACAAAGTGTGGTTATGGAACTAATATTTAAAACTAATGAATAAAGTGGACCAAAAACTATGTCATTTCATTTTCAATACAAAACAATTATAGCTTATATTAAATATAAATGGACTCTTGTGAGTTTTAAGTCATGTTATAATGTTGTTACCTGATTTAAAATGTACTTTATTATTAGAAGATATTGTGCTAATATTTTCAGCAGATTTTAAAACATCAGTAGCCTTTATATTTTGTAGGAAGTGGGTTCACCACAGACCACCTATACTCTGCAAAGCATCATGGGAGATTGACTCAGACAGAGGAAATGTGTTTTAAAGCCTCAGAACATTGTCATTATTCAGTTTCGTGTGAAAGGGGTCGGTGTAGAGGGTGAAGCTTTTGCACACCAACCACATGGACACATGATCATACTGCTGAGTATTGGGACTGGTTATAAATGGGAGGGCATCTGGATTAAAAACTAAACTAAAACTAAATAATTTTGAAAACCAAAAACCTTTAAACTTTGTGGGAAGAATACGTATTGTTATTAATTCAAAAATAATATCCTCCTGGGACCTGAAGAAAAAAAGTGTATCTGAATTATTATTATTATTATTATTTTAATTTTCTATTTGGAGGTAAATGTACACCTTAGCATTTACATTTTGTTAATTTTATTTGTATTCATAATAATAATATTCGTAACGTGTCCTCTGTAATGGACGTCAGGGACATTTTGGTGTTAAATTCCATGTGAAGTTAACAACCTCACACTTTTTTTTTTTTTTTTTGATGACCAACATCTCTGACAAGCTTCTACAGTCACGTCAAATAGTCTCCCTTTTAATTTCTTATTTATTTATTTTAGTATTTTTTAATTAGTATTTTTATGTATTATTTATTTTGTATTTATTTATTATTTATTTATTTATTTTAGTATTTATTTATTTATTTATTTTACTTTTAAGTATTATTTATTTTCTATTTATTTGTATTTATTTATTTGTTTATTTATTTTAGTATTTTTTTAATTTATTCTTATTTTTATGTATTATTTATTTTTATTTATTTATTTTTTATTTTAGTATTTTTTTAATTTATTCAAATTTTTATGTATTATTTATGTTCTTTTTATTTATTTATTTTTTTAGTATTTTTATTTGTATTTTTATGTATTATTTATTTTGTATTTATTTATAATTTATTTATTTATTTTAGTTTTTTTTTATTTTTTTATTTTTAAGTATTATTTATTTTCTATTTATTTGTATTTATTTATTTATTTATTTATTTTAGTATTTTTTTTAATTTATTCTTATTTTTATGTATTATTTATTTTTATTTATTTATTTTTTATTTTAGTATTTTTTTTATATTTATTCTAATTTTTATGTATTATTTATTTTCTTTTTATTTATTTATTTATTTTAGTATTTTTTTTATTTATTCTTATTTTTATGTATTATTATTTTTTTTTTTATTTTAGTATTTTTTTTTATTCATTCAAATTTTTATGTGTTATTTATTTTCTTTTTATTTATTTATTTATTTATTTTAGTATTTTTTTTATTTATTCTTATTTTTATTTATTTATTTTGACAGACTGGTCTCAGGGGTCTCAGGAGGATATTACTAAATTAAAGGCTCATTGCGTAGCTTTTCTGGTTGAGGGTATATGCTACCTGCCTGTCTCCATGGAGATGTTATTACTTAGTGTAGAATGTTCCACAGTATGGCATTACATTGCATGGTTGATCTTTATTGAGACAAGGAGAGGCACCCGGCAAAGTTACCATGTTTCCTTTTATTGTTCTGAAAATAACAACAGTCATACCTCACCTTACGAAATTAATTTGTTCCAGAAGTGGTTTCGTAACGTGATTTTTTGAATTTCTGAGTTTCGTAACTTGAATTTTCTTTCGTTTTCAGAGACGAAAATTTTACGTAAAGGCGTTTTGTAACTTGGATTATTAGTTAGTTGGGTCTTTCATAAGGCGAGGTATGACTGTATTAACATGTTTCACTTTCGTTTCTCAAGTTCCCCCTCTCTTTCCTCCCCACGCTGAGTCACTCCCCCTTCAGAGCGTACGACACAATCAACGTGCATAGCAATTTTGTATCATGTTTTTGTGGAGAATTGTTGTTGTGGTATGGATGACATAGGCTTGTGGGCGGAGCCTTGTACAGAAACTCACAGCTAACAGTAAGGAGGGTCTGAATAGGGCCCGGGAGAGATCGCTAAATTACTCACACATGAATGGATGACATCTAAAACCCCATTAGACATGTTTTGACGAGGGAACAGCGTTATAACGTGGTAGAAAGCTCAAGAAAGTCGATTTTGCATTATATCCCCTCTTTAAGGTTTTTTTTTTTTCTTTTGAGCAAAATGTACGGAGCCCTGGAAGTGACATAGGTGAATAAATAAAATAACAAGGCGTGGGAACAACTTATAAGGTGTGGGAACGAGTTATAAGGTGTGGGAACAAGTTATACCTTATAAGTTGTCCCCACACCTTATAACTTGTTCCCACGCCTTATAAGTTGTTCCCACACCTTATAAGTTGTTCCCACACCTTATAACTTGTTCCCACACCTTATAAGTTGTTCCCACACCTTATAAGTTGTTCCCACACCTTATAACTCGTTCCCACACCTTATAAGTTGTTCCCACACCATATAACTTGTTCCCACACCTTATATGTTGTTCCCACACCTTATAAGTTGTTCCCACACCTTATAACTTGTTCCCACACCTTGTCCGTACGGCGCGGCGAGAGCCGGAGCTGGTTGCAACGCGCTCCGTTATAACTTATTCCCACACCTTATAACTTATTCCCACACCTTATAACTTGTTCGTTTGCACACCTTATAACTTGTTCCCACACCTGTATAAGGATGAGTGCTTCAGAGACGCGATGTTTCTGCTCCGTTTCGACCTCTATTCCCACTGGACCTTATAACTTATTCCCACACCGTTGCTATGTGCGTTGCTATGTTCCCTGCGCTTATAAGTTGTACCCACACCGGATAAGTTGTTCCCACACCTTATAACTTGTTCCCACACCTTATAACTTGTTCCCACACCTTATAAGTTGTGCAACACCTTATAAGTTGTTCCCACTGAGGGACTAATAAAGTTGTTCCCACACCTTATAACTTATTCCCACACCTTATCTAACTCGTTCCCACACCTTATAACTTGTTCCCACACCTTATAACTTGTTCCCACACCTTATAACTTGTTCCCACACCTTATAACTTGTTCCCACACCTTATAAGTTGTTCCCACACCTTGTTATTTTATTTATTCACCTATGTCACTTCCAGGGCTCCGTAAAAATGTACATTACCAATCACAATCAAAAGTTTGGAAACACTCTCTCACTCAATGTTTTTTCTCTATATTTTGGTTATAATTTTTAAGACTTTTTATATATTTTTTTTACACTTTAACATAATTCCATTTATCCGTCACATAGATGTCTCCTGTGTGTATAAAATGTTAAAAAATAGTTAAGTTAAGGTAAAAAAAGAAAAAAAAACTGTAATGCCATACTGCCATACTGTGGAACATTCCTGGCAGAGCAATAACATCTCCACTCCCACTACAGTAAAGTTCCGCAGTGCCTCTTTAGGTCATACTATCACAGACTGCTGCAGCTGAAACTTTGCCCAGACATGATCACTTCTTGACAGGAAGCACAAAGCATTCTGGGACGGCTAATAAAATTAGATTTTTCTGTGTTAAAGGAAACTACACTTCCTGAAGAGACGACTCACTCACACTCACACAATCGACCAACAAATACTAGAATCCAAACTGAAAATGTGCAAATACAGAACACTGCAAAAAGACATTTCTAGCGAAGTTAAAATTGCTTAAATTAAGAACATTTTACTTTATTTGAGTAGATTGTTTTAAAGGTGTACAGTCATGGCCAAAAGTTTTGAGAATGACACAAATATTACATTTTCACAAAGTCTGCTGCTTCAGAGTTTTTATATGTTTTTGTCAGATGTTTCTATGTTATAATGAAATACAATTAAAAGCATTTCATAAGTGTCAAACGCTTTTATTGAGAATTACACAGAATTCATGCAATAAGTCAATATTTGCAGTGTTGACCCTTCTTTTTCAAGACCTCTGCAGTTCTCCCTGGCATGCTGTCAATCAACTTCTGGACCAAATCCTGACTGATGGCAGTCCATTCTTGCATAATCAATGCTTGGAGTTTGTCAGAATTTGTGGGTTTTTGATTGTCCACCCGCCTCTTGAGGATTGACCACAAGTTCTCAATGGGATTAAGATCTGGGGAGTTTCCTGGCCAAGGACCCAAAATCTTAATGTTTTGTTCCCCGAGCCATTTTGTTGTGACTTTTGCTTTATGGCAAGGTGCTCCATCATGCTGGAAAAGGCATTCTTCATCACCAAACTGCCCTTGGATGGTTGGGAGAAGTTGCTCTCGGAGGACGTTCTGGTACCATTCTCAAAACTTTTGGCCATGACTGTACAGTGGTACCTCACCTTACGAAATTAATTCGTTCCAGAAGTGGTTTCGTAACGTGAATTTTTCGTAAGTTGAGTAGCTATTTCAATGGAAAAAGCCTGATTCGTTCCAACTTTTTTATAGTGTAACATTGTGTTCTGCGTAGAGACTGTAGACCCAGGACTAAACGTGGCCTATACCAGGTCTAGACCAAGGTCTAAACCTGGACTAAACCAGGACTAGACCAGGTGGATTAAAGCGCCGCGTGCGGGTCTATTTCCTGGTTTCGTTTCGAGTCACGGCTGAGGCGAGCAGCGAGGGGGACCGCACGCAGTCTGAGCGCATGAACGAGACCCGTGCTCAAACCGTGCCTCCTCTAGACCTCCTCTAGACCTGGTCTAGACCAGGTCCTAGACCTGGCCACATTAGACCAGGTCTAGACCACTGCGGCTCTTGCATGCGTTCGTTCATGCGCTCAGACTGCGTGCGGTCCCCCTCACTGCTCGCCTCAGCCGTGACTCGAAACGAAACCAGGAAATAGACCCGCACGCGGCGCTTTAATCCACCTGGTCTAGTCCTGGTTTAGTCCTGGTTTAGTCCAGGTTTAGTCCAGGTTTAGTCCTGGTTTAGTCCAGGTCTAGACCTGCTGGCAGCCCCGCGCCGGGTCATGCTGCGCTATCACACGTGTCAGAGCGCAGTTTTCTCCCCCCTCCCCCTTCCCCCCACACTTCACTATTAATAATTTTGTTGAAAATCTATGAAAGTTTGAGTGTTTAAACGAGAGACAAATGTGAGAAAAGTTTAAATCCAGTCTGAGAAAAGCGTATAATGTGTGTGGCTGAGTGCATTATTTGAATTTTTGAAATTTCGCGTTTCGTAACTTGAATTTTCTTTCGTATCTAGAGACCAAAATTTAACGTGAAGGCGTTTCATAACTTGGAATTTTCGTTTGTTGGGTCTTTCGTAAGGTGAGGTATCACTGTATTGTGTAACTTTTTGATGGAGATCTGTCATCTGCTTGTTTCTATGGAGATGTCATTGCTCTGCCTGGAATGTTCCACAGTATGACATTAAACAGCTCTACCTTACATTTATTCAGTTACAGATGGTTTTATAGCTCCAAAACACCTAGAAAAACAGGTATTCTGACAGTGAGCAGGGTCGCCTCTCCACAGATCTGACCTGTAACTCGGTCTGGTTTGGTCTCCATGAAGACAGAAAGATTTAATGCCATACTGTGAAACATTCCATTTTGCTTGTCATGGGAAATTTACCCAGATCCTGATAAAACGTTCTTAATTAAACTTAATCATCTTAACTTGGCTACATTTGAGTTTTTGCAGTGAACCAGCTATTGTTTCTAGCCTCATTTACACTGCTTAGAATCTGTAAAGTATTTTTTGCATAGTCAGAAATAAAGACTGAATTTTACTTGGTTTCCACAATTACATTTTATTTTTAATGGTGATATTTTTTTATCACATTTTTTATTATGGAAACATTTATCAAAGAGAGGCTATTGTGCAAACCTTTTTGAGCTTTCCCCCATATTATAATGTTGTTTCCTCATCGAAAACATGTTTAATGAGGTTTTAAATGTCATCCATGCATGTTTGAATAATTTAGCGATCTCTCCCGGGCCCTATTCAAACCCTCCTTAGATTCTGTACAAAGCTTCGCCCACGAGCCTACGTCACCCATGCTCCCACATGACAATTCTACATAAATATACAAAAAACATGATACAAAACTGTACACAGCAACTTGACAAACCTGATGCGATGTGCAGTAGCGCAGTAGAGCGCTGATTGTGCTGTGATAGCACTCTGAAGGGGAAGTGAAGGAAAAGAGGGAAAACCTAGATTGTGAAAAATGAAAGTGAAACTGTTTAAAGGAAAAGTAACTTTTTTTTTACAATCTGAGCCTTCTTTCGGCAATAAAACAAGTAGTTTTACTCACCCATAGCAGTTTGGTGTCAATTGGAGCAGTATCGCAGAACTTATGTTGAGCCGTTCTGTTCTACTAATGATCTCGTATCCGTTAGCGTGAGTGCTCGGGGCATTACTTTGCGGTGTCCAAATAACACAAACTTTAGCACTTTTCAAATCACAGAAGATCGCTGTGTCAGCGTAGACTTTTAGTAGATTCCAAAACGGCCTGAAACCCGATATGCAGCTATAGTTTCATTTGATGACGTCATCAGAGAGGACAGCGCGCATGCGTGAACTCAGCTGTTTTGTAAACACCGCTAGTCCGAAAGAAGCTAACACCGCTCTGAACTTTACTTTTCTGTTGCGATATCGGGTTTCAGGCCATTTTGGAATCTACTAAAAGTCTACCCTGACACAGCGATCTTCTGTGATTTGAAAAGTGCTAAAATTTGTGTTATTTGGACACCGCAAATCAGTGCCCCGAGCACTCACGCTAACGGATACGGGATCATTAGTAGAACAGAACGGCTCAACATAAGTTCTGCGATACTGCTCCAATTGACACCAAACTGCTATGAGTGAGTAAAACTACTTGTTTTATTGCCGAAAGAAGGCTCAGATTGTAAAAAAAACATTAATTTTCCTTTAAACGTGATCATCAATACGTTGTTTTCGGCGAATATACCATTTTCAAAACAATAAAAGGAAACATGGTGGTCTAAATATGTTCTGTGTTAGCAGTTCATACCCAAGAGAAGTGAAATGCCCCTGTTTGAAAATGACTCTTTTTTTCAGATCAGTCAGTGATGTCTGTCTTCTGCTGCTGCTGTGTTGTTCATACAAGGTAAGACTCAAAACCACCTCCTGCCTCAGTTATCGGCGGGTTTCAGATTCTAGAATGTGATGATGTCATACTCTCAGATGGGGTCAAATCCAAGAACCAGATTTCCCTATACTGTAGACCTTTTTCACAGTGGTCGAAAGTGCTGCGTTGTAGAGTCGCAGAGAGATAGAGCGGTTGGAATCCTGGAGATGTTCACACATTACATGTCTAGCATCCAAACTGCACAAATCTGTTTATCTATGCTAATACTGTATCTACATTATTAAAGGTCCCATGGCATGAAATTTTCACTTTCTGAGGTTTTTGAACGTTAATTAAGATTAAGATTTAAGCTTAGGCTTTTAGCCTTTATTGGTCTCACACACAATGACACACAGTGACACACGGGAGAAATTTGACTTCTGCATTTGACCCATCCTTTTTCAGGAGCAGTGAGCAGCCATCTTTTTCGGCGCCCGAAATGTGAGCTCCCCTACCCTGTTTAGCCCCCCCCCCCCCATGGTTAAAAGTTGAGAAATGTCTAAACTGAGCATTTGCGATCCTTTTCTGCGTTACAAAAAATCGGAGCTCAAACGGGCGATTTTGAACAAGGCACCTTATTGACGTCAGATCGAAAAAAGAAATGCAAATGCAGTTCCACCCCCGTCTGTCTGTACTCAGCGTCTCTGTAAATCACGCCCAGAGAGTTTGGACCGCGAATGCGCTAGGCAATGCGAAATGCGTTTTTTTATTTGCCTGGAGGCACGTCCGAGTGTTTCTAGGCTCGGAAGTCCTTTATCTGAGCCCCTGGACCTTCGAACAGCAGCGGTTTAATTTTATTTTCTGTGGAAATGTGTTTATTTTTCAATGGAACACTTCAAATCTCTCCCCCCGTGCAAAAACATGGAAATGGATCAGCTGAGAGCTCAGAGCTCAGAGCGGAGAGTTTGGCCACGCCCCCACCCTCTACTATAGGTCAGCTCTTGTCTCCTCATTTGCATTCAAGCAACAACGCCCATTATAGAGTGTTCCAGAGAGAGAAAAATTACTCTTTCTCATCTTATCTCTGTTTCTCATGCACTGAGTGTTGATTTTGAAGAAGGATTCATTTACAGTATTAGGGAACCATTAAGGAGCCATATAAAAGCATCAAGAAGTACCATGTCATGGGACCTTTAAGAGTAAAATAATTACAAAAATAAGTGAAAATGTATGTGTAAATACATTAAATACACTATGTAAATTTAAAAAAAAAACTAAATTGTTGTTGTTGTTATTGTTGTTGTTTTTAGAGAGTACAGTACGAGGATGGAGCTGGAAGGAGGCACCTCTTTGTGTTTCCAGAGGAGGAACTACCCCGGACGTGCACAACGGGCTCAAGTCAGTCTTGAAAATCACTTACGAAAAGATAGGATTTTTGTAGCTCAGTTGGTAGAGCGTTTGCCCACTCATCTGAAGGTTGGCAGTTTGAATCTCGATCTTGATAAAAACATCAGTGGTTGAGCGGTCTGACCCGCGGTCCCAGCGGTGTGAGTCCAGCTCCCACAGATGAATGCTGTTGTTGTGTCCTTGGGCGAGACACTTAACCCGCCTCACCCCCAGTGTCTGCGTATGTGTGTGTGAATGTGTGTGAATGTGTGTGAATGGGTGAGTGGTTCCTTGATGTAAAGCGCTTTGGGTGTCTTGAAGGTGGAAAAGCGACGTATAAAAATGTGACCATTTACCCTGATGTATATTTATGTACTTTTGGGTTCTTTTGAAAGACAATTCAGTAGGAGGTGTACAGTATTTACCCCGTTGACATGTTTCGGCTGCTAGCTGACAACAATATACATGTACCTCCTACTGGATTATCTTTAAAGGTCCTATATTACGCAAAAGTAACTCTTGTGAGTGAAGAGTCCCTCAGTCGTCCAGGTAGAATCCATGATAAAAGGAGAAATTCAATTTGTCAACTGGACAAAGTTTGTTTGGTCGAAAACGTTTCGCCGCTCATCCGAGAGGCTTCGTCAGTTCTGGTTCTAGTGCTGGTTAGACCCTGTTTATATCTAGCTGCAGGGAGGAGCTCCCTACACTGAAATAGTTCTGAAACTATCTCAACTAATTTGTTTCTTTTGTTTTTCGAATTTCTCTGACGTCTAGTTTAGCATATCTATTCAACCCTAACGACCCTCTCCACCCCTCTGACCCTAACTTGTCTGCCCTATTGTCTCTTTTGTCTGTTTTGACTTGGTTTGAGAATCGAATTGTAAATGGGAGACAAGTTATGTCTAACTCCCTCATTTCTGTTTAAAGAAGGATTCTCTTTTTTGACAAAAATTGCCTCCCCTCTCAAAAACTCGTCCACCCAAAGAACAAAACACCGAACCACAAACAAAGCAATGTGGTCTACTCCATTCAGTGTAGTGAAGACTGCAGTGAGCACTACACTGGAGAAACAAAACAGCCACTTCACGAGAGGATGTACCAACAGAGGCGGGTGTGCCAGAGTGGACCGTCATCTGCCGTATATCTTCACCTAGAAGCCACGGGCCATTCTTTTGAGGACAGTGAGGTTCAGATCTTAGCCAGGGAAAAGAACTGGTTTGAGACGGGAGTTAAAGAGGCAATTTTTGTCAAAAAAGAGAATCCTTCTTTAAACAGAAATGGGGGAGTTAGACATAACTTGTCTCCCATTTATAATTCGATTCTCAAAAGTCAAAACAGACAAAAGAGACAATAGGGCAGACAAGTCAGGGTCAGAGGTGTGGAGACGGTCGCCAGAGAAATTCAAAAACAAAAGAAACAAATTAGTTGAGATAGTTTCAGAGCTATTTCAGTGTAGTGAGCTCCTCCCTGCAGCTAGATATAAACAGGGTCTAACCAGCACTAGAACCAGAACTGACGAAGCCTCTCGGATGAGCGGCGAAACGTTTTCGACCAAACAAACTTTGTCCAGTTGACAAATTGAATTTCTCCTTTTATCATAACTCTTGTGAGCTTTTAGTCGTGGTATAAAGTTGTTATGTGAACAATCCCTCAGTCGTCCAGGTAGAATCCAGGGTAAAAGGAGAAATTCAATTTGCCAACTGGACAAAGTTTATTTGGTCGAAAACGTTTCGCAGCTCATCCGAGTTGCTTCGTCAGCACCAAAAACTAACCAAAACTGAAGCAACTCGGATGAGCTGCGAAACGTTTTCGTCCAAATAAACTTTGTCCAGTTGGCAAATTTAATTTCTCCTTTTACTATAAAGTTGTTACCTTCTCAGAAACAGACCTGGAGTTGTGTTTTGTTTCATTCACACGTTTGAGTAACACTACAAGATTGTAATAACACATCTGCCTACATCTCCAATGCTCAAAATACTCTGATCCACCTTGTGATGTCATGAAGCTGTAGTTTTCAAGTAGTAGTAGTAAGAATAGTAGTAAATGCTAACATCTTTATATAGCGCTTTTCCACCTTCAAGGAACCTGTTCACACACACACCAGTGTACGCAGACACTGGGGGGAAGGTGGGGTGTATCTTGCCCAAGGACACAACAGCAGCGTTCATCTGTGGGAGCTGGAATCGTACCACCAACCTGTGGGTCAGTGGATCTGACCGCTCAATCACTGATGTTTCTTATGTCACGAGCAGGATTTTAACCGATCCAGCCTTTGGATCAGTGGACAAACGCTCAACCAGCTGAGCTACTGCCGCCAGTGATAGTTGCAGTAGCAGTAGTAGTAGTAGTTGTAGTAGTAGTAGTAGTAGTAGTAGTAGTATGAAGAGGAGTAGTAGTAGCAGTAGTAGTAGTAGCAGTAGAAGTAATAGTAGTAGTAGTTATTTAATGTTTCTTGGCTAGATAATGCGATATAACTCATATATTTGATGACTTCAGTGTGTATTTACAGTGTAGAACGTAGTACGCAAGAAAAAGAAAGAAAGAAAGACATTGAATAATCACTGACTAGTCGACTAATCAAATCATTGTTCAAAATCTGCCTTCAGTATTCCACCCCACTGGCTTCTCTCCTGAATTTTATCTTGTGTTCAGATGGACAAGTCCAGGAAGAAGCTGCCCATGCCTCCTCCAGAAGGGGGCGACAGTGAGGGCCCTGGGCTGCTCAGGGTCGTGGCGATGTACGACTTCACCGCCAAAGAAGACACGGACCTCACTATCAAACAGGTGACAGCAGCATATAGAAAAACAAATGAAATTATTAGTGAAAATAATAGAAACCAAACCATCTCCAAGCAGGTCCTGTATTCTTTTATAACTTCTCCTCATCCAAATCACGTTTTTGTGATTTGTTTCGCACAATTTCCAGCAGGGGGAGCTGAGACTCTGAAATGACCCTTTGCGGCTGAACAGTAACATTCCACGGGGGTGTGATGCTAGCTGTAAACACTGCTCTGTCTGAAGTAACAAATTAAACTTTAATCTGAGTTTTATTTGAACACACGATCTGACCGTAAAGACCTGCTTTAACTGGAACTACAACCGGTGAGATGATTTGTGCAGTAAAACAAGAAAATCAAACCCCTAAAACGGACCGTGTTGATCACAGGCTCCTGAAAATGTGCCGTTTAAATCCGTTTTGTGTTTTTTCCTTGAGTTTCAGACCATTTTAACATAATGTCATACATAATGTCCCTGCAAAGTATAGACTCATTCTGATGAAATACATTCACATCTCTCATCTCTACTCGCCCTGGTCTAATTCGAGTCCTGTTTTTCCTTCAGGGAGAGGAGTACGTCATTTTACACAAACAGGATCAGCTGTGGTGGAGAGCTCAGGACAAGCACGGGTTTGTAGAGTCACTGTAGAAGCCACTTTTCAGTGCTTTAATCCATGTTCTAGTTGTTTCCTTCTCATTTACCCTCTCAGAGTTGTATTTGCGATCAGAGTTTGCCAGCATTTTCCGCAATTCTACCCTCCATATGCAGCTCATTTGGTTGTATTAATTAAACTCATTGTCGGTTAAACGCGCTATTTTGAGTTTGCTAGTATTTTGTTCCTTCTACGCATCCGTAGGCAGCTCGAGCGGGCTTCAATCATTTATTTACAATTTCTCAAAGTAAGCACTATTACTGGTTCATTGTTACTTTTTCCTTTCTCTGCACTTTTTTGAAATAAAAAAAATGGTGAGAAATACTTTGCATTGTGAGTTTAACTTTAGATTCGAACGGTCTTACTGCAAGATATCAATTTTAAACATGCAAAATAAATCACGATTAATCGCGATTAACTATGAAATTTCTGAGATTAGTTGCGATCAAGAAAATTAATCGTTTGACAGCCCTACTTTAAATCTTTATTTACCTTTCACATTGTTTTGTTATGCTCTTGTACTTTGGCATTGCAACACTGAAATTTCCCTATTGTGTTATATATAAAGGTTTTCTTGTCTTATTTTGAAGTATCACCGACAGAGTTTTCCACTCTTAAGAATGTCTTTGAAGGATTATGAAAATATTAAAGGAGAATTAACGTGTTTTTTTTTTAACAATCTGAGCCTTATTTCGGTAATAAAACAAGTTGTTTTACTCACCCATAGCACTTTGGTGTCATATGGAGCAGTTTCGTAGATGTTGTGGTGTAGCGGTATCTGTGAATGTGAGTTCTTGGGGCATATGTTTGCGCAAACTTTAGCATTTTTAAATCACAGAAGATCGCTGTGTCAGCGTAGACTTTAAGTGGAGTCCAAAGCGTCCTGAAACCCGATATCCCACTCGAGACAGCAAAGGCATTCTTCCTCTGTGGCCATCGACATACAATGTCCACATAAACACCACAAGGTATTGTCTTTTCGTAGACGGGCCGTCGCTCGCTGTTCTCTTGTGCGCTGCTCCTCAAACTGTCTCCGCTTCCTTCTAATATCTCTTCCTCCGTATACTCAGGCTCAAAACGATAGGGACGGCCATCATACTCAAATAAGTCCTCTTCAATCTCAAAGTCCGAATCAACAGAAAAGTTCAGAGCGGTGTTAGCTTCTTTCGGACTACCGGTGTTTATCTGCTAAACAGCTGAGACTTCACGCATGCGCACTGTCCTCTATGATGACGTCATCAGATGAAACTATAGCTGGATATCGGGTTTCAGGACGCTTTGGACTCCACTTAAAGTCTACACTGACACAGCGATCTTCTGTGATTTGAAAAGTGCTAAAGTTTGTGCAAACATATTCCCCAAGCACTCATGTTCACGATACCGCTACACCACAACATCTACGAAACTGCTCCATATGACACCAAAGTGCTATGGGTGAGTAAAACAACTTGTTTTATTACCGAAATAAGGCTAAGATGGTAAAAAACGTTAATTCTCCTTCAAAGCTGCACTGTGTAACTTTTTGGTTGGAGCTCCGTTTGTTTCTATGGATACGCCATTGCTCTGTCTGGAATGTTCCACGGTATGACATTAAACAGTTCTACTTCACATTTAATTTATACCTGTAACTTGGTCTGGTTCAGTCTCCATGAAGATAGAACGGTTTAATGCCATAGTGTGAAACATTCAAAACAAAACAATAACATCTCCATAGAGAATAGTATTTGACAGACCCTCCACCGGAAAAGTTACACAATGCACCTTTAAACAATGATTAACCTGCTAATACATCATTTTTCTTGTATTTAGAAACAAAGGCTTCATTCCGAGTAACTACGTGACAGAGAAAAACAACATCGAGGCCAACGTGTAAGTGTCACATACAGTATTTATTTTTTTATTTCTATTTAAAGTGGTTATACTGTAATTTAAATGTTATTTCTTTCAGATGGTATTGTAAAAACATCAACAGGACTGAAGCTGAGCAGCTCCTCAGACAAGAGGTACCACAAGCTTTTCAAACTTTCAAAATGCTTAAAGGAAAAGTAACGTTTTTTACAATTTGAGCCTTATTTCGGTAATAAAACAAGTTGTTTTACTCACCCATATCACTTTGGTGTCATATGGAGCATTTTCGGAGATGTTTTAGATTAGCGTTAGGCTAACGCCGTTAGCCTAGCGCGACTTATAGCCATAGCTCGGGGCATTCCCCGAGCATGTAATATGCCCCATGCGGGCTCCAAATAACACAAACTTTAGCACTTTTCAAATCATAGAAACTCGATGTCTTAGTCTACGATTTCGTTTGAATCAAAAGTGGCCTGTAATCCGAGATTTATCCATAGTTTACAGCTTTGCATTCCATGTTTGGGTCCCGGGAGCTGAGAGCACACTCCACGCATGCGCACTGTCCTCCTCATCTACTCGAAACTATGGCTAAATCTCAGATTACAGGCCACTTTTGACCAAACGAAATCGTAGACTAAAGACATCGAGCTTCTATGATTTGAAAAGTGCTAAAGTTTGTGTTATTTGGAGACCGCACGGGGCATATTACATGCTCGGGGAATGCCCCGAGCTATGGCTATAAGTCGCGCTAGGCTCCGGAAATGCTCCATATGACACCAAAGTGCTATGGGTGAGTAAAACAACTTGTTTTATTACCGAAATAAGGCTCAAATTGTAAAAAACGTTACTTTTCCTTTAAATTAAAGGTGCGCTGTGTAGCTTTTCTGGTGGAGGTTCCGTCAAATGCTTTTCTCCATGGAGATGTTATTGCTTTGTCTGGAAGGTTTCACAATATAGCACTAAACTATTCTATCTCCATGGAGACCAAACCAGACGAAGTTATAGGTCAGATCTGTGGAGACGCGACCCCGCTCACAGTCAGAATGCCTGTTTTTCTAGGTATTTTTGAGCTATAAAACCACCTGTAAGTGAATAATAAGTAAAGTAGAATTGTTTAATGTCATACTGTGGAACATTCAATAACATATCCATAGTAACAAGCAGGTGACGAACCCTCAACCAAAATGTTACACAGTGCACCTTTAATTCACAGGTTGCTTACATGAGTTTGGAACCAACTTTTCATATACAGTCGTACCTCACCTTACAAAAGACCCTACAAACAAAAAATCCAAGTTACGAAACGCCTTCACGTTAAATTTTGGTCTCTAAATACAAAAGAAAATTCAAGTTACGAAACGCGAAATCTCAAAAATTCAAATAATGCGCGCTCAGATTCACGCCCCAAAACGTAAATACACTTTATCAACACACACGGGGTTAGGTTCCAGAGGTGGCCCGTGGTGGGAGAGGTCCACGAGGTAGGACAACTTTGTATTTTGCAATTGTTCTACATGTTTTAGGGCTGTAAATGCCTCACCACACACATTCTACGCTTTTCTCAGACTGGAGTTGGGCTTTTCTCGCATTTCTCTCTCGTTTGAACACTCGAAATTTCATAGATTTTCAACGGAATGTGTTGATAGTGAAGCGTGGGGGGGGCACGGCTCAATATAGCGCCGAACGCGCGAGGGGAGCGGAGACACGAGCACCACGCTCATCCGGCGGCGCTGCCTTGGAGAGGTGCGCGACACGGCGCGAGGCCGTGCGTACACCGGGGCTGTGGGTGCGCTTGGGCCGCGGGCCAAGCACAGGAGCCGCGCGAGGCCAGCGGAGAGCCGCACGGGGTGATTTAATCCTGGTCTGGTCCCGGTTTGGTCCTGGTCTGGACCTGGTCCGGTCCTAGTTTAGTCCAGGTCCAGTCCAGGTTTAGACCAGGTTTAGTTCTGGTCTAGACCTGGTTTAGTCCACGTTTAGTCCTGGTCTAGTCTCTTAGCCAATCAGGACGCAGAACACAATGTTACACTATTAAAAAAAAAACTTGGAACGGATCAGGCCTTTTCCATTGAAATAGCTACTCAACTTACAAAATATTCACGTTACGAAACCACTTCTGGAACAAATTAATTTCGTAAGGTGAGGTACCACTGTAATTCTGCTTAATTTTCATTTTTCATCAGTTTGGTTTTAATGAAATAATTACTGAGCCTGAATCATTCTTAAACTATTATTACTGCTACTGGTACACGGCCACTGCTCTGTACTTACTTTGTTTTCCAGTTTTATTTTATTCATCTGTGATTCCCGTGGGATTCGGCTGCGTCATGTAGTCATTTTGGTACAAATGAAAAATGCTTGTTAATGTAATCTGCAAATCAGAAACTGAATGTAGCTCATATAAAGTGTTACTAAAGTTTGTTTCCAATAAAACTACAGAGAATCCATTGACTAAATAACTAAACTGTCCTTTCATATTTCAGGGTAAAGAGGGCGGGTTTGTGGTCCGAGAGTCGAGCCAAAGGGGAGTCTACACCGTCTCTGTCTACAGTAAAACTTTAGGGTAAGAAATTAAAAAAAACATGATGCTTTGATTCCGGAAGGGGGCGATATTTGCAAAAGTAGCAAGAATTCGCCGGAGCTATTTTGGGAAGATTTTTCATGTTGGAGACTGAAAAATGAACAATTAAAGGGCCCGTATTATGTTTTCTATGTTATAATGTTGTTTCCTCATCACATACCTGGAGTTTGTTTTGTTTCATTCACACATGAGTTCTTCTCTCAAATAGAAAACACTTGTGACGTCACGTGGCAATGCAGGAATCATTTGGATGATTAAAACAAAGCTTAGAGTCTAAGGCCTAGTCCCCACGACAACGTTCCTGTATTTTTTTCTTTCTCTTTCATAAACAAGCAAACACGTATACTTTAGGGACCGTCAACAAAAGCAAATTTATTTTTTGTCCCCCTGCTCCACCAATGTAGCAGGGACTCACTCCGGTAATGTGAAAATGTTGACGGTCCCTAACATAGACAGACGCCACAGAACGAAGATTTGCGCTGCGTGAGCAGAGTTTTTGCCTGTAAATCGATAGTTAGTATTACTTGCTATCGTTTTATTAGATAGACATTAACAAGTAGAACTCTCGTTAACCTTGCTCGTGTTGTTTAGGCAAAATGCTTATTTGGATCTTAATACGGGAATGTTAAACATACTCGGACATTATGTTGGCTTTTTGGCGAGAATATACAACCGGGGACCATCACCAACGGGCAGCTATATATTTTTGTGTGTGATACTGCATGTGCCTGTTTGAAAAAGGTAAATTTTCATTCAATAAAAAAGACAAGAAATGGTTGCTCTTTTTCTTTTTACAGCACACAACACACTCAAATTGGTATGTGCTCCTCATTGTCCACTATCTGCCTTTTCAGCGATGGGACCTTTCCAGTTTTAAAATACGTGTTTAGCTTTGAATTGGCAAACACTCGTGTGTCGTGCGTACTGCCAGGCCACAACGTGTGTAATTGTGCATGCGTCTCCGCTGGGGTTGCACTGCATAGTATAAATAAACTTAGAAATGTCCGCATAACAAACTCAACTCCATTGTCCTCCATGGTTGTTGTCATCTGGTAGTTACCTGCGGAAGGCGCAGGGTTACCTTCTGGTCACCGGTCACGTGATGATTACGGCAGCGCGAAGTCATCATTTTCCCAACAGTCGCGTTTTTCGCCTGCCACACGGCAACACGACCCCCTGCGTTCTCCGACTTCTTCTCCACTCTGGAACCCGTTTTTGAAAAACACCGTTCTTACCCCCAAAAACGCCGGGGCCGTCTGGACGACAGGCCCAAACGCACACAAACTTCCCCGTTTCCTCAAAAAAACGTTGTCGTGGGGACTAGGCCTAACTTGAGTAACAAAGCTTCAGACAGAGCAGTGCCTGCAGTTAGCTTCACACCCTCAGCGAACGTTGATGACATCAGCTGCAAAGTGTCGGTAGTTGTTTGGAGATGACATCATGCCTAATTGTAGCCTGTGACACTTCCTTATCTTTGCTCATTCAAACGTTCTTGTGTATTTCCAGGGAGAGTGGAGAAGTGAAGCATTATCAGATCAAACTCAGTGACACGGGCCAGTTTTATTTGGCTGAAAAACACACGTTTGACTCCATTCCAGAAGTAATCCACTACCACGAACACAACGCTGCAGGTACCACTTACAGACATTCTAATCATGTCTATGGCTAATCTATATTTAAAGGTCACTGTGTAAGTTTAGTCTCCATAGAGATGCTATTCCTTTGGCTAGAACCACAAGTGTTTCTATTGCGCAAACTACTTTGAGCGGGGTTTCCTCTCCACAGATTGAGTAACTGTCTGCCTATCTATCTGTCTACTCATCTGACCTAAAGCAATAACAGCTCCATGGAGACAAGCAGATAGCTACCGCAAAACCTCTAAACTGCACTTTTAAAACTATTTACCACACAAAATATGTTGTATTTTGACTGCGTATATGGTGTGTGTAGGTCTGGTGACTCGGCTGCGTTACGCTCTGGGGCCGATGGGGAGGTGTGTCCCGGCCACAGCAGGGTTCAGCTCAGGTAAAAAAAAAAAAAAAGGGTTTTGTGTTCTTACTATGTATAACATCTATGCAAATAATGATACTAACATCATGCTGGGGGTGTTCTACATGTATCTCTAATGGTTGAATGTTTAATTTTTGGGTCATTCCAGAATTGGAGGACATTTTGGCTTTAAAATTCTTGAAAAATAAACCTTAATTTTTCAGATTTTCTGCTACATATTCATCAATAATCGGTAATAAACTATTAAAGGTCCCATGGCATGAAATTTTCACTTTCTGAGGTTTTTGAACGTTAATGTGAGCTCCCCTACCCTGTTTAGGGCCCCCCAATGGCTAAAAGTTGCGAAATGTCTAAACTGAGCATTTGCGATCCTTTTCTGCGTTTGAAAAAACACAGCTCAAATGGGCGATTCTGGACAAGGCACCTTATTGACGTCAGATCGAAAAAAGAAATGCAAATTCAGTTCCATCACCGTCTGGATCTCCACCCCCTGTCTCTGGAAATCACGCCCAGAGAGTTTGGACCGCGGAGGAGCTACGCAATGCGAAATGCGTTTTTTTATTTGCCTGGAGGCACATGCAAGTGTTTCTAGGCTCGGAAGTCCTTTACCCGACCCTCTGGACCTCTGAAACAGCAGTGGTTTAATTTTATTTTCAGTGAAAATGTGTGTTTTTTTTCATTGAAAAGCCTCTCCTTTCCTCCTTCGCGCTTACACACGCGGAAGTGGGGCCAGGCACCGCTAAAACAAGGAACCAGTGGCGCATTTGCCCCCCCCCCCCCCCCCCCCCCCCACCCGCTCCTCTAACCAATCTGTCTCCTTCTCATTTGCATTTTTCAAGCAACAAGGCCCAGAATGAGTTGTTCAGACAGAGAGATTATGACTCTGACTCTGTACATGTGTCTTTCTCATGCACTAAGTGTTGATTTTGAAGAAGGATTCATTTACAGTATTAGGGAACCATTAAGGAGCCATATAAAAGCATCAAGAAGTACCATGTCATGGGACCTTTAAATGCTTGCTTAGCTCAGCTGACGGTCAATGGTAAAATTTTTATTATATGATTTATTTGGTTTATTTATTTATTTACTCTAATCACAGTAACAGGGTTGCAGGTAACAGGGTTGCAAAATCGCGCTAATGTTAGCTTTATCTCAGGAATAGAAGCTGTTTAGCTGTTATTACTAATCAAGAGGAAAAACTTATTTATGCAAATACGTAAAGGAAAAAAAAGGGTCTTATTCTGATCATTTGCATAACAGGGTTGCATGAGGCAAAGTGAGACATTCAATCAAGGCTAACGATGTTATAAAAATATGAAAAATAGAAGAGAAGATAAACCTTTGCTCTGTCCATTCTTTTGGAAAACTGTTTGATGACGTCAAGTCCAGGGGATCATGTGGTTTTCGGTTTTCTTCTTCTTCTACCAGACTAAAAATGTTCTGGTAACAGGGTTGGTGCAGGTTGTGGGACACATGTTCATGAATAATAATTATTATTTGAAATATTATGTCTATTAAAACAAATGTTCCACAGTTACAAGAGATGAATGTCAAGCAATGAAACTAATGATAGAAAAAAACAAGAAATTTCAATTAAATTTTAACTGTTTTATTTGAGATTCAATTTGGCCATTAGAGGGGCGGGACAGAGGAAAATGGTATTTTGGGGGAACTCCAGACTTATTTGGTATATTAAAAAGTATTTTCAAGCATTCTTTTCTTATTTTTTTTTAGATTTGGTCTCAGGACAAGTAAATTCACTCAGAAACTGTATGTTTTAGTATTTTGTATGTGGATTATTTAATATTTAATATTTTAATATTCGGGTATCCACAGATTAAACATGGTACAGTTCAATCTGTGTCTGCATCTCCTTCTGATGCAGACCTTCCCTGGTCTTCAACAGCTCCACTGTGGTGTAAAATGACAGCCGACAGCTCGGGGGCTCTTTGTTCGCTGCAGGCATTCCAATTCTCCTATGGATCAGAAAACATCCCCCGGGCCAATTCAGATGTGCTGCCATCAAAAATCCAAATAGTAAATAGTTCCGATTGGCTCTCCCAAACCCACATTTCTTCATGAAAAAAGCCAATTGCGTTGAGGGACCAGCTTCAATTCCATAATTTAGAATTTGAAAATCTACTCCAACAGGAGAAATATGGACAAAAACAAGAGAAAAGCACGCAGACACAGAGAGCAGTAGATAAGGGAGCAAGAAAACAAGCAGCCGCCTTCCTGCAAGTGTCTAAATATTGTTGTTGTTTTTCAGAAAAGTGGGAGATAAACCCGAGTGAGCTGACCTTCATGAAGGAGCTGGGCAGTGGGCAGTTTGGGCAGGTGCGACTGGGCAAATGGAGAGCTCAGCACAAAGTGGCCATCAAAGCCATCAGAGAAGGAGCCATGTACGAGGAGGACTTCATAGAGGAGGCCAAGGTCATGATGTGAGTACTACTACTGCTACTACTGCTACTACTACTACTACTACAACTACTCTCTAAAGCGTACAGCAGTTCCTTGAACTATGTGCGTTTTGCACCTTTGTACTATTTACCATTTATTATTGATTTATTACGCATGGGATAGTGAGACACATCATTTTGATTCTTTGTATGACCTTTGCATGAAGAATTGACAATAAACTTTGAAGTTGATGTCTGTGGCCACAGCCGCCCTGGGGCGAGTTTGTGTTTGTCTCTGAACATTCTCAGTCCCAGTCGGTGATAGTGACCTACGTGCTAACAGAGCTAATGTGGTGCACTGATTTAACAAGCTTCTTCATGATTTCCCAGGAGGCTTTGCCACCCACGGCTGGTGCAGTTATACGGTGTGTGTCTGCAACAGCGCCCCCTGCTGATCGTGGCCGAGTTCATGGAGAATGGCTGTCTGTTGAACTTCCTGCGTCAGAGGGGCGGAGCTCTGAGGGAGGCGTGGCTTCTGTCCATGTGTCAGGACGTGTGTGAGGGGATGGAGTATTTAGAGAAGAACCGCTTCATCCACAGAGACCTGGTGAGACCATCACTGTGTAGCAGAAACACTGAACACAATGAATGTGTGACATGCTGTCTGTTTGCATGTTCTCCCTGTGACGAGTTCCTCTGATGCTCTGGTTTCATGGTCCAGGATGATATCTCTGTGTATTTTTATACAGTTTTTCTTTTTCAGGCAGCAAGGAACTGTCTGGTGAATGAACACAATGTGGTGAAAGTCAGTGACTTCGGGATGACAAGGTACAGATACTATTACATGCTTCAGCCAGAGGGGGGCAGTACTGAACCATAATTTGAACAACACGCTAATCGAAATCTGAACTGCTAAACCAAAATCTGAATCTCATACATTTCAGAACATGTTTGTAGAGTTTTAAAATAGACAGTTAACAGCTTTTGGACAGAGCAAGTCCCCACAGACTTTTACTGAGTCTCTGAGCCCTGGTTTTGCCCCTTTTGCCCCTTTTACTTCTGTTTTCAGGTATGTGTTGGATAATCAGTACACCAGCTCCATTGGGTCCAAGTTCCCGGTGAAGTGGTCTCCTCCTGAGGTTCTCCACTACAGCAAATACAGCAGCAAGTCAGACGTGTGGTCGTTTGGTGAGCTCCACAATATTTATGTAAAAACAGTGTAAATGAGGCTAACACAATAGCTGCAAGCTTAAAAGTTGAGAGACTTTTTCCTGGAGGTAATTGGAGTGGTGATGTTTTTAAAGTAGAATGAGTGTGTGGTGACAGTACTGTATATGGACTTTAAAATCATAGAGGAGAGATGATATTAATGGAACTTTTCTGTTCCTTGTTTCCATGGAGAACTTACTGATGTGCCTAGAACATTTCACAAGATGGAATTAAACCTCTAAACCTCTACCTCTATGAAAACAAGGATGTAATGCACTGACTAAGGGAATATTTTTGGCCTAATGTTGTCATATCAATCAATCAATCAAACAATATTTATAAAGCGCTTTTCATACAGAAAAATGTAACACATATCTTTACACGGAGCGTGAGATTGACAGGCGGATCGGTGCAGCGTCGGCAGTGATGCGGCCGTTGTGGTGAAGAGGGAGCTGAGCCAAAAGGCGAAGCTCTCAATTTAGCGGTCAATCTACGTTCCTCCCCTCACCTATGGTCATGAGCTCTGGGTAATGACCGAAAGGACGAGATCGCCGACACAAGCGGCCGAAATGAGTTTGCTCCGCAGAGTGGTTGGGCGCTCCCTTAGAGATAGGGTGAGGAGCTCAGTCACACGGGAGGAGCTCGGAGTAGAGCCGCTGCTTCTCCACCTTGAGAGGAGCCAGCTGAGGTGGCTCGGGCATCTGTTCCGGATGCCTCCTGGACGCCTCCCTCAGGAGGTGTTCCGGGCATGTCCCACCGGGAGGAGGCCCCGGGGAAGACCCAGGACACGCTGGAGGGACTATGTCTCCCGGCTGGCCTGGGAACACCTTGGGGTCCCCCCAGAGGAGCTGGAGGAAGTGTCCGGGGTGAAGGAAGTCTGGGAGTCCCTGCTTAGACTGTTGCCCCCGCGACCCGGCCCCGGATAAGCGGAAGAAAATGGATGGATGGATGGATCTTTACACGGATTTTGACGTCAATGCTTGCAGCCATACATTCTTCATTAAAAGTTCTATATTAAGCAAAATTGACTCCTGTGAGCGTTTAGTCACATTATTAACTCATCAAAAAGAGACCTGAGGCTGTGTTCTGTTTCATTCACACATGTTTGAGTAACTCAATCAAATCAAATCAAAATTCACTTTATTGTCAATTCTGCCATATGGGTTCAACATGCAGTGAATCGAAATTTCGTTTCTCTCTGGCCAAGTAGTGCAAAAAGACACAAAATACAATATAAAGACGAGACAAAACTAAAACTATCTAAGACAAAAATCTAAAAACTAATCTAAAATCTGAAAGCAGTGCAACAGAATAAATAAATACCTATTTACAGATGTTCAAAAATGTGCAGTGTGAATCAAAATGTGCAATGGAAGATACAGCAGTGAGAGAATAAGTGTGCAACAGTCGTAATTCTAGTGCAATAACAGTAGTAAACAGCAGTACAACAGTAGTAAAATTCCAGTAGTGAATGTGCAATAACAGGATGTCCAGGAGGGAGGGGAGAGAGACACCAGCGATCCTCCCAGCTGCATTCACTATGCGCTGCAGGGCTTTCCTGTTCTGTTCAGTGCAGCTCCCGTACCACACAGTGATGCAGCTGGTCAGGACGCTCTCAGTGGCGCCTCGGTAGAAGGTGGTCATGATGGGTGGGGGGGCTCCAGCTCTCCTCAGTTTGTGGAGGAAATAGAGGCGCTTCTGAGCCCTCTTTGCCAGTGATACAGTATTCGCTGTCCAGGAGAGGTCCTCACTGATGTGCACCCCCAGGAATTTGGTGCTGCTCACCCTCTCTACAGCAGCACCGTCGATGGACAGTGGGGGGTGCTGGGTGGGGCCTCTCCGGAAGTCAATAACAATCTCCTTGGTCTTTTCAACATTCAGAAGGAGATTGTTATTGCTGCACCACTGGGTCAGAAGGCTCACCTCACTCCTGTAGTTTGTCTCATCGTTATTAGAGATGAGACCCACCACAGTCGTATCGTCCGCAAACTTCACTATGTGATTGGTGCTGAACGCTGGTGAGCAGTCGTGGGTCAGCAGAGTGAAGAGCATCGGACTGAGCACACAGCCCTGGGGGGCTCCTGTGCTCAGTCTAATGCAGTCTAATGCAGCTCGAGGTGTTTCAGCCGACCCACACTGCCTGTGGCCTCTCACTGAGGAAGTCCAACAGCCAATTACAGAGTGAGGTCTGAAGCCCCTCTTTATTATTATTCAGCCCACAAGCTTCTCCATAAATATAGAAGAACATGACACAAAACTGTACACAGACCTGATGCTTTGTGCAGTAGTTTCATTAGCGGGATGTATGCTGACTGTGTTGTAATTGTGCTCTGAAGGGGGAGTGACTTAGCCGGGGAACGAGAGACTTGTTAAAACATGTTAATACATTATTTTCAATGAATATAGCATTTTCTAAACAATAAAAGCTAACATGGTGATCTGAATATGTGATGTGTTAATACCCCATAGAAGTAAAATACCTCTTGAAGTCAGTATGATATTTATTAGCGTGTAGTTCTGTTTTCATTCTTTCTCTCTCCCTGTCGTGTGCAGGAGTGGTGATGTGGGAGATCTATTCTGAAGGCCGGACCCCGTTTGAGAATCACTCAAACCCGGAGGTGGTCAATGTCATCACAAGAGGAATCCGACTGTACCGACCGAAAAGAACCTCACATGCCGTCTACCAAGTCATGTACAAGTGCTGGCACAACGTACGCTTTAATGAACACTCAATATGAATGAATATTACAGTCACACAGTACACTTTAAAGGTCCTATAGTACGCAAAATGGACTCTTGTGAGCTTTAAAGGAAACTTAACATTTTTTTACAATCTGAGCCTTCTTTCGGCAATAAAACAAGTAGTTTTACTCACCCATAGCACTTTGGTGTCACTTGGAGCAGTTTCTTAGAAGTTATGTTGTAGCCGTTCCGTTCTACTAATGATCCCGTATCCGTTAGCGTGAGTGCTCGGGGCATTACTTTGCGGTCTCCAAATAACACAAACTTTAGCACTTTTCAAATCACAGAAGATCGCTGTGTCAGGGTAGACTTTTAGTGGATTCCAAAACGGCCTGAAACCCGATATGCAGCTATAGTTTCATTTGATGACGTCATCAGAGAGGACAGTGCGCATGCGTGAACTCAGCTGTTTTGTAAACACCGCTAGTCCGAAAGAAGCTAACACCGCTCTGAAGTTTACTTTTCTGTTGCGATATCGGGTTTCAGGCCGTTTTGGAATCCACTAAAAGTCTACGCTGACACAGCGATCTTCTGTGATTTGAAAAGTGCTAAAGTTTGTGTTATTTGGAGAGCGCAAAGTAATGCCCCGAGCACTCACGCTAACGGATACGGGATCATTAGTAGAACAGAACATAACTTCTAAGAAACTGCTCCAAGTGACACCAAACTGCTATGGGTGAGTAAAACTACTTGTTTTATTGCCAAAAGAAGGCTCAGATTGTAAAAAAAACAAAAAACGTTAATTTTCCTTTAAGTCATGTTATAATACTGTTACCTCCTCAAAAACATGCCTGGAGTTGTGTTTTGTTTCATGTTTCATTCACACATGTTTGAGTAATGCTGCATTATTAGTCTGTCTACATCTCCAAAAACTCAAAATGCTCTGTTCCACCTGCTGATGTCATGAAGTGGTAGTTTTACAGCTACTTTGACCTTTAGTTAAGCTGAGATTGGAAATTCCAGGGCTGAAGTTATCCAAGTGATTTCAATGAAGGTGTGCGGAGTTTAAAAACACAGTGGAGCACTTCCTGTTTTACCACATTTCTGTTTGAGAGAAGCCTAAATAGTGCAGTGTTTGTGTGTTAAACGTGTATAAATGAAACAAAACACAACAATGCACTTTAAATTAAATTGTGTAATTATTTTAATTCAGACTTGCGCCCTCTGCTGGTATTTGGACATGAATCTATTTACAAAACTAACTCGGAGCTTGAACTATTCCCCACTTCTTTTGATTTATTCGTAAAGTGCAGTTTCTTCCAATGTGAGATTCATGATTTTAATGTTTGTTTTTGTTTTTGTGTTTCAGAACCCCCCGGAGCGGCCGTCTTTCTCCAAGCTGCTGGAGGAAATCACGAAACTGTCAGAAAATCAGGACTTAATATGGACTTAATATGAACTTAATATGACCAAAACTGTAAATAATGTATATTTACTACTACTAATTAAATACTTTACCGTTTTATGTGACTATTGCATTAAAGTTTTGTATACAGTCTTGATTTATTTATAATAAAGTATGCAATACAGTGGTACCTCACCTTACGAACGATCCAACAAACGAAAATGACAAGTTACAAAACGCCTTCACGGTAAATTTTGGTCTCTAGATACGAAAGAAGTTACGAAGTTACGAAACGCGAAACCTCAAAAATTCAAATAATGCGCACTCAGCCACACACATTATACGCTTTTCTCAGACTGGATTTAAACTTTTCTCACATTTGTCTCTCGTTTAAACACTCAAACTTTCATAGATTTTCAACAAAATTATTAATAGTGAAGCGTGGGAGGAAAGGGGAGGGTGGAGAAGTGTGCACGCGGACACGTGTGTGATAGCGCAGCATGACCCGGCGCGGAGCTGCGAGCACGAGACCCGTGCTCAAACCCTGCCTCCTCTAGACCAGGTCTAAACCAGGTCTAAACCAGGATTAAACCAGGTCTGAACCAGGTCTAAACCAGGTCTAAACCAGGATTAAACCACCGCGGCTCTTACCTGCGTTCGTTCATGCGCTCGGACTGTGTGCGGTCCCCTCCTCGCTGCTCACCTCAGCTGTGACTCGTGAGAAACCAGGAAATAGACCCGCACGCGGCGCTTTAATCCACCTGGTCTAGTCCTGGTTTAGTCCAGGTTTAGTCCTGGTCCAGTCCAGGTTTAGACCTTGTTTAGACCTGGTTTAGTCCAGGTTTAGTCCTGGTCCAGTCCAGGTATAGACCTTGTTTAGACCTGGTTTAGTCCACGTTTAGTCCTGGGTCTACAGTCTCTTAGCCAATCAGGACCCAGAACACAGTGTAACACTATAAAAAAAAAGTTACACTATAAAAAAAACTTGGAACGAATCAGGCTTTTTCCATTGAAATAGCTACTCAACTTACGAAAAATTCACGTTACGAAACCACTTCTGGAACGAATTCATTTCATAAGGTGAGGTATTACTGTATTGAGTTTCTCATGTAACAGCCACTAGATGGAGACAATTCAAGCTAAAAGGAGCAGCAGAATACTGTTTAGTCATTTGTTCTCTACGTTTTAATTTTACTTTATTTGAAACCCACAACTATGGTCAAAACTGTAAATAATGTGTATCTACTACCAGTGTAAATCTCTTTTTACTTGATTATTGCATTGAAGTTTTGTAAACAGTCTTAATTGATTAATTGGTAAATGTACATGTTTTTATATAGCACTTTACCACCTTCCCAAGACGCTTTACAACAAGGAACTACTCACCCAAGGACACAATGACAGCATCCATCTGTGGGAGCTTGATTCGAACCTGCTGCATGCGTTGAGTTTCTCATGTAATAACTGCATTTTGTCACTAGATGGAGACAGTTCAAGCTAAATAGAGTGCCAGAACACTGTTATGTCATTTGTTCTCTGCTTTTTAATTCCAGTCTCTTAAAGCTCACATTAAGAATACTTTTTTCCTATATATTTCTGAACAATAAAATCACATTTAAATAAATGGACTATGTATCCTATGGTCTTACAGTTTTAAATAATTACTTACTACATTTACAACTGAACCCAGAGCCTTAACGTGCAGATAGAGGACACATCTACATTTGTCTCATTCGCAGTATATGATCAGGCCTCATGTGAAAGCTCAGAACCAGAAAGATAAGATAAGATAAGATAAGATATGCCTTTATTAGTCCCACTGTCGGGAAATTCCAGTGTTGCAACGCATAGATCAAGAACAGCAGGAAAATGTAGCATGCAATAAAACAAGATAATAAATAATGGCTTAAAATAATTTAAAAATAGACCTAAAAATAGACTCTGGAGTATAGTTGAATATTGTAGTGTAAATAAAGTTGAATGACATGTTAACAGTGTTCGTTGTACAGTCTGACAGCAGCAGGGAGGAAAGACCTGCGAAACCTCTCCTTCACACAGCGAGGGTGAATCAGTCTGTCACTGATGCTGCTCTCCAGAGCAGACAGAGCGTCCTGCAGGGGGCGACACTCATGGTCCAGCATAGAGGTGACCTTAGCCAGGACCCTCCTGTCCCCCAGAGGGAGCCCAGGACAGAGCTGGACTTCTTGATGACCTTGTCCAGCTTCTCCCTCTCTGTGATGCTGCTGCTCCAGCAGACCACACCGTACAGGATGGCTGATGCCACCACAGAGTCATAGAATTCCCACCCTGAGCTGCAGAGGCTGTACTAGCACTGATTCATGACTGGCTGCAGGTGTTGGAGTTTAGAGAGTGACATTTAAATCAGAGAGAGGCATGTTAGGTTTAAACCAACTGGATTTGTGCATTTATCTCATTCTACTTTCTGATTGGAGAGTACAATCATCATGAGAACCAAAACATGGCTATCAAACAATGTTTTAATGTTCTGTAATGTTCTAACTAAGAATAAATCAGCTCACAGCAGCAGCTACAGAGAGAGGTTTTTCAATACAAAGTGATTTGAAACCAGAGTCGATGGAGCCGTTAGCGTCCCCAGGCTCACTTCCTATTTGGAACATCTAGAGGGTTAGCTATGTCCATTTCCATAGACAGTCTATTGTTGGAATGTAAACGGTCTCCATGGAGACTCCACCAGAAAAGGTTCCATAGTACACCTTCTCCTATACAGACGCTCCTCAACTTACGAACGAGTTACGTTCCGGACGCCCGTTCGTTAGTTGATTTTGTTCGTAAGTCGTTATTATATGTTTAAGGCTTGTATAAGTTATCTATATGGATTTGTACTGCATTTAAATAACACTAATATCACTAATAACACAATAACACTAATAAATAACACTAAATAATACTAATATGCTTTTTAAAAATATGGAAAACTGATGAGATAAAAAGAAGAGAGGGACATAGAGGCAAACGCAGTCAGCTGAGAGAGAGAGAGAGAGAGAGTGTGTGTGAATGTTTGTGTGAGACTGTGTGTGTGTGTGTGTATTTACCTCCTATTTTCCTTGAGCACTTGGGGAAAGCTGCCGCTGATTTTCCAGCCAAATACCAAGAAGTTTCTCCATCTCTTCCATGAGTTTCCCTCTCTTCTTGCTTATGATGGTGGATTGCATACCTGCTGCACTTTTCACATGCTCCATAATGCGCTCCTTTTGTTTATAGATCGTACCAATTGTCGAACGGTTCACGTTGTACGCGTGTGCCACATTCACCATCTTCTCACCAGCATCAAGTTTCTTTATTATCGCCACCTTCTTTTCATATGAGATGGCTTGCCGCTTTTTCACAGAAGCTTCACTAGAAGCTTTTCGCTTTTCACCAACCATATTGGATTACTGTACGCATCCAAGAAAAACAACAAAGTTCATAACACCGCACCGTAGTAACACCGTAGTAACACCGTAGTAACACCGTAGTAACACCGTAGTAACACCGTAGTAACACCGTAGTACGCCCACTCAGTTGAAGTTCTGAACACTTCTACTGAGTGGGCGTGACGCTTGGGGGATGCTGCGCAGCCCCTGCCTGTGCGTCAGTGGTGGAAATACGCACTACGTACTGTACCCGGAAGTCGGAATAGGCGCTAAATACAAAAACATTTAACTTTTTTTTTTTTCCGACCCTGTTCGTAACTCCGAATGTTCGTAAATCGAATGTTCGTATGTCGAGGAGCGTCTGTACCACACTTTCTCTATGGCCAGTTGGTTCATGTTCATAGCTATACAATCATCTCTCCATCCCTTTTAATCCCTTCTTCCTCTCTCTCCTTTGAGGCAAAAACTTCTAGCATGACGTCACTAATCTGATTATTTCCCATGATGCCGAGGGGCTTAATCCAGTCCAGCCATGGCAGCACCAGAGGAGAAAGAGGAGCTGTTTAAGACAGAGAAATAACATGGATTTGAATCAAATTTTATGACAAATTTTGAATTTTTTTTGAGAATTGCATTATGTGACAGGTTTTTCTTATACTGTATTTTCAGGCACTAATAGATGAGACAAACATGAAGACGCAAATTAGATTTTAATAGAATGTGTTTTTGATTTTTACACTGAATGTTCTGACAGTTATTTTTACATTTTTGTATTTTTTTCAGAAAATGTATTACTTAAATTCGCAATTTGGTATTGAGATTAAAAATGTTAATTTTTTTTGTAAGAAAAAGCTGTAATGGATGAAATGTTTTAGTTTATTACTCAATCAGAACTTTTTATATTTTTTAAATAAGTATAAAGAGAATGGACACATAATGGACATTTATTTATTATTATTTTTTTTTCAGTATTAGTTCATTTATTTATTTATTTGTTTAAGTTGAGTTCCAAAAATGCATCGAGCGCTGGAGGCCTGCACTGGGCTGTTCTCTTCACCTCGAGATAACAGCGCCCCCACTGGACAGGTAAGGGACTACACAAAATGATCAGTTATGACCCCACTTACAGTAAAAATGCTTTTAAAGGTATTTTTGAACAATGAAACACCTGTAATTGAATAAATTAATCTTGAATATACTGTGAATCATTCCAAACATAGCAATCACGTCACTGGAAAAGTTAAATAAAAACATGAGCATAGTTTATCTTATAATTTTGTGTTTTTGTTTCTTAAGACAATCGTCCAGTCAGAAAACAGAATGAGCTGAATGCTGAAACCCACTTTAAACCTAAGCCTGTCCTTATACAGTGGTACCTCACCTTACGAAATTAATTTGTTCCAGAAGTGGTTTCGTAACGTGAATAAGTTGAGTAGCTATTTCAATGGAAAAGGCCTGATTCGTTCCAAGTTTTTTTTTTTTAATAGTGTAACATTTTTTTATAGTGTAACACTGTGTTCTGCGTAGAGACTGTAGACCCAGGACTAAACGTGGACTATACCAGGTCTAGACCAAGGTCTAAACCTGGACTGGACCAGGTCTAGACCTGGACTAAACCAGGACTGGACCAGGACTAAACCTGGACTAAACCAGGTGGATTAAAGCACCGCGTGCGGGTCTATTTCCTGGTTTCGTTTCGAGTCACGGCTGAGGCGAGCAGCGAGGAGGGGAGGGGATGTGCCTCGGGACCGCACGCAGTCTGAGCGCATGAACGAACGCATGCAAGAGGTCTAATCATGGTTTAGACCTGGTTCAGATCTGGTTTAGACCTGGTTTAGACCTGGTTTAGACCTGGCACGGTTTGAGCACGGGTCTCTGCTCGCAGCCGCGCGCCGGGTCATGCTGCGCTATCACACGTGTCCGCGCGCACACACTCCGCCCTCCCCCTTCCCCCCACACTTCACTATTAATAATTTTGTTGAAAATCTATGAAAGTTTGAGTGTTTAAACGAGAGACAAATGTGAGAAAAGTTTAAATCCAGTCTGAGAAAAGCGTATAATGTGTGTGGCTGAGCGCGCATTATTTGAATTTTTGAGATTTCGCATTTTGTAACTTGAATTTTCTTTCGTATCTAGAGACCAAAATTTACCGTGAAGGCGTTTCGTAACTTGAAATTTTCATTTGTTGGGTCTTTCGTAAGGTGAGGTACCACTGTACAGTACTGAGAATGAGACAAACCTGGATGTGTCCTCTATCTGCAGGTTAAGGCTCTGGCAACACAGGTTCAGTTGTGATTGTACCTCTTTAAAACAAACGGGCAGGTTACAGTTGCATTAAAGTCTCACTTTGTATAAGGGCCCCTGTGTGTGCAGAGTCGCTAACAGCTAAAAGCAGCTCTGGTTGGGGCCAGAGCTGCTTTTAGCTGGTGATTTCTTCAGAGAGACACAAACTTTTGAAACCAAACACGTCTCAATATCCTGTGTGTGTCTGCGGCTTCTGCCTCTGTGAACATAAGTAAATACATCCATAGTGCTCAAAACGTTTAGTGACTGAGATGATGTCCTCTCAGCTCAAGGTAATGTATGAATTTAGGTAGTTTAGTTTAGCTTAGTTAGTTTATTATTATTATTTACATATATTGTACAGTATAGTGCAAATTATAGATCTACTTTCTTTAAGGTGCACTGTGTAATTTTCCTGTCTCCAGAGATATGTTGTTGGTTCACTTGGACTGTTCCACAGTGTGGCATTAAAGGAGGTCTATTATGCAAAATAACATCTCCATAGAGTTACAATATGAAAGGTTCTCAAAATGGCACAGATTATAGGAAGCCGAGTACCTAAACCTGTCCATGGCTTTCCAGACCCCCCAGGATTTCGCGGGCATTTTTTGTGATTGTTGCGGCTAAAATGCCTGAATTTCCGGGAGCTTTTCCAAAAAGTTGCGATGAAAGTTGCGGTGCTTTTAAGGTTTTTGTTGCGATTTTGTTGCGGGAGGAAGTGAAAGTTGCGATAAATAGTTGCGATTTTCACTTTTTGTAATTAAAATTGAGTAATATTTTGAATACTGAGTTATTACTGACAAAGAATAATACAAAGACACAGAGATCACAGACAAAATAAATTACTACTAGGAGGGGAACTGTTTCACGCGGACTTTTTCTGTTATTTTTGTGGGCAAATGGCGCCGCAGACATGTTTCTTTGCCATTAGAAGCCGTGTCCCAATTCCCAGGGCGCGGCTCGGAGCGTGGCCCGAAGGGCATGTGCGTCACACATTTCGACAGTACACCGGCGCGACGACTGCTGTCCCACTTCTTTTTTGTCCCATGCGCAGTTAACACGCGGTACGAAGACCGCAATCGTTAAGCGGTCCGCGGACTGCAGTCGGGGCTGAGCAAGTGTGCACCTCCTTGACTGCAGTCTGAGCCCCCTTCGGGCCGCGCTCTGAGCTGTGCGCTCTGGGAACTGGGACACGGCCGCAGTTTTGTTTTGTCACACGGAAGTAAAGCAGAATGTTGCGGCTTCCAAACTCAAACCTTTTAGCCGCCGAGAATATGAGGTTGGGTCCTATGGCTCGCAGATTTGTGATGCGCAAAGAGGAGGCTATGGTGACAGATACGCTGAGATCCAGATATGCGTTTTGTGCATTTATTACAAAAAGAGCGCACACAGCTATGACAGCGCAGCAGGATGAAATGGAACTCATGAAAACCAGCAGGATGAACAAAAAATACGGCTACACCCCAACCCTGACTCTCTCCTGTGTGTGACAGGTGAGCGCGCGCTTTTACACGCACACACTTCCGTACATGCACACACCCACACTCACGTGACCCACCGCCTCTGCCGCACACACACACAAACGCACCGTGCACCTCATCTCAGTTATGTCTCCTACACAGAAGGAAGTTGGTCGGCGTTCAATACGTCGCGGATGATTGGTCAAAATTAGTAAAAATTGCGGGAAAGTTGCGGTGATTGGTCAACATTGCAACACCGCCCTGAATTCACGGGGATGGGCTGAAGTTGCGTTGAAGTTGCAAATCGCAACATCGCAAATTCCTGGAGGGTCTGGCTTTCAGAATCCTGGGACATGAGGACTGTTGCCATGGGGAAACAAAATATTATATCTTTTGAATGGGAAAAAGTGCTCAAAATGGCGCCTATAACTGGAAGCTGAAGCCCATGAGTTTGTTGTAACGCACAGTTGTATGCAAATGAGTTTACGGACATTCGGGTCAGTAATCCTCTGATCTTTTTATCATCGCCATAGAAACACACTAGTAGTAAAAAAAAGTGGATACAGGACATGTTTTGTAATTACAGTAAACCCAAACCATAATAGTAGTAGTTGGTAGTAGTTACAAAAATAGCCATAATAGTAGTAGTGGCCAGGCAAATTATAGTAGTAATAGTACTTATTTATAGTTTATATGAGTGAGGGAGTTAGCTGAAGATCTTTATCTGTAAAAAGGCAGATTAAACTCATGATTCACAAGTTTAATCTGTCTTTATATAAATACTGTACTTCGTTTCCTAGTACAGTGGTACTTCACGAATGACCCAACAAACGAAAATTTCAAGTTACGAAATGCCTTCATGTTAAATTTTTGTCTCTAGATACGAAAGAAAATTCAAGTTACGAAACGCGAAATCTCAAAAAATCAAATAATGCGCGCTCAGCCACACACATTATACGCTTTTCTCAGACTGGATTTAAACTTTTCTCACATTTGTCTCTCGTTTAAACACTCAAACTTTCATAGATTTTCAACAAAATGTATTAATAGTGAAGCGTGGGGGGAAGGGGGAGGGGGGAGAAGACTGCGCTCTGACACGTGTGATAGCGCAGCATGACCCGGCGCGGGGCTTATTATTAGGCCCGAGCGCTAAAGCGTAGGGCCTTTTGTTACTGTTCTGCAGTGCGAAGCACTGCAGAACCAGCGTGCGCAAAATAAAGCGCGAAGCGCTTTGTTTTGTGCACGCAGCAGAGCGCGAAGCGCTCTCCCCTTTTTAAACACCTAGCACTCATGTCAACGACTGGTGCCCGCTGACTTGGCATGGTGGCATCGCCCGTGGCCGCGATAGCGGCCAAATTGTAATTGTTCACCCCAAAACATTCTCGGCCCACCAACGTGCGCAAAACAAAGCGCGAAGCGCTTTGTTTTGCGCACGCAGCAGAGCGCGAAGCGCTCTCCCCTTTTTAAGCACCTAGCACTCATGTCAACGACTGGTGCCCGCTGACCTGGCACGGTGGCACCGCCCGTGGCGGCAAATTTGTAATTGTTTTGTGGGCACACATGACATCGTGCACGCAGTGCACGATGTCATGTGTGCCCACAAAACCAGAGCGCGAAGCGCTCTCCCTTTTCCAAACACTCAATGCCACACTATAGTGACAGTCATAGGATCCAATAGCACAGACTGGCACTGCCCATTGCCGCGAAAGCGGCATAATTGTAATCGTTAACCATCGTAAACCTCAAAAATATGTATTGGGCAAGTGAGTAATCGATGAGGTCAATGACGAGCGCAACGCGCTCGTCATTGACAATGGACCCCACGGGTGCGTTACTGGACGCGAGCCCTTTCCATTGATATATATATTGCCACCATAGGTGGCACCATATTGTTATTGTTCTGGTTTTTCTTATTATTTATTCTTATTATTTTCCTATACACTTTTTTCAGGTTTCGGGTACTTCCCACCGACGAAAACTCACGAAATTTTGCACAAAATTCAAGAACGCCAAAAAAGGAATTTACAAATAATCTGTATTAAAAAATCTTTAAAAATGGCTCGACAGCGCCACCTGGAAAATCAAAATGCATTGCGCCAATGGCTATACCCGAAAAATGAACTTTGTCGTAGACAAACGAAATTCGGGTGGTGGATAGGTCATGTCGTTACAAACCAAAACATATATTACGCCGCTGCTAGGCGACCAACAGGAAGTCGGCCATATTGGCCCGAGCACGCGACCCGGCGCCGAAGGCGCATTTTCCTGTCTTCGTATTTTAACGAACTCCTCCTAGGGTTTTTGACCCAGACTCACCAGAATCGTGCTGTATCATCTAGACAAGTGGGACATTAAAAGTTGTTAAAACCGTTCTAAAAGAGTGAACGGTGTTTCCATGACAACGCCACAAATTTCGGGTTCGTTTTTGCGGCTCGCCATCAAACTTCGACGAGCGATAATTCGTGCATACTTTGGCCGATTTCACTCAAACTTTAATCGTTGGTGGACACCCCGGCCCTGAACAGATTGATATAAGAAAATCTGAAATAGGTGCTATAGCGCCACCTAGGGAGATTGCATGGAAGCGCAAAATTTTACTTTGTCGTAGACATACCAAATTTGGTACACATATTTGTGACAGGGTATCGATCAAAAAACTCAATGACGCCAACACGCCATGTCCCATTGTGTTGCCATGGCAACAGGCCAAACATCTGTCGTCGCCAATGGGACGCCTGGCAAAAACTTTGTCGTAGCCATACCAAATTTGGTACACAGATGCATCATGGGAATAGGAACAAAAAAGTATATTATGCGGTTGCTAGGCGACCAACAGGAAGTCAGCCATATTGGCCTGAGCACACGACCCGGAGTCGAAGGTGCATTTTCCTGTCCTCGTATTTTAACGAACTCCTCCTAGGGTTTTTGACCCAGACTCACCAGAATTGTGCTGTATCATCTAGACAAGTGGGACATTAAAAGTTGTTAAAAGCGTTCTAAAAGAGTGAACGGTGTTTCCGTGACAACGCCACAAATTTTGGGTTCGTTTTTGCGGCTCGCCATCAAATTTCAACGAGCGATAATTCGCGCATACTTTTGCCGATATCACTCAAACTTTAATCGTTCGTTGACACCCCGGCCCTGAACAGATTGATATAAGAAAATCTGAAATAGGTGCTATAGCGCCACCTAGGGAGATTGCATGGAAGCGCAAAATTTTACTTTGTCGTAGACATACCAAATTTGGTACATATATTCGTGATGGGGTATCGATCAAAAAACTCAATGACGCCAACACGCCATGTCCCATCGTGTTGCCATGGCAACAGGCCAAACTTCTCTCCTTGCCAATGGGATGTCAGGCAAAAACTTTGTCGTAGCCAAACCAAATTTGGTACACAGATGCATCATGGGAAGAGGAACAAAAAAGTATATTAACCGGTTGCTAGGCGACCAACAGGAAGTCGGCCATTTTGGACCGAGCATGTGACCTGGCCCCGAAGGCGCATTTTCCTGTCCTCGTATTTTAACGAACTCCTCCTAGGGTTTTTGACCCAGACTCACCAGAATCGTGCTGTATCATCTAGACAAGTGGGACATTAAAAGTTGTTAAAAGCGTTCTAAAAGAGTGAACGGTGTTTCCGTGACAACGCCACAAATTTCAGGTTCGTTTTTGTGGCTCGCCATCAAATTCGACGAGTGATAATTCGCACATACTTTGGCCGATTTCACTCAAACTTTAATCGTTGGTGGACACCCCGGCCCTGAACAGATTGATATAAGAAAATCTGAAATGGGTGCTATAGCGCCCCCTAGGGAGACTGCATAGAAGCGCAAAATTTTACTTTGTCGTAGACATACCAAATTTGGTACACACATTCGTGACAGGGTCTCGGTCAAAAAACTCAATGACGCCAATACGCCATGTCCCATCGTGTTGCCATGGCAACAGGCCAAACATCTGTCATCACCAATGAGATACCAGGCAAAAACTTTGTCATAGCCAAACCAAATTTGGTACACAGATGCATCATGGGAATAGGAACAAAAAAGTATATTAAACGGTTGCTAGGCGACCAACAGGAAGTTAGCCATATTGGCCTGAGCACGCGACCCGGAGTTGAAGGCACATTTTCCTCTCCTCGTATTTTAACGAACTCCTCCTAGGGTTTTTGACCCAGATTCACCAGAATCGTGCTGTATCATCTAGACAAGTGGGACATTAAAAGTTGTTAAAAGCGTTCTAAAAGAGTGAACGGTGTTTCCGTGACAACGCCACAAATTTCAGGTTCGTTTTTGTGGCTCGCCATCAAATTTCAACGAGTGATAATTCGCACATACTTTGGCCGATTTCACTCAAACTTTAATCGTTCGTTGACACCCCGGCCCTGAACAGATTGATATAAGAAAATCTGAAATGGACACTATAGCGCCCCCTATGGAGATTGCATGGAAGTGCAAAATTTTACTTTGTCGTAGACATACCAAATTTGGTACACACATTCGTGACAGGGTCTCGATCAAAAATCTCAATGATGACCCTGGGCATCTCCCATCGTGTTGCCATGGCAACAGGCCAAACATCTGTCATTGTCATTAGGATTCTCTGGAAAAACTTTGGTGTAGTCAAACAAAATTTGGTACACAGATGCATCATGGGAAGATAAACAAAAAGTATATTATACCGTTGCTAGGCAACCAAACCATTTTGGATAGACCATGTGACCTGGTGGTGAAGGCGCCATTTCCTGTCAAACTTCGACAAGTGATCATTCGCACATACTTTGGCCGAATTTACTCAAACTTTAATCGTTGGTGAACACCCCGGCCCTACACAGATTGATATAAGAAAATCTCAATTGGCCATAATAGCGCCCCCTAGGGAGATTGCATGGAAAAGAAAAATTTTACTTTGCCGTAGACACACCAAATTTGGACCACACATTTGTGACATGGTCTCGATCAAAAAACACAGTGACACCCCCAGTCCATCTCACATCATGTTGCCATGGTAACAGGTCAAACATCTGTCCCTGCCATTAGGATGCCCGGCAAAAACTTTGGTGTAGCCACACCTAATTTGGTACATAGATGGTTCATGGGAATAGGAAAATGGCGCGTTAGCAGGGGGCTGCGAGTGCAAGCGAGGGCCGATCATCGCCGCTTGCGGCTATATTTATTATTATTATTATTAACGAGGTCCAACGTGCTCCATAAGCATAAGAAATCCAGGGTTCTCTACAAAGGTGAATGGTAAGTCACTCATTGCGATCATTTGTGCTCCTGGCTGTGTTCTCCTGGGCCTTCGCACTGTCAAGGGGCATTTTTTGTCTCCTTTTCAAACTCTCCTGCAGCGTGAGCTGACTCGTCTTTGGCTCGGTTGCCTGTAACTCGCTGTATTGTGTCGGGTGTTTGTTTTTGAGGTGCCGTATCGGTTTGTTGTGTTAAATGTCGCCCTTTCCTTTTCACCCCTCACAATCCCAAGTTTACATATCCCACCGTTTGCTATTCCAATGTTGTTGTCATCAACTTTATAGTATTTCCAGACCCAGACATACTCGCCAAACATTATAGCGTTCTTATAGCGCTCATTATAGCGTTCTTCTTATCTCCTCTCTGTACTCGCGCTTCGAGCTTCGAGCTGCTTCCTGTATTTAACCAATATCGTGTCATGCCGCACGTGTTGATGTTTCTGTGTGAAGTCTGACTCTGTGCCACCGCATAACCATAGATCTCATCTAGGATATGTTAAAAAAATAATAAGAATATTTGCTACTAGCAAGTGTAAATAATGGGTGGGGATTTATGACGATTTATGCAACGGTGGACGACGAGGGACCGAAAGGAGGACAAAGTGACAGCTCTAAAACCGGACTGTCCGGACGAAATTCGGACGAATGGTCACCCTAGTCTACAGTCTCTAAGCCAATCAGGACGCAGAACACAGTGTTACACTATAAAAAAAAAGTTACACTATAAAAAAAAAAAAAAACTTGGAACGGGGCCTTGGAACGAATCTTTTTCCATTGAAATAGCTACTCAACTTACGAAAAATTCATGTTACGAAACCACTTCTGGAACAAATTAATTTCGTAAGGTGAGGTACCACTGTATTTTTTTCTGCATAAGTAGTCGATTTTGATTGAGCTCCCCCTGCAGGTGTAGTCTTGTGAGTACAGTTTGTGTCAGATAAACAGAGATATGTGATAGTTTTGAGAGCTTTTGTCATATCCTCTTTTTAGTCAACTAATCAATATATTCCCATGGTAATGGGAATATATTGATTAGTTGACTACTTAGCTCCTGCTAGCTAAGGAGCTAACTAAGGAGCTAGCTATGGACATTTGAGAGGCTACAGGCTTTTTACACCATATGTGGCAGCAAATGTGATGGAAGAGCTTCCAGAGGAAATACTTAGGGGGAATTTCATCACCAACTGAAACACCAGAGCAGATTAAAGGAGAATTAACGTTTTTTTTTTTTACAATCTGAGCCTTATTTCGGTAATAAAACAAGTTGTTTTACTCACCCATAGCACTTTGGTGTCATATGGAGCATTTCCGGAGATGTTTTAGATTAGCGATATCCGTAATGTGAGTTCTCGGGGCACATTACGGGGCGGCAGTAGCTCAGTTGGTAGAGCGTTTGTCCACTGGTCCAAAGGTTGGCGGTTCAAATCCCGCTCTTCACATAAGAAACATCAGTGGTTGAGCGGTCAGATCCACAGGTTGGTTGGTACGATTCCAGCTCCCACATGATAGACATGCGTAACGCCGTTGTGTCCTTGGGCAAGACACTTAACCCACCTCGCCCCCAGTGTCTGCGTACACTGGTGTGTGAATATCTGTGTGAATGGGTGATTGGTTCCTTGTTGTAAAACGCTTTGGGTGCCTTGAAGGTGGAAAAGCGCTATATAAAGATGCACTTTTCAAATCATAGAAGCTCATTGTCTTAGTCTACGCTTTTGTTTGAGTCAAAAGTGGCCTGTAATCCGGGATTTAGCCATAGTTTCGAGTAGATGAGGAGGACAGTGCGCATGTGCGGAGTGTGCTCTCAGCTCCCGGGACCCAAACATGAAACGTAAAGCTGTAAATTATAGATAAATCTCGGATTACAGGCCACTTTTTATTCAAACAAAAGTGTAGACTAAGACATTGAGCTTCTATGATTTGAAAACGGCTAAAGTTTGTGTTATTTGGAGACCGCAAACATTTGCCCCGAGAACTCACATTATGGATATCGCTAAACTAAAACATCTCCGGAAATGCTCCATATGACACCAAAGTGCTATGGGTGACTAAAACAACTTGTTTTATTACCGAAATAAGGCTCAGATTGTAAAAAAAAAAACGTTAATTCTCCTTTAAGAGGCCTTTCCTGTTGCGCTGCAGGACACAGAGGAAGGACGCTTTTGTCCTGGGGGCTGTTCCTCTCCTCAAACTGCGCTGACACAGATCTGCTGACCCTCCCTGATCAGTCCTCCTGTGAAACTGCACTCAGACACAAAAGCCACTGAGAAACACAGTGAAAATGTTGCTGGAGCAAAACTTGAATTTCCCTCGAGATCTATAAAGTATCTCTCCCTCCCTCTTTCGATCGGCAGGAAAGGTCTTGTTTACTCGAACCAAGAATTTCTTGAGCCAACTGCAGCCCTGGTGGGAGTAGTAGTAGTAGAAACAGTAGCAGTGGTAGTAGCTGTAGTACTCTGACCCTCCATTCGCCCTGGTATGTTCTTATATGGTCATTTTCCAAACAGTAGAGGGAACCTTACAAATATAGTCAGTGTTTGGGTTTAAAGGAGCCAGAGGAGGACTGCACTGGACACAGGGTAAGGAGAAAAAAGTCTGATTTTACTTAAAAAATACCAAACTGTGAGAATATTCATGTGTTTAAGTTTAATAATAGGAAAAATGGTTAATAATGTTAGTAGTTAAAGGGTATTTTTGCATGCAGAACTTACGTAGTAGTGAGTTTTAATGCCTTCCCTTGACCTAGTTCAGTCCTGGCTTGATCCCAGTTTAGTCCTGATGTAGACTTGGTTTGGTGCTGGTCTAGTCCTGGTTTAGTTTTGGTCTAGTCCTGGTTTAGTTCTGGTCTAGTCCCAGTTTTAATGTGGTGTGAAGCTGATTTGACTTTCCCATTTTACTGTCAAATCTCAATACTACCTAGAGTAATAAAGGGATATATTTTAGAGGAATTTGTATGTATTTTGTTTATTTTACTTTATTTATTTATGTATTGATTTTGAATATGTTTCGTCCTTTTTTTCAGACAAGACTGTTTCAGTTTTCATCCTTCTCCATCAGAGATCTGCTCAGATCCAAGACGCCCGAGTGCAACTGCCTACACTTAAGGTAAACAAACTCCTAAAATAGCAGTAGCAGTAGCAGTAGTAATAGTAGTAGTAGTAGTAGTAGTAGTAGTAGTAGTAGTAGTAGTAGTAGTAGCAGTAGTAGTAGTAGTAGTAGTGGAAATAGTAGTGGAAGCATAGCAGCCTTGAAAAATACTCTTAAATACTGTTGGTTATTATATCCTCCTGAGACCTGCCCATTCATTTGTGTCCTTTATAGCTTTATAGTGGACAAATAATACATAAAAATAACAATAAATTAAAAAAAACGAAAATAAATAAATAAAAATAAATAGAAAATAAATAATATATAAAAATAAGAATACATTAAAAACCTAAAGTACATAAATAAATAAAAATAAATAGAAAATAAATAATACAGTACATAAAACAAAAAAAACTAAAATAAATAAATAAATAAATAAAAATAAATAAATGAATAGAAAATAAATAATGCATAAAAATAACAATACATTTAAAAAATACTAAAATAAATAAATAAAAATAAATAGAAAATAAATAATATATAAAAATCAAAATAAATAAATAAATAAAAATAAATAATACAGTACATAAAAAAACTAAAATAAATAACTAAATAAATAAATAAAAATAAATAGAAAATAAATAATATATAAAAATCAAAATACATAAAAAAAACGAATATAAATAAATAAATAAATAAATAAATAAATAAAAATAGAAAATAAATAATATATAAAAATAACAATACATAAAAAACTAATATAAATAAATAAATAAATAAATAAAAATAAAGAATATATTAAAATCAAAATAAATAAATAAATAAATAATAGAAAATAAATAATATATAAAAATCAAAATAAATAAATAAATAAAAATAAATAGAAAATAAATAATACAGTACATAAAATACTAAAATAAATAAATAAATAAATAAATAAATAAAAATAAATAGAAAATAAATAATACAGTACATAAAAAAACTAAAATAAATAAATAAATACATAAATAAGAAATAAAACTATTTGACGTGACTGTAGAAGCTTGTCAGAGATGTTGGTCATCAAAAAGAAAATAGTTTTTGTGAGGTTCACTTCACGTGGATTTAACACCAAAATGTCCCCGACGTCCATTACAGAGGACATGTTACAACATTATGAATAAAAATAAAATTAACAAAATGTAAATGCTAAAGTGTTCATTTACCTCCAAATAGAAAATTTAAATAATAATAATAATTTAGATACACTTTTTTTCTTCAGGTCCCAGGAGGATATAAACTGTACTACTTAAATTCCGCTAGTATTACTTAAAATGAAAACTACTTCCCCGTGCGTCTGGCTGGTTGGGTATCTGTCTCAAAAATCTAAAGAATCTTAAATAAGAGATTATGTAGCAACTCCTAATGAAAGAAGGAAGTGACCTACTTTTAAAAATCCTGTTGACTAAAGTTTTCTCCAGTCCCCCTCTATATATATACACTTTCTTAGAAAATCATACCCAATATTTAAAATCAACAACAAAACAATGAAATAAACTGCTATATTTCTATTTCTCTGATTAAATATGTCATACCAAACTGGAATTTGCATATGCTGTGTCGAATTCTTTTGGGGTCTGGAGGCTGTCTTCTGATTGGTTGTTGCCGTGTTACCTGATTAATGAACCAGGAAGTAAGTCAAGCAAAACTATCTCTTCCTGCTTTTCAACATGTCAAGAAGTCACACTCAACACCAAGACACAGTGGGAACTACAGGAGGTAGAGTAAGTAGTAGAAGTAGTAGTAGTAGTAGAAGTAGTAGTAGTAGTAGTAGTAGCACAAATGAGTTCAGGAGAGTCTGAAACTTATAGTGTAACTGTGAAGAAATATTTTGCACTATGGGACTTTGATTTTGAGCCTCCTTCAACCAGGTAAAAAACAATATATATATATATAGATATGTGATTGTCATGACAGATTTTAAGTACCAAAAGTAGTTTGGTGTATACTTGTTTACATGTTTATGTTATACTGGCAGTGTTTTGAAGTAAAAGTTCTCTTACCTCATCTTAAGCTGGCTAATTATTGACACTGGACTCACGTACACGGCCAGTAAAGTCAGAATAAACAGATAACCCAATAACTATACGTGATTTTTGGTGTCTTGTCAGCTTTTAGCCATGTTATATTGTTGATACCTCCTCCAAAACAGACCTGGAGTTGTGTTTTGTTTTATTCACACATGTTTGAGTAACCCTGCATTATTAGGCTGTCTAAACTCCAGGTCATGAAGTGTAGTTTTCAAGTGAACAGTTCATGTTGAGATAGGAAATTCCAGGGTTGAAACAAAACACAACTCCAGGTACAGTATGTTTGTGATGAGGAAACAACATTAGAACAGATCAGGCCCTTTAAAATGACTCAGTTCTTCATATTTTATTTCATTGTTGTCATTGTTTCCTTATGAAAACCTGCACAGGAGTGAACATCACATCAGATATAAGTGTTTATATAACACTTCAGTAATCTGATCACTCCGGAAATCAGATAACTCGTGTACATTTCGGTGTGCATTGAACCAGAGCCAGTGAGCACTACTGTAGAAATGTCTGGTATTTTGACACAATTCATTCTCTATAAAGGGTCAATAAATGGTTCAAGTTACTGTACATACAATAGTCCTGCATGTCTTGTAAAAATGTAGAAATTAATATTTTTAGATGAAAACTGCTGACAACTCTATTATTATTATTATTATTATTATTATTATTATTATTATTATTATTATTATTATTATTATTATTATTATTATTATTATTATATTTTAATCAGACCAATTCACAAAATAAATTTTTGGAGCTTTTAACCATGTTCTAGTTGTTTCCTCTCACTACCGGCACTTTGTTGTGGTGACATTTATGGTGACATCATTGGACGCGGAGTCAGCAGAGTTGTTTCTTTTATTAAAGGAAAAGTAACGTTTTTTACAATCTGAGCCTTATTTCGGTAATAAAACAAGTTGTTTTACTCACCCATATCACTTTGGTGTCATATGGAGCACTTCCGGAGATGTTTTAGATTAGCGTTAGGCTAACACCGTTAGCCTAGCGCGACTTATAGCCATAGCTCGGGGCATATAATATATTCCCCGAGCATGTAATATGCCCCGTGCGGGCTCCAAATAACACAAACTTTAGCACTTTTCAAATCATAGAAGCCCGATGTCTTTAGTCTACGATTTCGTTTGAAGCAAAAGTGGCCTGTAATCCGAGATTTATCCATAGTTTACAGCTTTGCGTTCCATGTTTGGGTCCCGGGAGCTGAGAGCACACTCCGCGCATGCGCACTGGCGTCCTCATATACTCGAAACTATGGCTAAATCTGGGATTACAGGCCACTTTTGACCACACAAAATCGTAGACTAAAGACATCGAGCTTCTATGATTTGAAAAGTGCTAAAGTTTGTGTTATTTGGAGCCCGCACGGGGCATATTACATGCTCGAGGAATGCCCCGAGTTATGGCTATAAGTCACGCTAGGCTAACGGCGTTAGCCTAACGCTAATCTAAAACATCTCCGGAAATGCTCCATATGACACCAAAGTGCTATGGGTGAGTAAAACAACTTGTTTTATTAGCGAAATAAGGCTCAAATTGTAAAAAAAACGTTACTTTTCCTTTAAGTTATTTTAGATGAATATTGCTGCCTTCAGAGCCGGGGATGTCACACATCTGAAGGCAGCGAGAACCAACCTGTCCCGTGGCATCAGGAAAGCCAAACACAAATACACACAGAAAATAACCGGACATTTTAAAGACAGCAGGGACACACGGAGTCTGTGGCAGGGCATCCAGAACATCACGGACTACAAACCCTCGCCACAGACCTGTGACAGCAACATCACCCTGCTCAATGACCTCAACAGCTTCTTTGCACGGTTTGAGGCACAAAACGACACCCGGCCACAGAAAACTCCACCACCTCCCCACGACCAACCCCTGTGTGTGTCTGCAGCCAGCGTGAAGACACTCTGCAGGATCAACACGCAAGGCTGCAGGCCCGGACAACATCCCTGGTCGTGCGTTGAAGGACTGTGCAGAGGAGCTCAAGGATGTCTTCACTGACATCTTTAATGCTTCTCTGAGCCAGGGTGTCGTTCCCTCCTGCTTCAAAACCACTACCATCATTCTTGTGCCAAAGAAGCCCACTCCAGACACGGCAGGGACAGCAGAAACACCTCAAGCTGCATTAGACTGAGCATGGGAGCCCCCCAGGGCTGTGTGCTCAGTCCGATTCTCTTCACTCTGCTGACCCACGACTGCTCACCAGCGTTCAGCACCAATCACATTGTGAAGTTTGCGGACGATACGACTGTGGTGGGTCTCATCTCTAATAATGATGAGACAAACCACAGGAGTGAGGTGAGCCTTCTGACCCAGTGGTGCAGCAATAACAGTCTCCTTCTGAATGTTGAAAAGACCAAGGAGATTGTTATTGACTTCCGGAGAGGCCCCACCCAGCACCCCCCACTGTCCATCAACGGTGCTGCTGTAGAGAGGGTGAGCAGCACCAAATTCCTGGGGGTGCACATCAGTGAGGACCTCTCCTGGACAGTGAATACTGTATCACTGGCAAAGAGGGCTCAGAAGCGCCTCTATTTCCTCCGCAAACTGAGGAGAGCTGGAGCCCCCCCACCCATCATGACCACCTTCTACCGAGGCACCATTGAGAGCGTCCTGACCAGCTGCATCACTGTGTGGTACGGGAGCTGAACAGAACAGGAAAGCCCTGCAGCGCATAGTGAATGCAGCTGGGAGGATCACTGGTGCCTCTCTCCCCTCCCTCCTGGACATCCCCTCCCTCCTGGACACCCGCAGAGCGTCCAGCATTGCGGACACCCCTCACACAGCCTCTTCAGCATCCTGCCCTCGGGGAGAAGGTACCGGAGTCTCCGGGCCCACTCCACCAGACTGTCAAACAGCTTCATCCACCAGACTGTCAGGAAGCTGAACTCTCACCTTATTACTTGGCCAGAGAGAAACAAAATTTCGATTCACTGTTGAACACATATGGCAGAATTGACAATAAAGCTGACTTTGATCTTTGACCCGCGACCCATAAATGGAAAAAGCAGAAGAAGATGGATGGATACGTTTTATACTGTACTGTGGAACATTTTAGACAAACAACACCACATAGAACAGTAGATGATCAACAACATCAACAATTAAATATCATTTTCACTCAGATGTGCTGATGTTCTGTGTCTGTGTGTCTCTTCCAGGCCTGTAGATGGCATCAGTGAGGTGGGGGAGGTGAAAGTGTCGGAGTACGAGATGGAGGCAGAGACAAACGACAAAACCACTTCAGAAAACAAGGTCACTTATTTTTGTCTAAACTCTCATTGTTGAAAACAAACCGGAACTGTTTGTTTGAACTGCATGTCTGTTGTACTGTATGTACAACAGACATACAGTATTTTATTGCGTCTTTTGAGTGGAAAAAAAAATAAAAATCCACTTTGTGATGTCATCCAGGGAATACTTTTTGTGTTTTTCAAGTCCACCATCACTAGATCTGATCGTGCTCTCAAATTGTTATTTCAACTTTGCAGCTATTGCTTTTAGCCTTGTTTGAACTGCTTCACTCCACACTGCGCCCTCTGCTGGCAACCAAGCCTGTGCATACACAACCACTGCATAGACCAGTTTCAAAGCTACGTCATCACTGAATGCGCGCGCATCGTTGACTCAAAACAAAGCCACTGCTGCCATAAAACCCCCAGCGAAGATATAGAAGAGAAGAACTCGAATAAAGAGAAACAGATGGAATAAATGATAGTTCATATCATTCAACTGACATACACACAAGTGAACACCTGGGCAAATTACCCTAAACAAGCCGCATGATTAACTAGCAAGCACAGGACACCGCAAAGCTCACAGACATATTAACCGGGTAACCTCTACGACAGACACATGTAAACGAACACAAATAACTTTGTTAAAATGCATGATAAGTTTTTGCATGACCATCATAAATGGCATTTGACATGACTGAGATCACATCTGTGACTCGTGAATTAAGTCGTAGTATGTTACTTACCCCGCAACACAAGTGCAGTTGGCGGTCAGAACGTAGTTCTCGCGCTTGTTGATGATAGCCCAAGCATTGTACATGGTCGTCTTGTGGCCTTGTCTTTGACTGGGGAGAACATCAGATGCCAACACGCAAAACTCCCCATCGATATCGTGGTATTTTACCTCCTGTACATGGCCACACACGGCAAACTGGTAGGCATCTATGGATTTGTACGCGCGCACTTTCTCTCTTGTATACACGCTGGGCTTCTCCACTAAATAACAGTGGATATCTGTCCACTGTAAATCTGGCCACTTTCTGCGGTCGTACTGCCACTCCGTGATCGCATAAGGATCTGGGAGTCGAACCCCGTTGCTCAACGTGAGCTTTTGAATGTAGCTCTCCCTTTCGTTCAGATACTCCACTATGGTCCGCCATGGTTGATTCTGGGTCAACAATACGCGCACATGCCGGTGACGTCACGACTGTTTACTAACGGTAAAGGGGTCTATAGTGTATGCAGCACTTAAGGTTTAATTAATTGTATTTTTAAAGAACATTTTCAACCAAGTTATAATGCTGATCAAAACCTAACTCTAGTTTTATTTGGAAGCTTTTCAGTAATCTTGCATATTTGGTAGGGTGACCAGATGTCTTTATTTAGCCAGGACAGTCCCAGTTTTGAGCCCTGTGTCCCCTGTCCCAGCAGACTTATCCAAAACCACTGATTTGTCCCAGTTTTACACAAGAAATGTTCCATGTGCCCCTATTTTTGACCAGTTTGATACCTGCCAACAGTAAAGAGAGGCATAAATTGTCATTTGTTTTGGTCAAATACAGAAAATTTGCTTAAAAATGACCAAAACACCAAGAAAATGTGACTATACTGACTCCTGTTAGTCATGAATGGGCCGAGTATAGGCCAGTTTTCCTTCATTACGCACTTGTTTCACAGTGTTATTATTGCCAACCACCACAAACCGGGGGTGTCCTATTTCATTCGCCAATGATGCATAGACACTTTCGGGAATTTCATTAATTTTTTTGGACTAACTGAGTTTGTAATGGGGGGGGGGGGCAATCCTAGCCTGCGATGGGCCCTCAAAGTGCCGTGGGACCCGAATGCTACAACATTTGGTCTACTCCTGGTTTAGTTCTGGTGTAATCCTGGTTTATTTGTGGTCTAGTCCTGGTTTAGTTCTGGTCTAGTAGCTCTGGTTTAGTCCTGGTAAATAGCTGGTCTATTTCTGATTTAGTTCTGCTTTAGTCTTGGTTTAGATCTGGTTTATCTAACATTGTTTTTAGCTTGATACAAAATGTTCCCTTTGTTAGTAGGGCAGCAGTGTTAGCAGCCCCCACTGGTATTTTCATTTCAGATTCAGATTGTTAGAATGTTATGCTGACTTTCTTTGAGGTATTATCAAGGAAGTACTAAAATTAAAGTGTACAAAAACTAAAAAAAGAATTTCAGTAATGTAAAATAAAGGCGTCATGTTCTGGTCATGTTTGCTGTGGTTCAGAGCACAATTGTATTCTCATTTAAATTTGAAATTTCACTTCTGCTTTTTTCAGTCTCTGTGTGACTGTCTCCACGGCTCTGTTCACGATAAGGAGCACAGCCCACTCATGAGAGCAGGTACAAGCACTACTACTACTACTACTACTACTGCTACTACTACATTAGTTTAGCACTTCATATTTCTGTGTTATAAATGTTCTACATTACACAAAATTAACTCGTGTGATCTAAGCCATGTTATAATGCTTCTACCGCATCAAAAACATATACAGAGTTGTGATAAAAGAAGAAATTCAATTTGTCAACTGGACAAAGTTTATTTGGTCGAAAACGTTTCGCCGCTCATCCGAGAGGCTTTGTCAGTTCTGGTTAGAGTGCTGGTAAGACACTTGCTTATATCTCGCTGCAGGGAGGAGCTAACTAGCTAACTACTTTCCGAAACTATCTCGCCTATTGGAGTCTGTCTTTTGTTTCTCTGGCGTCTAGATTAGCATACCTATTCATCCCTACACGACTGTTTTTCACACCTCTGGCCCTGACCTGGCTAGCCCTATTGTTTCTTTTGTTTGTTTGATCTAGGTTTAAGAATGGAATTATAGATGGAAGACAAATAATGTCTGACTCCACCATTTCTGTTTAAAGAAGGATTCTCTTTTTTTGACAAAACCAATAGGCGACATAGTTTCGGAAAGTAGTTAGCTAGTTAGCTCCTCCCTGCAGCGAGATATAAGCAAGTGTCTTACCAGCATTCTAACCAGAACTGACGAAGCCTCTCGGATGAGCGGCGAAACGTTTTCGACCAAACAAACTTTGTTGACAAATTGAATTTCTTCTTTTATCATGGATTCTACCTGGACGACAGAGGGACTCTTCACGCATATACAGAGTTGTGTTTTGTTTCATTCACACGCTCAAGTACCTCTTATTATTAGACCCGAGCGCTAAAGCGTAGGGCCTATTGTTATTGTTCTGTTTTTTCTTCTATTATTATTATTTTCCTATACACTTTTTTCAAGGTTCGGGTACTTCCCACTGACGAAAACGCACAAAATTTTGCACAAAATTCAAGAACGCCAAAAAATGAATTTACAAGTAATCTGTATTAAAACATCTTTAAAAAATGGCTCAACAGCGCCTGCTGGAAAATCAAAATTCATTGCGCCTATGGCTATACCCATGTTGCCATGGCAACAGGCCAAACATCTGTCCTCGCCAATGGGACGCCCAGCAAAAACTTTGTCGTAGCCAAACCAAATTTGGTACACAGATGCATCATGGGAAGAGGAACAAAAAAGTATATTACACCGTTGCTAGGCGACCAAGAGGAAGTCAGCCATATTGGACCGAGCACTACATATCCAAAGGTCAAAATGCTCTGTTCCACCTTGTGATGTCATGAAGTGGTTGTGTTCAAGTTAACAGCTCCTTTTAGCTTTAGTTCAGTAGAGATTGGCAATTCCAGGGCTGAAATCATCCAAATGAGTCTAGTGAAGTTAGTCTAGTTTGTGTGAATGAAACAAAACACAGCTCCAGGTCTGTTTGTGATGAGGAAACTACATTATAACATAGATCAGAAAATAGAGTAATAAAATCTCAATTTCCCTCTTTCTCTCTCTCTCTTCTCTCTCTCCTCTCTTCAGTGCTGTGCTGCTCGGTGTGTAAACTCTACAGATTTCCTGCTCAGGACCAAAGATGGCTGCTGGTTCGGGAGCAGATGTCCGAGACTCCTCTGTCCTTCTCTCTGCCCAGACAGCTCCTCAGCATGCTTAGTCTGGAGTACAAGAAGAGGTGGGTGAAGAAGACAAAATTGCTCTGACGTTACTTCAAGTGTCCCGTAGAATTACATACACTTTTTCTAGCGGGATCTCCCAGTGGTTTAACATCTCTGTAATGGATACTGCGATTGTAGCTCGGTTGTGTGAGTCTCTGCACTTCTTTACCTGGAGCACCGCTCTGTTGAGCCCGTGTGAATCGCGGTCAATCCAGAGCACAGTGAGGCTTATCAGTGACATTGGGCAGAACGATGTCCAAATATCTGTAGTAAAGCTCAGATCTGGAACTCTTTTTAGCTTCTCAGCTAACTTGGTTGATGCTCAGTTGTAGAGTTCGGGTAGCGCAGTCTCTGATATTATCTCCTGGATGGTAAACTATATCTTCAATCAATCAATCTTTATTTATATAGCCCTTTACAACACCAATGGTGACCAAAGTGCTTTCCAATTAAAAACAGAAAATACAACAATACAAAAGACAGAACATTATACAGAATAAAACAATGTAAAACAATAAATAGTAAAACAAATCACACAGTGCAGAAAAAAATTACGTGCCACAAACTACTAAGTATTAAAAGCCATTTTGAATAAATGTGCTTTGAGCCTAGATTTAAAAAGGTTAAAATCAGTGATGTTGCAATGCTCAAAGGGCAGATTGTTCCACAGTCTGGGACCAGCCACAGAGAACGCTCCATCACCCCAGTGTTTGAGCCTGGCTCAGGGGACTTCCAAAACAAGATAGTTATTTGACCTTAAAGTGCGATTTGATTTTCGGACAAGTAAAAGCTCGGTCAAATAACAAGGTGCTAAACCATTAACCATATTAACCATCTTGGCGCAACATAATCCTTCAGGCTTGTATTGTAGGTCACAATGGAGCTTCCGCCTCTCGGTACAACGGCTTTGCAAACATCGCACGTTGCTGTCTCGCTTTGAGGTGTTTCTAGTAAAAAGTATTTCCACACAGCGGACATGTTGTGATGAAAAGTTGGTTCGCCTGCTAGCTCGCGCTGCTACTTCGCCTGCTAGCTGGCTGCAAAATGTGGAATGGATTTCCAGAACGGAGGCGTGTCTCATCATTACTCTGTGTCTCATTGAGATCCGCCTCCGTTCAGGAAATCCATTCCACATTTTGCAGTAGGAGCAGAGCAGCCGACGGGGAATCACTCGTGGAGTCATTTCAGCAGATAATGTGTGGATACAGACATGGCTCATGGATCGGAATTTTTCGCAGGTTGGAACGGAAATTTCCGATCTATAAATTACGTTGATGGCAATGAGGCTAACGATATGTTCCAGATATTTAGTAGTAGTAGTGGTAGTAGTAATAGTGGTAGTAGTAGTAGTAGCGCTCTTTACAGTCTTTGCTCTGTGTTTTTAGGGCTCAGGAGGTCGTGGAACTGCGTGACCTTTCACCTCACCTGGAATAGCTCCGGGGCGACATCATCAGCTGCTGTGGTCACATGACCTGCTTTTACCAGGAAACACTACAACAACTGGAAACTCTCTCAGGTCAGAAATGCACTGACTTTACAATGACATTACACTGGGAAAGTTCTACATGTTCTACATTTTAAAGATCCCATAACATGGTACTTCTTGATGCTTTTATATGGCTCCTTAATGGTTCCCTAATACTGTAAATGAATCCTTCTTCAAAATCAACACTCAGTGCATGAGAAACAGAGATAAGATGAGAAAGAGTCATAAATGTCACTCTGGAACACTCCATTATGGGCGTTGTTGCTTGAATGCAAATGAGGAGGACAGAGATGGCCTATAGTAGGGGGTGGGGGCGTGGCCAAGCTCTCCGCTCCGTGACCCACTTCCGTGTTTTTGCACGGAGGGAGAGATGAGAAGCGTTCCATTGAAAAATAAACACATTTCCACAGAAAATAAAATTAAACCACTGCTGTTTCAGATATCCACAGGCTCAGATAAAGGACTTCCGAGCCTAGAAACACTCGCAAGTTCCTCCAGGCAAATAAAAAAACGCATTTCGCATTGCGTAGCTCCTCCGCAGTCCAAACTCTCTGGGCGTGATTTACAGAGACGCTGAGTACAGACAGACGGGGGTGGAACTGCATTTGCATTTCTTTTTTCGATCTGACGTCAATAAGTTTCCTTGTTCAAAATCGCCCGTTTGAGCTCTGATTTTTTCTAACGCAGAAAAGGATCGCAAATGCTCAGTTTAGACATTTCGCAACTTTTAACCATGGGGGGGCCTAAACAGGGTAGGGGAGCTCACATTAACGTTCAAAAACCTCAGAAAGTGAAAATTTCATGCCATGGGACCTTTAACATTTAAAATTTAAACGTCAAATTTTTTCATGGTCCTGTTTAGGAGTTTGATTTGCTCACCTGTAGCTCCAGCTAAGTCAGTGAATGAATGAATAGACAGACCAGTGCCTCCAGTTAGCCCTCCCTTACCTGTGAATATTGATGACGTCAGCTGCAAAGTATCAATATGTAGTCAAAATAATGCTGATTTAATAATAAATACTACAATCACAACTGAGCCTGTCAAAAAGGCACTAACCAAAACTAATTTTCTTCATCACAGCATCGTCGAATTTTAAGGCGAGCAGTAGTAAGTCAGAGCGCCACCTGCAGTTCGTCCCCACAAACCTCCACTCTCAGAGGATTGAGGTGACCAGCCCCGACTCTGCAGGTAAAAAAAAACAGCTTGAAACATTTCTCATGTTTTGTTCAGACCCGCAAGTTCAGCCTCATGTCTGTCCCATTCTTGAGTAATAATAATATTTATAATTTCAGGAGTTTGGTACGATGTGACCACGTTTGGAGCTCCAGCAGAACATCACCAGGGCTTTAGACAGGGAGGACTGAAGAGGCTGCTGTCCAGACTCAACATGAATGGGTGAGTACTACTACTATCTATACTTTTTATTTACGTTTTATTGCTTTAGTGAAGATTGGTGGACTTAAATATCCCATGACATGGTACTTCTTGATGCTTTTATATGGCTCCTTAATGGTTCCCTAATACTGTAAATGAATCCTTCTTCAAAATCAACACTCAGTGCATGAGAAACAGAGATAAGCTGAGAAAGAGTAATTTTTCTCACTCTGAACACTCTATAATGGGCGTTGTTGCTTGAATGCAAATGAGGAGAAAAGAGCTGGCCAATAGTAGAGGGTGGGGGCGTGGCCAAACGCTCCGCTCTCCGCTGTAGCTCACAGCTGATCCATTTCCTTGTTTTTGCACGGGGGGAGAGATTTGAAGCGTTCCATTGAAAAATAAACACATTTCCACAGAAAATAAAATTAAGCCACTGCTGTTCAAAGGTCCACAGGCTCAGATAAAGGACTTCCGAGCCTAGAAACACTCGGACGTGCCTCCAGGCAAATAAAAAAACGCATTTCACATTGCCTAGCGCATTCGCAGTCCAAACTCTCTGGGCGTGATTTACAGAGACGCTGAGTACAGACAGACGGGGGTGGAACTGCATTTGCATTTCTTTTTTCGATCTGACGTCAATAAGTTTCCTTGTTCAAACTCGCCCGTTTGAGCTCCGATTTTTTGTAACGCAGAAAAGGATCGCAAATGCTCAGTTTAGACATTTCTCAATGTCTAAACAGGGGGCCTAAACAGGGTAGGGGAGCGCACATTAACGTTCAAAAACCTCAGAAAGTGAAAATTTCATGCCATGGGACCTTTAAATAGTGCTTTATTTTATATTTGTATTGTGCATAAAGTGGATTGGATTGGACTACTACTGCTATTACTATTACTACAAATACTACAGGGTCATTCCAGAATTGGAGGACATTTTGGGTTTAAAATTCTTGAAAAATAAACCTTCACTTTTCTGATTTTCTGCTACATATTCATCAATAATCGGTAATAAACTACCAAATTCTTGATTAGCTCAGCTTACGGTCAATGGTAAAATTTTTATTATATGATGTATATGGTTTATTTATTTATTTCCTCTAATCACAGTAACAGGGTTGCAGGTAACAGGGTTGCAAAATCGCGCTAATGTTCACTTTATCTCAGGAGGAGAAGCTGTTTAGCTGTTATTACTAATCAAGAGGAAAAACTTATTTATGCAAATACGTAAAAGAATAATAATAAAAATAATAATAATTGTCTTATTCTGATCATTTGCATAACAGGGTTGCATGAGGCAGAGTGAGACATTCAATCCAGGCTAACTGTTTTATAAAAATATGAAAAATAGAAGAAAAGATAAACCTTTGCTCTGCCCATTCTTTTGGAAAACTGTTTGATGATGTCAAGTCCAGGGGATCATGTGGTTTTCTGTTTTCTTCTTCTTCTACCAGACTAAAAATGTTCTGGTAACAGGGTTGGTGCAGGTTGTGGGACACATGTTCCATGAATAATAATTATTATTTGAAATATTATGTCTATTAAAACAAATGTTCCACAGTTACAAGAGATGGCAATGAAACAAATTATAGAAAACACAAGAAATTTCAATTCAATTTTAACTGTTTTATTTGAGATTCAATTTGGCCATTAGAGGGGTGGGACAAGAGGAAAATGGCATTTTGGGGGAACTCCAGATTTATTTGGTATTTTAAAAAGTATTTTCAAACATTCTTTTCTCTTAGTTTTTTTTATTTGGTCTCAGGACAAGTAAATTCACTCAGAAACTGTATGTTTTAGTATTTTGTATGTGGATTATTTAATATTTGATGGGTGGGAATGTAAAATTCTGGAATGACCCTACTACTACTGCAGCACCCCTACTGTTACTTTTGCTATTTGCCATTAATTCCTGGATAATGTTGTTCCTATGCAGCCATCGCATGTGTGTGGCCTAAGGAGTTGCCTCAGAAGCAACAGAGGTGTATTGTCTACTTTTTATAAATGACCTACCTCTATACATAAGCCAAGGCACTTGTATTCACTTGTTTTGCTGACGACCATCTGGTTTTCAGACTGATTCTGTCCAGCACAGATCTTAAAGGAGAACTTGGAGAGACTTGGTTTGGTATGACTGCGACAATACTTGATCACATATGTATAAAATCTGACCTGTGGTGCACTGAATCAGAATCAGAAAGACTTTTATTGCCATTGTCAAGTGAACACAATTCACAAAACTAGGAACTTGTGTCGGTGATAAGGTGCGAACATAAAACACTAAATAATAATAACTAGAATATAATGATGAGAGGTTATTATGGTACATTTTGCTGGACTGACGTACTCCATTTGACTACTTCTGCAAGGCATGGAGCTCATGCTGGAGGACATTAAAGGAGAATTAACTTTTTTTACAATCTGAGCCTTATTTCGGTAATAAAACAAGTTGTTTTACTCACCCATAGCACTTTGGTGTCATATGGAGCACTTCCAGAAATGTTTTGGATTAGCGTTAGCCTAGCGCGACTTCTAGCCATAGCTCGGGGCATATAATATATTCCCCGAGCATGTAATATGCCCCGTGCGGGCTCCAAATAACACAAACTTTAGCACTTTTCAAATCATAGAAGCTCGATGTCTTAGTCTACGATTTAGTTTGAGTCAAAAGTTGCCTGTAATCCGAGATTTAGCCATAGTTTACAGCTTTGCGTTTCATGTTTGTGTCCCGAGAGCTGAGAGCACAGTCCGCACATGCGCACTGGCCTCCTCATCTACTCGAAACTATGGCTAAATCTCAGATTACAGGCCACTTTTGCCCAAACGAAATCGTAGATTAAGACATCGAGCTTCTATGATTTGAAAAGTGCTAAAGTTTGTGTTATTTGGAGACCGCAAACATGTGCCCCGAGAACTCACGTTACGGAGATCGCAAATCTAAAACATCTCTGGAAGTGCTCCATATGACACCAAAGTGCTATGGGTGAGAAAAACAACTTGTTTTATTACCGAAATAAGGCTCAGATTGTAAAAAAAAAAACGTTAATTCTCCTTTAATGTAGTCAAATGAAGTACGTCAGTCCAGCAAAATGTACCATAATAACCTCTCATCATTATATTCTAGTTATTATTATTTAGTGTTTTATGTTCGCACCTTATCACCGACACAAGTTCCTAGTTTTGTGAATTGTGTTCACTTGACAATGGCAATAAAAGTCTTTCTGATTCTGATTCTGATTCAGTGCACCACAGGTCAGATTTTACACATTTATGTGATCAAGTATTGACGCAGTCATACCAAACCAAGTACCTGTGCGTGCACATTAGTAGAACTTTACAGTGGGAGACATAAATTCACAGAGGACAAGCAAAACCTGAACTTTATCATTAGGAATTTAAAGGGATAGTGCGTTTTTTTAAATGTTAATCTGTATGAGTTTCCTTCTAAAAGTTCCGTGTGTTGACACCGGTTTACCTCTGACAGTCTCAGCTGATCCCGGTTCGGCTCGCTTTCTGGAGCCCACGTAGGGAGGTCCGGTAACTTCCCTGGAACATGAAATAAAGCTTGTTTTTCTTCTCAAAACAAAACATTTGTTAGAAAGGTGATATATTTGCATCCGAAACAGTTGTCCACGAAACATCCAGCAGCGTATTTCGCGTTTGCGTATTGTCTCTCTCCACTCGTATCACTACGCCCATGTTAGCGTATCAGCCTGTTCACTTGTAAACTTCCCCTTGCGGCAGACTGCATCTGCCGCTACACTTTCGCTAAAGGTGAACAGGCTGATACGCTAACGTGTGCGCAGTGATACGAGTCGGCAGACACAATATGCGATCGCTAAATTCGCTGCTGGATGTTTCGTTGACAACTGTTTGGGAGGCAAATATATCACCTTTCGGACAAATGTTTTGTTTTGAGAAGAAAAACAAGCTTTATTTAATGTTCCAGGGAAGTTACCGGACCTACTTACGTGGGCTCCACAGAAAGCGAACCGAACCGGGATCAGCTGAGACTGTCAGAGGTAAGCCGGTGTCAACACGCGTAACTTTTAGAAGGAAACCCATACATATTAACATAAAAAAAAACCGCACTATCCCTTTAAACCCTGTCCCCCAGAGGCCACTGCCTGTCACTCATATCCCCTGACTGTTAAACTCCACTTGAACAGGTGTGCTTTGACTAATATATTTCATATATATTATTCTGGTCTTGTGTTCTGCTCCAGTAACTCTTGTTTATGAGTTAATCCTGTAATCTGTGCTCTTTGTGGATTAGAGGAGATGGCCTCAGATTAATCATGCACAAAGCTCTATATCCAATCAATCAGGCCTGGTATGTGAAAGTAAAAGGTGGACCAGAATTTGAACTTGCATTGTAGTTGGATAAATCAGGATTATAATAAAAGATTTCTATGTTATTTCTGTGTTCCGTATTAAAGGGCCTGTGCCCTGTTTTTACTCCATGCATTTGAGCAAAATGTGTCTTGCCCCAGTACAGGTACATTGTATAAGCAGCTTGAGGTCAAAATACGTCTGCTGTTTACTGTTTACAGCTAATTATAAATAGTTTTATTGTCCCAGGAATCAGGAAGTGCACTGTTAGCAGGCTAGTTGGTGTTAGCTCTGGTCTCTGAGAGTGTTAGCAGTTTCCCCAGCGTTTAACATGATCATTAAAACACAGTTGGACACGTATATTCTCTTCTCAAATCTCCATGGGCGCGTTTCATTTACTTGTACACATGTGCAGACTATTTATAATTTTCAGATTACGTGACACAAAGCACACTCTATTGAGCGTCAAGAACACTAATCATGTGGGGATTATTGTCATATAATAAAAAAATGAGAGCACATTTCAACACACCCACTTGCTCACATTTGAAAAATACATTTAGTTACAAACACAACCAGGCCCTACCCCTGTAGCATCCCCCCTGTGGGAAAAAATAGTCAAAATCATCCCTCTTCTAAAACGGGCATCCCTTCTTCCATCCCTTATGGCATTTTATCAATCAGGCATGAAAATCCCTAAACTTTTGGTGAATTTCGCCGTTTTCAAGTCAAAATGGCCAGTGCGTTCCAGCTTCCAATCATGTTGCAGCATAATTACGCACCGATACGCGCTCCCGCCAATCATGACGATTGCCGCTGTTGTGTTTGCGCCTGTTCACCGATCAGCTGTGAGCCTGATATTTACGCGGCATTTCTAAGAGAAGAAGAATCCTTAACTTGCTACGTTAATGCTACGTAAGAAGGAACTCTCGCCTCGGGACATGGGATACGTTCAGGATTATGTCCTTTTCTCCGGAGCTCCGGATTATTAAAGACAACACGACAAACTGTTAGAATGGATCTGACCGCATTCTTATGGGTGAGTCATATTATCAGATTATTTCTGCATCTATTTCAGCACTAAACCAGGACTAAACCAGGACTAAACCAGGTCTAAACCAGGACTAAACCAGGACTAAACCGGGACTAAACCAAAACTAAACCAGGTCCAAACCAAGACTAAGCCAGGACTAAACCAGGTCTAAACCAGGACTAAGCCAGGACTAAACCGGGACTAAACCAGGACTAAACCAAGACTAAACCAGGACTAAGGTGTGTGTGTGTGTGTGTGTGTGTGCGTGTAGGTGTGTGATAACATATATCCTGTGTATTATTGAATTATTGAATGATTATATGATTTTTGTTTATAATGATTTTTGTTATAAAAGCATTTCCATTTTAACAAAGTACCTTCTAATTCTGCCCTGCCCTGAAACACCACAGTGATGTCAGTGATGGGGGAGGGCTTAATGACCCCCCAACCCCCTCGTTGGTGAAAAATGTCACCATCCCCCCTGGTTTCATTTTACAACTTGACTACTGTTTAAAGTGCATCAAACATCGCAAAGTTTAACAATTTAAGTTTGGTTGCTGGTTATTTCATTGCATCTGCAACCATCTCATTGATGGGCCTGTACTCTAGACTGATCGTGCCTTCATTTAACAGAGACCTCACAAAATGGTATTAAGTATCCAGATAATTACAGCGTTGTCCATGTACAGGATTCTTTGCTAAAACTATAGCTCCCTGGTTGTCCTCATAGATCGTGCATCAATATTTGCAGCCATCAACACACTCCGTTTCCAATGTGCTGCGTAAACTAGCAATACTGTATAATCAAACTAAACCACTTGTTTGCACAGTAGTTAAGACAACAGTAATTATAACAAACAAGTTTCCTGTCAGTGCGAAGCAGGGAGTTTAGCAGGTTTGTGACTCAGCCCTGGGGTTAATGACACATTTTCATTTCATTCTTCTCTTTGTTGTTATAATCTAATGTAATCTAGTGTTAGTCTTATAAATCACACCACCTTCATGAGGCAACGTTGACTCTTTTGGTCTTTTAAAGGTGCACTAGGTTACTTTTCTGGTGAAGGGTCCGTCACATGCTAGTCACAATTGCAGCTGATGTCGTCAAGATTCCCTGGGGGTGTGATGTTAAAGGAAAATTAACGTTTTTTTTTACAATTTGAGCCTTATTTAGGCTAACGGCATTAGCCTAACGCTAATCTACAACATCTCCGGAAATGCTCCATATGACACCAAAGTGCTATGGGTGAGTAAAACAACTTGTTTTATTACCGGAATAAGGCTCAAATTGTAAAAAACTTTACTTTTCCTTTAACTGGAGGCACTGCTCTGTCTGAAGTTCTGTTACTGAAGTTATCAGTAATCTGAGCTTTGTTTAACACAATCTGACCAAAAAGGACTGACTGAGTTAGAACTACAAAAACCTTCGATAAAATTGCAGTCACAATCTAGCTAGCCAACAGTTTTTCAGTTAGTCACTCTTACCTTTTTGTTGAAAATCAAACTTCTAAACAGGACCATTAATGTTTGTACTTATCACAGGCTCCTGAAAATGTGAAAATGTGCTGTTTATTCAGTTTTCAGACAATCTTGCAAACATGTGCCTTGTGTCACCATGGTAACTGCTGAATATTCTACCATAGAGATACATGTAGGTCTCCCTCAGCATGCTGTCATTGCAAAGTATCCATATGTTACTGCTTTGCCTGGAATCCTCCCCATTATAAATGTATAACCTACTCATATTTGTTCAATTACTGCTGTCTTTAATACTCAGAAATACCTTTAAAGGTCCCATGGCATGAAATTTTCACTTTCTGAGGTGTTTGAACGTTAATGTGAGCTCCCCTACCCTGTTTAGCCCCCCCCATGGCTAAAAGTTGCGAAATGTGTAAACTGAGCATTTGTGATCCTTTTCTGCGTTTGAAAAAAAGACAGCCCAAACGGGCGATTCTGAACAAGGGAACTTTCTGACGTCACACTCAGGGAAAAATGCAAATGCAGTTCCACTGCCCATCTGGATGTCGTCTCTGTAATTCACAGCCAGAGAGCCGCAAACAAGCAACGCAATGCGAGATGCGTTTTTTTATTTGCCTGGAGACACATGAGAGTGTTTCCAGGCTGGGATGTCCTTTATCCGAGCCTCTGAACCTCTGAAACAGCAGTGGTTTAATTTTATTTTCTGTGGAAATGTGTTTATTTTTCAATGGAACGCTTCTCATCTCTTCCTCCGCTCTTAAAACGCAGAAGTGGGGCCAGCGCACCGCTAAACGAGGAAAGAGCGGAGAGTTTGGCCACACCCCCACCCGCTGCACTGGCCTGTCTCTGTCCTCCTCATTTGCATTCAAGCAACAACGCCCAGAATAAAGTGTTTGAGAGAGATATTTTTGACTCTGACTGTGTTCATGAGGCTCTCTCATGCACTTAGTCTTGATTTTGGAGAAGGATTCATTTACAGTATGAGGGAACCATTAAGGAGCCATATAAAAGCATCAAGAAGTACCATGTCATGCGATCTTTAAAACACACATTATGAGGGTGGACTCGCCTCTCCACAGATCTCACCTGTAACTTGGCCTTATGGCTTCATTCCAGACAAAGCAATAACATCTCCATGGAGACAAGCAGATGGCGAACCCTGCACCAGACGACTTTCTTAAAGCATCATTAAAGCATTAAGATATTTCCAGCCTGCATTTTTCACTACAAAACGTCAAACTTTTTTATTTGTGTATTTTGTGTGTGCAGCCCTGTGTCATACTCCCATGAGGAGAGATCCAGAGCCAGGGGGGTGCTGGAGGAGGTTGTCCGATTACAGCCTCTCGTTTTCGGACTGGCTGAGGAGCTGCTGGACCTGTCTGCGAAGGTCAACACTGTGAGGCTACAGGAGGTCTTAGACGCTCTGACCAAACAGGTGAAGTCCTGAGCCCTTTGCTGGCATTTTGTGTTCACTTTTGTGTCAAATAATGTATTCCTTTCCACACGTGTAACTTTTTCGTTAGGGGTCCATCACCTGCTTCTTTCTATGGATATGTCATTGATCTGCCTGGAATGTTCCACAGTGTGACATTAAACAGCTCTATGTTACATTTATTCATATACAGGTGGTTTTATAGCTCAAAAATACCTAGAAAAACAGGCATTTTGACTGTGAGCAGGGTTTTCACAGATCTGACCCGTAACTTGTTCTGGTTTGGTCTTGGTCTCCATGAAGATGGAAAGGTTTAATGCCATACTGTGAAACATTCAAGACAAAGCAATAACATCTCTATGGATAAACGCTTTTGACACACCCTCCACCCAAAAAACCCCCCCAAAAACCTTTAAACAATACAGTGGTACCTCACCTTACGAAATTAATTTGTTCCAGAAGTGGTTTCGTAACGTGAATTTTTCGTAAGTTGAGTAGCTATTTCAATGGAAAAAGCCTGATTCGTTCCAAGGCCCCGATCCAAGTTTTTTTTTTTATAGTGTAACTTTTTTTTATAGTGTAACATTGTGTTTTGCGTAGAGACTGTAGACCCAGGACTAAACGTGGACTATACCAGGTCTAGACCAAGGTCTAAACCTGGACTAAACCTGGATGCGTTCGTTCATGCGCTCAGACTGCGTGCGGTCCCCCTCGCTGCTCGCCTCAGCCGTGACAAAACCAGGAAATAGACCCGCGCGTGGCGCTTTAATCCACCTGGTCTAGTCCTGGTCTAGTCCTGGTTTAGTCCAGGTTTAGTCCTGGTTTAGTCCAGGTTTAGTCCTGGTCCAGTCCTGGTTTAGTCCAGGTCTAGACCTGCTGTCAGCCCCGCGCCGGGTCATGCTGCGCTATCACACGTGTCAGAGCGCAGTTTTCTACCCCCTCCCCCTTCCCCCCACACTTCACTATTAATAATTTTGTTGAAAATCTATGAAAGTTTGAGTGTTTAAACGAGAGACAAATGTGAGAAAAGTTTAAATTCATTCTGAGAAAAGCGTATAATGTGTGTGGCTGAGCGCGCATTATTTGAATTTTTGAGATTTCGCTTTCGTTACCAAAATTTAACGTGAAGGCGTTTCGTAACTTGAAATTTTCGTTTGTTGGGTCTTTCGTAAGGTGAGGTACCACTGTACCATTAAAGACTCTGTATGTAACTTTTCTAGCTGGGATTTAACCTCCTGAAATGTTTCACAGTATGACACACAACCTGACTGTCACCATCTGTTGCAATCAGTTTTTAATGCTAAAGAAAACATTGAAAAAACTTTATTGTGAGCTGCTTTTTTCCATGGAGAGAAGTTTAAAGTCTGAAAAACTCCAACTAACTCTAAGTGCCAGAGGCGGACTTACTATTGGGCAAATATAGGCATTCGCCTAGGGGCCCCACCAAACCTGCCCTTTGAGAGGGGCCCCAACTGTCACCCCTGACACGGTGCACGCACAAAAAAATTGAAATCTTAAAGGAAAAGTAAAGTTTTTTTTTTTACAATTTGAGCCTTATTTCGGTAATAAAACAAGTTGTTTTACTCACCCATAGCACTTTGGTGTCATATGGAGCACTTCCAGAGATGTTTTAGATTTGCGGTTAGCCTAGCGCGACTTCTAGCCATAGCTCGGGGCATATAATATATTCCCCGAGCATGTAATATGCCCCGTGCGGGCTCCAAATAGCACAAACTTTAGCACTTTTCAAATCATAGAAGCCCGATATCTTAGTCTACGATTTTGTTTGAAGCAAAAGTGTCCTGTAATCCGAGATTTATCCATAGTTTACAGCTTTGGGTTTCATGTTTGGGTTCCGGGAGCTGAGAGCACAGTCCGCACATGCGCACTGGCGTCCTCATCTACTCGAAACTATGGCTAAATCTCGGATTACAGGCCACTTTTGCTTCAAACGAAATCGTAGACTAAGATATCGGGCTTCTATGATTTGAAAAGTGCTAAAGTTTGTTTTATTTGGAGACCGCAAAGTAATGCCCCGAGCACTCAAGTTAACGGATACGCTACAACATAACTTCTACGAAACTGCTCAAAATGACACCAAACTGCTATGGGTGAGTAAAACTACTTGTTTTATTGCCAAAAGAAGGCTCAGATTGTAAAAAAACATTACTTTTCCTTTAATTCAAACAGACACACGGACCCTTATTTTGTGTGCGCATGTGTGTTTGAAGAATGACTTTTGAGGGCCCCATGTCTATATCACACCTAGGGCCCCAAAATGGCTAGATCCGCCGCTGCTAAGTGCATGTTGTCGCATGTCCTTGAGCAAGACACATCACCAACTTTTTCAGTGATGCAGTGTTTTTGGAAGAAATGATCCAACAATGTTGAACCTCATTATTTGTTTGGGATCGGCTCCACAGATTTGCCATATGAATGTTATTGCCTAAAGTTACCAAGTTACAGGTCAGATCTGTGGAGAGGCAACCCCGCTCACACTCAGAATGCCTGTTTTTTTGGGAGCTAGAAAAAACACCTGTAACTGAATAGATGTAAGGTAAAACTGTTTAATGTCATATTGTGGAACATTCCAGGCAGAGCAATGACTTAACCATAGAAACAAGCAGGTGACGGACCCCCAACCAAAAAGTTACAGAGTGCACCAACAGCCACCAACCTCGGCGTCATTATGGACTCTGATTTTAAACTTGATAAACAAGTTAATGCGGTCGTGAAATCCAGTTTTTATCATCTTCTTCTTTTAGCCAAAATTTTATCTTTTTTATCCTTTTCAGATTTTGAGCGCGTCATGCATGCGTTTATTTCTTCTCGTCTGGACTGCTGCAACGCACTTTATTCTGGAATGAATCAAAACGCACTTTATCGACTGCAGTTAGTCCAGAACGCTGCTGCGCGCCTTTTAACAGGACGGAAGAAATATGAGCACATCTCCCCTGTTCTTGCGTCTTTGCACTGGCTTCCTGTTCGTTTTAGGATTGATTTTAAGATTTTATTGTTTGTTTTTAAAGCTTTGAATGGACTGGCCCCAAAATACATCTCTGACCTCATCCAAATCTACAGCCCGGTGCTCTGAGGTCAGAGGGCCAGCTCCAGCTCGTGGGGACCTAAGACTAGACTTAAAACTCGGGGGCCCAGGGCTTTCTCTGTGGTTGGCCCTAAGTTATGGAACGCTCTGCCCCCTCATGTCAAAACAGCCCCCACACTGGAGAGTTTTAAGTCTCGTCTTAAGACCCACTTTTATTCTCTGGCTTTTAACACCGCGTGAGTTGTGTGCTCCTCTGTGTTTTTTATAATTGCTTTTGTTTTTAGTTATTTTATTATGATCACTTTATTTATTGCTATTTTAGTAATGTTTTTATTAAGTTTTATTGATTTTATGTGTAGCACTTTGGAAACTGTCTCTGTTTATAAAATGTGCTATAGAAATAAAGTTGGATTGGACCTTTAAAGGAAAAGTAACGTTTTTTACAATCTGAGCCTTATTTCGGTAATAAAACAAGTTGTTTTACTCACCCATAGCACTTTGGTGTCATATGGAGCATTTCCGGAGATGTTTTAGATTAGCGTTAGGCTAACGCCGTTGGCCTAGTGCGACTTATAGCCATAGCTTGGGGCATTCCCCAAGCATGTAATATGCCCCGTGCGGGCTCCAAATAACACAAACTTTAGCACTTTTCAAATCATAGAAGCTCGATGTCTTAGTCTACGATTTCGTGTGGTCAAAAGTGGCCTGTAATCTGAGATTTAGCCATAGTTTCGAGTAGATGAGGACGCCAGTGCGCATGCGCGGAGTGTGCTCTCAGCTCCCGGGACCCAAACATGGAACGCAAAGCTGTAAACTATGGATAAATCTCGGATTACAGGCCACTTTTGATTCAAACGAAATCGTAGGCTAAAGACATCGAGCTTCTATGATTTGAAAAGTGCTAAAGTTTGTGTTATTTGGAGCCCGCACGGGGCATATTACGTATGGCTATAAGTCGCGCTAGGCTAACTAATCTAAAACATCTCCGGAAATGCTCCATATGACACCAAAGTGATATGGGTGAGTAAACCAACTTGTTTTATTACCGAAATAAGGCTCAGATTGTAAAAAACGTTACTTTTCCTTTAACTTTGTGCCAGTTTTTGTTTCATGTGGATAGGCCCAGTAATTACAGAGATATGAACCATAAAACGGGTCACACTACCACAATGAGTACTACTAAGAGTCGATTTATTTTTCCAGACAGAGGAGTTTGTGCACGCTCTTAAAGATGAGCTGGTGAAAGGAGCTCTTCTGGCTGAACACAGACACACCGCCTCCCGCTGCCTCTACACCTGCAACGGAGCGCTGCCCGGAAACACCTCAGCCAATCAGGAGAGACGGGCATCAGAGGGCCTGCTGGAGCTGACCTGGCCGGAGGAGCAGTACGATGAAGAGGAGTGGGTAAGGGCTACTTATACAAGTCTGAGCTCATGGTCCAAAGTCATTCCTCACTTACCTTATGTAGTCAGAAGATTGGAATTATTCACCACGATGAGTTTAGAAGTGCTTTTCAGAGATGCTATAGTAATTCTAACAGACAATAGCATGTTAACAGTGCACATCCTAGTTTCTGGAGAATAAAATGCTTTAGAATTCGATGCAGACAGACTTCAGAGGTGGGACCAAGTCCATTGTTTTGCAAGTCCAAATCAAGTCCCAAGTCAAATACAGAAAAGTCCAAGTCAAGTCCAAGTCGTCTGCTTTGAGCTTCATGTCATTTCAAGTTTAAAAAACAAAGTACCAAATAATTTATATCCTCCTGGGACCTGAAGAAAAAAAGTGTATCTAAATTATTATTTTTATTATTATTTTAGTTTTCTATTTGGAGGTAAATTAACACCTCAGCATTTACATTTTGTTAATTTTATTTTATTTATAATGTTGTAACATGTCCTCTGTAATGGACTGGAATAGTGTTAAATCCATGTGAAGTTAACAACATAACAAAAACATTTTTTCGGTCGGTTCTACAGTTGCCTCAAAAAGTTTTTAGACTCCCTTTTAATTTCTTATTTATTTTATTATTAAAATTTATTTTATTTTATTTATATTTTATTTTTATGTATTTTTATTTTTATTATTATTATGATTATTATTATTATTTATTTATTTATTTTTTATTTTTTTTATCATAGTGCAGCCACAAATTAGAGTCTATCTCAAAACTTAAAAGACAGACTGATTAATTCATTGTCCACTATAAAGGACACAAAGGAATGGGCCGGGTCTCAGGAGGATTCTTCTTTACATTTATTCAGTTACAGGTAGTTTTGTAGCTCAAAAATACCTTGAAAAACAGGCACTGTGACTGTGAGCGGGGTCACCTCTCCATAGATCTGATCTGTAACTTGGTCTGGTTTGGTGTTCATGAAGATGCTGTGAAACAATAACATCTCCATGATGAAAAGCATTTGACAAACCTCCACGAAAAAACTTGTACCTTTAACCTCCTGGGACCTGAAGAAAAAAAGTGTATCTAAATTATTATTATTATTATTATTATTTTAATTTTCTATTTGAAGGTAAATGAACACCTTAGCATTTACATTTTGTTAATTTTATTTTTATTCATGTTGTAACATGTCCTCTGTAATGGACGTCGGGGACATTTAGGTGTTAAATCCAAGTTAACAACCTAACAAAAACATTTTTTTTTTGATGACCAACATCTCTGACAAGCTTCTACAGTTGCCTCAAAAAGTTCTTACACTCCTTTTTAATTTCTTATTTATTTTTTATATATTATTATTATTTTTTTTTTATTTGAGTATTTATTTACATATTTATTTATTTTATGTATAATTTATTTATTTATTATTTATATATTTTTACATTTATATATATATATATATATATATATATATATATATATATATATATATATATATATATATATATATATATATATATATATATATATATATATATTTTTTTTTATCAGTGCAGCCACAAACTAGAATCTCAAAACAATTAAAAGACAGACTGGTTAACTCGATGTCCACTATAAAGGACACAAATGAATGGGCGGGTCTCAGGAGGTTAATCTGGCCTAAATATATCACAAGTAAATATATGAAATTCTGATTTTGTTTTCTGTTTTCTTGTTTTTCTTGTTTTGTTTTCATTATTTCTTTTTGCCCAGGACACTGTGTGGCAGAATGTTGGGAAAAGCCTAAGCTGCATCATCGTGATGGTGGATCGACTCAAAGAGAAACAGGAGAGTTCAAACCCATCAGACCCACAGGACACAAACCCCCACCACCCCGGTGAGAGTGTAGACATTCTATTTGGATCTCATTTAAAAGGCCCATACTGCAATATTTTATGTTCTATGTTATAATTTGCTTCCTCATCACAAACAGACCTGGAGTTGTGTTTTGTTTCATCCACATGTTTAACACACACATTTTGAGCTCTTCTCTCAAACAGAAGACACTCTGTTCCACCTTGTGATGTCACGTGGTGATACAGGATGTACTCCAAACACTTTCCCTAGAATCATTTGGATGATTTCAGTCCTAGAATTGCCAATCTCTACTGAACAAAAGGTAAACGGCAGCTGTTAACTTGAAAAATACCACTTCATGACATCACAAGCTGGAACAGAGCATTTTGAGCTTTGGAGATGACGGACAAATAATAAAAGGATTACTCAAACGTGTGAATGAAACAAAACTCAACTCCAGGTCTGTTTTAGAGGAGGTAACAACGTTGTAACATATCTTAAAGATCACAAGAGTCAGTTTATAAAAATATAAAACCTTTTAATGCAGTCAGTGTATTTCATGAATGTGTTGATATACTCATATAGGTTCAAATAATCTGATTTCCACAGGCTCCTCTCCTTCCTCTTCACTGTCGTGGCAGGAACAGTTGCTCCCCCTGGTGGTGACGTTGCGTGACTGCGTTCGAGAGGCAGCGCTCAAAGCCCACACCGCCATGACGTTTGTCCTCCTCCAGGGGGCAGCGGCGGCCACAGTGGGGCAGGGGTCAGAGCAGCTGGTGCAGAGACACCAGGCAGTCTTCAGCCAAGCGGTGAGATACAAAAAATAGATTAAAAGGTCTCATATTACGCAAAATTTACTCTTGAAAACCATGTGATATCCTCCTGAGACCCGGTCCATTCATTTGTGTCCTTTACAGTGGACATCGAGTTAACCAGTCTGTCCTTTAATTGTTTTGAGACTCTATTACGGCACTATTTTAAAAAATAAATAAATAAATAAATAAAATCAAAAAATCAAAAAATGTAATAAATAAATAAATAAATAAAACATAAAAAAATAAAAATAAATAATGTAAAGCAATACTCATATAAATAAATCAATAATACATAATATATAATAAATAAATAAGAAATTAAAAGGGAGTCTAAGAACGTTTTGAGGCAACTGTAGAAGCTTGTCAGAGACGTTGTTCATCAACATCTCTGACCAGCTTGGGTTGTTAACTTCATGTGGATTTAACACAAAAATGTCCCCGAAGTCCATTACAGAGGACATGTTACAACATTATGAATAAAAATAAAATTAAAGGTCCCATGGCATGAAATTTTCACTTTCTGAGGTTTTTGAACGTTAATGTGAGCTCCCCTACCCTGTTTAGCCCCCCCCCCCATGGTTAAAAGTTGCGAAATATCTAAACTGAGCATTTGCGATCCTTTTCTGCGTTACAAAAAATCAGAGCTCAAACGGGCGAGTTTGAACAAGGAAACTTATTGACGTCAGATCGAAAAAAGAAATGCAAATGCAGTTCCACCCCCGTCTGTCTGTACTCAGCGTCTCTGTAAATCACGCCCAGAGAGTTTGGACTGCGAATGCGCTAGGCAATGCGAAATGCGTTTTTTTATTTGCCTGGAGGCACGTCCGAGTGTTTCTAGGCTCGGAAGTCCTTTATCTGAGCCTCTGGACCTTTGAACAGCAGTGGTTTAATTTTATTTTCTGTGGAAATGTGTTTATTTTTCAATGGAATGCTTCAAATCTCTCCCCCCATGCAAAAACACGGAAATGGATCAGCTGAGAGCGGAGAGTTTGGCCACACCCTCTACTATAGGCCAGCTCTTTTCTCCTCATTTGCATTCAAGTAACAACTCCCAGAATAAAGTGTTTGAGAGAGATATTTATGACTCTTTCTCATCTTATCTCTGTTTCTCATGCACTGAGTGTTGATTTTGAAGAAGGATTCATTTACAGTATTAGGGAACCATTAAGGAGCCATATAAAAGCATCAAGAAGTACCATGTCATGGGACCTTTAATTTACCTCCAAATAGAAAATTAAAATAATAATAATAATTTAGATACACTTTTTTTCTTCAGGTCCCAGGAGGATAATGTTGTTTCCTAATCAAAAACAGACCCGAGTTGTGTTTTGTTTCATTCACGTGTTTGAATAATCCTTTATTACTAGTCTGTATCTCCAAAGCTCAAAATGTTCTATTCCACCTTGTGATGTCATGCAGTAGTTTTCAAGTTTTCAAGTTAGCTGCTACCTTTTATCTTTTGCTCAGTAGAGACTGACAATACCAGGGCTGAAATCATCAAAAATGATTCTAGTGAAAGTGTGTGTGGAGTTGAAAAAACACAGTGGAGCACATCCTGTATTACTAAAGGAAAAGAGACTCTTTATTTTAAGCGTGATCTGTGCTGAATACAGAGATGAGATAGTGTGAATACTTAACACATCTGTATCTGTTTAAAAGGCGTCTTGATCCGTTTGTGTGTCTGTCTTCCAGCTCACCGCAGTCACATGTGCTTTTATTTTGAAACTCCATGACTGTTTAGAAGACGTCAACTTCCTGCAACAGCTCCACAGGGCTGGGATCCTGGCTCAGTTTGAGGGTCTACTCAGCACTTATGGTACAAATATTACTACTACTGCTTTTTCTACTACTACTACTGGTACTACTGCTTTTTCTACTACTACTACTACTACTACTACTACTACTACTGCTTTTTCTACTACCACTACTACTACTGCTTTTTCTACTACTACTACTACTACTAAAACTACTACTACTACTACTACTACTACTACTACTGCTTTTTCTACTACTACTACTACTACTAAAACTACTACTACTACTACTACTACTACTACTACTACTACTACTACTACTACTGCTTTTTCTACTACCACTACTACTACTGCTTTTTCTACTACTACTACTACTACTACTACTGCTTTTTCTACTACCACTACTACTACTGCTTTTTCTACTACTACTACTACTACTGCTTTTTCTACTACTACTACTACTAAAACTACTACTACTACTACTACTATTACTACTACTACTACTATTACTACTACTACTACTACTACTACTACTACTACTACTATTACTACTACTACTACTATTACTACTACTACTACTACTACTACTAAAACTACTACTACTACTACTACTACTACTACTACTACTTTTTCTACTACTACTGCTTTTTTTACTACTACTACTACGTTTTCTACTACTACTACTACTACTGCTTTTTCTACTACTGCTTTTTCTACTACTACTACTACTACTACTACTACTACTACTGCTTTTTCTACTACTACTGCTTTTTCTACTACTACTACTACTACTACTGCTTTTTCTACTACTGCTTTTTCTACTACTACTACTACTACTGCTTTTTCTACTACTGCTTTTTCTACTACTACTACTACTACTACTGCTTTTTCTACTACTACTACTGCTTTTTCTACTACTACTCCTACTACTACTACTGCATCTGGATACAACTGAAATGTAACATCTGATTTCCTCAGGAGATGAACTGGGCATGCTCGAGGATATGGAAGTAGGTGTGACTGAACTCCACAAGGTGAAGTTTGTTTTGACTGAAGGAAAAAGTGACCAATCAGACGACCTCCTGCCCACACTGACCGGGACATGGTGAGCAAGTGATGAAGATGTGCAAGTTTGTGACAGGCCCATGCTTTGAGTATTTTAAAAGTACAATATGTAACTTGCTTCTCTCTGTTCAATAGTATGGCATTAGACCATAGATAAATAAGTTTAATTCCATTATGTGGAACATATGAGGTAAAAAATGGTGTAGACAGGCAGGTGGCAGACCCGCTACCGAGAAAGTTACACAGTTTATAAAGTTCCTATATTATGCAAACTTGACTCTTGAGAACTTTTTAGGTGTGTTATAATGTTATTTGATAAAAAGAAGTTGTGTTTTGTTTCATTCACACATGTTTACAGTCTGTTTACATCTCCAAAGCTCAAAATGCTCGAGTTAACAGCTATCTTTTACCTTTAGTTCAGTAGAGATTGGCAATTCCAGGTCAAATGGTTCTAGTGAAAGTGTGTGGAGTTTAAAATATATATACAATAGTGTATATTAATGTATAAATCTTTAAATAACCCTACATACAATGTGCAAATGGATTAAAATATAACATACATACAGTGGTACCTCACCTTACGAAATTAATTCGTTCCAGAAGTGGTTTCGTAACGTGAATTTTTCGTAAGTTGAGCAGCTATTTCAATGGAAAAAGCCTGATTCGTTCCAAGGCCCCGTTCTTTCCGTTCCAAGGTTTTTTTTTAATAGTGTAACATTGTGTTCTGCGTCCTGATTGGGTAAGAGACTGTAGAGCCAGGACTAAACGTGGAATAAACCAGGTCTAGACCAGGTCTAAACCAGGTCTAAACCTGGACTGGACCTGGACTAAACCAGGACCGGACCAGGATTAAATCACCCTGTGTGGCTCTCCGCTGGCCTCGCCTCCTGCGCTCGCCCGCACGTGCTCGGTGCCGCGGCTCCATCCGCGCCCGCAGCCCCGGTGTACGCGCGGCCTCGCGCCCTCTCCAAGGGATTGGCGCGCACCACGTCCCGGGACACGGCAGCCGCTGGATGAGCGTGGTGCTCGTGTCTCTGCTCCCCTCGCGCGTTCGGCGCTATATTGAGCCATGCCCCCCCACGCTTCACTATCAACACATTCCATTGAAAATCTATGAAAGTTCGAGTGTTCAAACGAGAGAGAAATGCGAGAAAAGCCCAACTCCAGTCTGAGAAAAGCGTAGAATGTGTGTGGTGAGGCATTTACAGCCCTAAAACATGTAGAACAATTGCAAAATACAAAGTTGTCCTACCTCGTGGACCTCTCCCACCGCGGGCCACCTCTGGAACCTAACCGCGTGTGTGTTGATAAAGTGTATTTACGTTTCGGGGCGTGCATCTGAGCGCGCATTATTTGAATTTTTGAGATTTCGCGTTTCGTAACTTGAATTTTCTTTCGTATTTAGAGACCAAAATTTAACGTGAAGGCGTTTCGTAACTTGGATTATTCGTTTGTAGGGTCTTTCGTAAGGTGAGGTTCCACCGTACTTACTTTGCTGTGTAATTTTAGGGAGAATTTGGTGGTTAATATTCCGTTGCCGCCAGAGAACTTCTCGTCCTTACCACAGGAGCTGAGGGAAGGGCATCTGATACAACTGCACCCGGTTTTCTTCAACATTGGCATCAACCAGCAGCAGAGCCTGGCTGAGAGGTAAAACCACACCAGTCCACACAGTATTTCACATTAGAACAAGTCAGGAGTTAAAGGTCTTATATTACACAAAATGGATTCTTATGGGCTTTAAAGGTGCACTGTGGAACTTTTCTGGTGGAGGGTCTGTCCAGTGCTTTTCTCTATGGAGATGTTCCGTATTTTCCAGATTATAAGTCGCACCAGCCATAAAATGCATAGTAAAGAAGGAAAAAAACATATATAAGTCGCATTTTTGGGGGGAAATTTATTTGATAAAATCCAACACCAAGAACAAACATGTCATCTTGAAAGGTAATTTAAAATAAAAATAGAATAGCGAACAACAGGCTGAATAAGTGTACGGTATGCTAACGTTACACGACGCATAAACAACGAACTGAGAACGTGCCTGGTATGTTAACGTAACATATTAAGAGTTATTCAGATAACTGTAGCATAAAGAACATGCTAACAAGTTTACCAAACCATCAGCCTCACTTCAAATCACTAAATCTAATTGAAATCTTCAATCCACAGGCCTAGAGCGCCCTCTTGCAGTTTAGTGTGAAAATAACATGTGAAATGATATACAGACGCTCCTCAACTTACAAACGAGTTACGTTCCGGACACCCGTTCGTTAGTTGAATTTGTTCGTAAGTCGTTATTATATGTTTAAGGCTTGTATAAGTTATCTATATGGATTTGTACTGCATTTAAATAACACTAATATCACTAATAACACAATAACACTAATAAATAACACTAAATAATACTAATATGCTTTTTAAAAATATGGAAAACTGATGAGATAAAAAGAAGAGAGGGACACAGAGGCAAACGCAGTCAGCTGAGAGAGAGAGAGCGTGTGTGTGAATGTATGTGTGAGACTGTGTGTGTGTATTTACCTCCTATTTTCCTTGAGCTCTTGGGGAAAGATTTGCCCTCTTCTTAAAACGTGCAAACCAGCCATGGCTGGCAGAAAAGGTTTCTTCCGCAGCACTTTCTCCTGCCTTAACCTTAAGGTCATTAAAAATTGATATGGCCTTCTCACTGATCAGCATAAGGCCCAAAAGAACACACCGCTGCCGCTGATTTTCGAGCCAAATACCAAGAAGTTTCTCCATCTCTTCCATGAGTTTCACTCTCTTCTTGCTTATGATGGTGGATTGCATACCCGCTAGCCTGGGAATTCCCAGGCCGCTTCCATTCGTTTCGAACTGGAAGGCGGCCTGGAAACTCGTCCAAGCGAGAGTCCCAGATTTAGGGCCCCAATCAGAGAGTGGGGGAGGTGTGGCAAGACTGTGACGCGTACTACATGACAAACGGAAGCTTGTAGTTTGAACTGACAACTGACATGATTGGCTATGGACTTACGTATACGCTCAATGATAGACATTCATAACGCCCAATAAACGGCCGTTGGCAATCGCTAACCACACCTCCGCTACGGGATTTTTCGAAGCGAGTTTCCAGACCCATATCTCACTTGTGATATGGTCAGGTGTTAACCAGACTACATACCCGCTGCACTTTTCACATGCTCCATAATGCGGTCCTTTTGTTTATATATCGTACCAATTGTCGAACGGTTCACGTTGTACGTGTGTGCCACATTCACCATCTTCTCACCAGCATCAAGTTTCTTTATTATCGCCACCTTCTTTTCAAATGAGATGGCTTGCCGCTTTTTCACAGAAGCTTCACTAGAAGCTTTTCGCTTTTCACCAACCATATTGGATTACTGTACGCATGCAAGAAAAACAACAAAGTTCGTAACACCGCACCATAGTAACACCGTAGTAACACCGTGGTACGCCCACTCAGTTGAAGTTCTGAACACTTCTACTGACTGGGCGTGACGCTTGGGGGATGCTGCGCAGCGCCTGCCTGTGCGTCAGCGGCGGAAATACGCACTACGTACTGTACCCGGAAGTCAGAATAGGCGCTAAATACAAAAACTCACTTGCGTACATGTACAGCGCTTTTGCCCAAACATTTAACTTTTTTAAAAACAATTTTCGACCCTGTTCGTAACTCCGAATTTTCGTAAATCGAATGTTCGTATGTCGAGGAGCGTCTGTAATAATGTGTTAATAATTTCACACATAAGTCGCTCCAGAGTATAAGTCGCACCTCTGGCCAAACTATGAAAAAAACTGCGACTTATAATCCGAAAAATGCGGTTATTGCTTTGTCTGGAATATGTTACAGTATGGTATTACACCTTTCTATCTTGACGGAGACCAAACCAGACCAAGTTACAGGTCAGATCTGTGGAGAGGCGACCCCGCTCACAGTCAGGATACCTGTTTTTCTAGGTGTTTTTGAGTTATAAAACCACCTGCATATGAATAAATGTAAGGTAGAGCTGTTTATTGTCACACTGTGGAACATTCCAGGCCGTGCAGTGACATGTCATTATCCATAGAAACAAGCAAAAAAGTTACACAATCCACCTTTAAGCCATGTTATAATGCTGTTTCCTTCTCAAAAACAAACCTGGCGCTGTGGTACTACTGGGGCTACTCACTGGAAACTAGGGATGCAAATTATCGATTAATTCATTAATCTATAGTTGATTGACCTTATCGATCGACTTACAATTAACTGATAAGCGGCGTTTTTCACCTGAATTTTAGTGTTTCAATAGGGTCTTTAAGAATATAAGCTATAGTAACATAACACTGAGTCATAAATATATCATAGTATTATTATATTGTATATTCCTCAATTAATTATTCCTTAGTAAAAAGCAGACAAATGTATTGATGCTGAATAACAAAATACATTCTTTACTGAAAATAAATTGAGGACTGGCTCAGTTGTTGCACTTGCAGCATGGAAATCTTGAAATTAAAAGGAACAGAAGAAATTAAAGGTCCAGTGTGTAGGATTCGTGGCGCATAGGTGGATAGTGGCTATGGCACTTCCTGTTTTAGCTACGGCAAACCTCGAGGGTCACCCGGGCGCGCCGTAGCGGACAGCTCGCGTACCCGCACGCACCCGGCGTGCACCCGGCGCTGCGAGCCCTCACCGACAATCAACGTGTTTAAAACGAGCGGTCTCTTCACCGTTTTTGTTTTTTCTTTATACGCAAGACGCAAAAGTGGGCACATTCCTGATCATGTACCATGACAATCTACACATCAAATGAAATGTACAGTCTCCTCTTTTTGACTATGCAATTCATTTCCCGGCACAACAAACACTCCCCGAGCACATGGGGCTTTTATACGGAAAAGCACAAAACGAGGTTTGTTACTTAGCTTACCTTTGAAGGCTCTGGACAGGTCAAACTCTGTATTTCACCATAAACTTGGTCTCAATCTGTCCGTAAGGATCCAGCGAATAAAATGCAGTAAAACAATTTAGTCCAAAACACGTGTTAGATCCATTACTACGTCTGATCCGGCAACATGCTTGTTGTTGTTTACACAAACCACAAGCGTCCCCCCGACCGGCACCTCTCTCCCTCTCTCCCTCTTGCGCAGCGCGCGCCGAGCGCTCCGCCTGGTTTGCCTCCGGCGCTACCACGAGCCTTGCCGAAGGCAGAGCCCAAATGTCCTTCTGCGGCTCTCGTATTCAAAATGGCTGCCTCTATATGGGGAAGATCCCCCTTTTATGTGACTATATCTAAGTCCAAAAGAATGCTTTGATTTCATGATGGAAGTGAAAAGGCTTGGAAAACACTGTATTTTTGAATGTGTATCTTCAATTTCGGTAATTAACGGGTAAAAATCTTACACACTGTCCCTTTAAATAACAGAATGTTATTTAGTCTACATATTATGATGAAACCAGTGACTCCAGGCTATTTTTAGGACATTCTCAACATTTATTTTGAACTAAGGCATCAACAATATTTCTCTCCCTTAATCTGTGAAGGGTTACAGTACAAAATATACATTTCACAGGGCCCCTGGACACAGCATAAAACATTACAGGGCCTCAAACTAGAACAATCAAGAAATTATAAAAGCATGTAAGTTACATTCTTTTATAATTTCAAAAATATATGGTTCTAGGTCCAGCTCTACTGTGAGTTGTACGGCAACATCCAGAGAGGAAAGGGTCACATGATGTAACGCTATGGTCTTTCTCACGAGTGGGTTCGCATCTCGTGTTCACATTCCAGAGTAGCGCCCTCTAGCGATTAGTTACAATTAATGCATTTTGTTCGGCCAACGTCTTGATCGACAATTAATTGTAAGTCGATTAATTGTTGACATCCCTACTGGAAACATTTGAGAACTAAAATTTGAACTCCAAACTAATTTCAGAACATGTTTGAAGAGGTCTAAATTTCAGGGTTAGCAGGTTTTAGAAGAGACGCTGAGACATTTACTGTACTTAAAATACAGTTTTTCAGGAATCCATTTTTGATTGCAGCCCTGTTAGGATGACAACTCTTATTTCTCATTATTGAATATCTTTTTTTATATTTCTAGATTTGGCGACAGTTCACTTCAGGAGCTTCTGAACCAGGAGAGCTGTCATCGACTCAGGGCGTACTGCAACGAACTGCGAGAGAAGCTGCCTCAAATAGGTCAGATTAACATTATAACATGACTTAAAGCTCAAGAGTTCGCGTAATGTAGGACCTTTAAATAAACACACCTAATTATATTGAACAAACACTATTTTCTATCTATGTCATCTCTTATTTCTCCTCTTCACTTCAGATGACTTGGAGACACTTCCAGAGTTATTATCTGCATTGGACTCTTGTGTGCAAACCAGGAAGAAGAAGAACGTGGAGGTTTTGTGGATTGCTGCTACAGTAAGATGCTACAGATTACTTTGAAAATGTATTTATTATTATTATTATTATTATTATTATTATTATTATTATTATTATTATTATAACACATAGCACTTGTATAGCATTTTTCAAGATATAAAAAGAAATAAGAAAGTTAATGAACGGTGGTTTTAAAGAGAAGTTTTCAGGGCCTTTTTAAACATATACTTACAGAATACTGTATATCTGCATTAAAATATATTGTGTACAGTGGTCCCTCGCTCTATCGCAGTTCACTGTTCGCGGCCTCGCTGTTTCGTGGATTTTTTTTTTTTGAAGGTCCCATGGCATGAAATTTTCACTTTCTGAGGTTTTTGAACGTTAATGTGAGCTCCACTACCCTGTTTAGGCCCCCCCCCCCATGGCTAAAAGTTGCGAAATGTCTAAACTGAGCATTTGCGATCCTTTTCAGCTCAAACGGGCAATTCTCAACAAGGCACCTTATTGACGTCAGCTCGAAAAATGCAGTTCCACCCCCGTCTGTGTCTGCTCAGCGTCTCTGTAAATCACGCCCAGAGAGTTTGGACTGCGAATGCGCTAGGCAATGCGAAATGCGTTTTTTTATTTGCCTGGAGGCACGTCCGAGTGTTTCTAGGCTCGGAAGTCCTTTATCTGAGCCTCTGGACCTTTGAACAGCAGTGGTTTAATTTTATTTTCTGTGGAAATGTGTTTTTCAATGGAACGCTTCTCATCTCTTCTCCGCGGAAAAACGCGGAAATGGATCAGAGAGCACAGCTGAGAGCGGAGAGTTTGGCCACGCCCCCACCCTCTACTATAGGCCATCTCTTTTCTCCTCATTTGCATTCAAGCAACAACGCCCATAATGGAGTGTTCAGAGAGAGAAAAATTACTCTTTCTCATCTTATCTCTGTTTCTCATGCACTGAGTGTTGATTTTGAAGGATTCATTTACAGTATTAGGGAACCATTAAGGAGCCATATAAAAGCATCAAGAAGTACCATGTCATGGGACCTTTAATAGTGTAACATTTTTTTTATACTGTAACATTGTGTTCTACGTCCTGATTGGCTAAGAGACTGTAGATGGGGGATGCGGGGGAGGACCGGGACTAAACCAGGTCTAGACCAGAACTAAACCAGGTCTAGACCAGGTCTAGACCAGGTCTAAACCAGGTCTAAACCTGGACTGGTCCTGGACTAAACCAGGACTGGACCAAGTCTAAACCAGGATTAAATCACTCCGTGCGGCTCTTTGCTGGTTTCGTGCGGCTCTTGCGTTCATGCTCGGTTTGTGGCTCGGGTTGCGAGGACGCGGTCCTGAGGGGGAGGCATGGTCCGGGCGCTGGGGTTCGATCTCATGCTCGCAGCCCCGACCTTGCGCCGGTCGTGCTGCTCTGTCACAGATTTGACCACGCGCACTTCTCCAAGGGGTTGGTGCGCGTCCCATCCCGGGACATGTCTCCGCTCCCCTCACGCGTCCGGCGGGGCTCCCGGCGGAGCCCACACACTTCACTATTAATATATTTTGTTGAAAATCTACGAAAGTTTGAGTGTTTAAACGAGAAATAAATGTGAGAAAACGTTAATTCCAGTGTTTTAAGGTGTTTACAGCCTTAAAACATGTATAATAATTGTAAAATATAAAGTTGTCCTACTTCGCGGATTTCACTCATTACGGGTTATTTCTGGAACATAACCCCCGCGATAAACGAGGGACCAGTGTATTTACATCTTCTGATACATGGTCTGAACACTTAGAATATGTTTACGGTGAGTTGCATTTTAATTATAGTGTAAATACATACAGTACATAGGAAAATAGGATTAAAAAGAGCTTTATTTTTGTTTCGCTGTTACTTATGCATTTATTTATCGCTGATTAGAGAAGGAAAAATCAGACTTGCACACACCACACGATCAGTATTTTCTATTTTTAAATCATGATCATGTACCACAAAGTATTCCTGTGATATTAGCAAAGTATTAAAGTATAAACTGTATTGTAGCGACCCTGAGCCTTTGTCACAGAGAGATCAGGTCTAGTGCCTCAGTCTGATTCGCTGCTGTTTGTAGAAAAGTATAATGTGTTTTGGTGATTTAATTAAACATTGAGTGTGTTTACATGCCTTCGAGTGTCCCGTTTATGATCAGGTTTTTTGAGTATCCTGGTTATGTGAGGGTCCTGTCCTGTAGACGCAGTATCCTGGATATGCCAGTATCCCAGTTATAAGAAATGAGGAGCCTCTCACTGGGTTTTCCTGATAGTATCCAGGAAACTGTGGCATGTAGACGCAGTATCCTGATTTCTCAACACTGGAGTGCCTGAGATACAGTAACGCCTGCTTTTTTTTTTCTAAACAACTACCTTTTTAAGTTAATCTTGTTTGTTTTATTTTATTTTATTTACTTAACAGATAATACAGTGGTACCTCACCTTACGAAAGACCCAACAAACGAAAATTTCAAGTTACGAAACGCCTTCACGTTAAATTTTGGTCTCTAGATACGAAAGAAAATTCAAGTTACGAAACGCGAAATCTCAAAAATTCAAATAATGCGCGCTCAGCCACACATTATACGCTTTTCTCAGACTGAATTTAAACTTTTCTCACATTTGTCTCTCGTTTAAACACTCAAACTTTCATAGATTTTCAACTAAATTATTAATAGTGAAGTGTGTGGAGAAGGGGGAGGGGGGAGAAAACTGCGCGCGGACACGTGTGATAGCGCAGCATGACCCGGCGCGGGGCTGCGAGCAGGTCTAGACCTGGACTAAACCAGGACTAAACCTGGACTAAATCTGGACTAAACCAGGACTAAACCTGGACTAGACCAGGTGGATTAAAGCACCGCGTGCGGGTCTATTTCCTGGTTTCGTTTCGAGTCACGGCTGAGGCGAGCAGCGAGGAGGACCGCACACAGTCTGAGCGCATGAACGAACGCATGCAAGAGCTACGGTGGTCTAGACCAGGTCTAGAGGAGGTCTAGAGGAGGCACGGTTTGAGCACGGGTCTCGTTCATGTGCTCAGACTGCGTGCGGTCCTCCTCGCTGCTCGCCTCAGCCGTGACTCGAAACGAAACCAGGAAATAGACCCGCACGCGGCGCTTTAATCCACCTGGTCTAGTCCTGGTTTAGTCCAGGTTTAGTCCAGGTTTAGACCTTGGTCTAGACCTGGTATAGTCCACGTTTAGTCCTGGGTCTACAGTCTCTACGCAGAACACAATGTTACACTATAAAAAAAAAACTTGGATCGGGGCCTTGGAACGAATCAGGCTTTTTCCATTGAAATAGCTACTCAACTTACGAAAAACTCACGTTACGAAACCACTGTACTCCCTACAACTATATATAGCTGTGATTGGATACTTTATTTATATTGTATTTTATATTTTATTACTTATTTTTCTATTTTATTCTGATTTGTACATATACATTTATTATTAATTTTTATTTTTATAATTATGTCTCATTTGACACCGATCTATTGCTATCTTTTTTTTGCTATTCCATCCATTTTTGTTACCGACCGTCTGTTATATTTGATGTGTGAGCTGTACCCAAATAATTTCCCTTGTGGATCAATAAAGTTTGTCTAAGTCTAACAGGGATGAAAGTGGCCAATCATGAAAAAAGCGGAAAGTCACGCCCCCACCCCGCTGGAAAATTTTTAATTTCTGAAATTTGGATTTCTATATGCTATATGTTAGCAATAAAGTAAAAATGTACATAAAAGTACAAAAAAACCCACATTTTATTAACAGGTACTAGTAGTATATATTGGATTTGTTTTTGCTTTGCACTTCGTCTAATCAGAGCGCATTGAGGAGGAGCTTATGCGCGCTAAAAGGCGCAGGTGAAAAAGCGAGGAGCGACGCGTTAAGTGAGGCACGGGCAGGTAGGATGAGGTACAGGATGTTTTATAAAGTTTAACCTGTGTACACGCAATGGTACACACTGTTGTGAGAGCTGCGCTCACTCGCTCGGTCCGCGGCTCCAGACACGGGCTCGCGCCCGTGTTTAATACGAACAGTTTAATACGAAGTTTAATACGAGATACACGTACTTTTGTTCTGAATACGGGACAATTCTGTTTTTCAAGGGACGGTTGGCGACCCTAAACACAACTATACATATATATACACCCAAAATCTTTCTCAACGAATTTGCACAGATATATAAAAAAAAATAAAAAAAAAATAACCCTCCGGCTGAAAAAAAAGCGGAGATCCGCTAAAAAACGGAACTCTTTCATCCCTGGTCTAAGTACTGAGCATATGCAAATTCAAGTAACAAAAACGGTAGGAGCAGCTACTTTACCAAAACGACTCAAACTCCTACCAATAATATATAATAATATTTTATACTTGAACAAAATAAAGCAGTCTACTGTTTAAAGGTCCCATGACATGGTACTTCTTGATGCTTTTATATGGCTCCTTAATGGTTCCCTAATACTGTAAATGAATCCTTCTTCAAAATCAACACTCAGAATTTATGACTCAGAAAGAGTCATAAATGTCACTCTGCTTGAATGCAAATGAGGAGGACAGAGATGGCCTATAGTAGCGGGTGGGGGCGTGGCCAAACTCTCCACTCTTTCCTTTTCAGCTGTGCGCTCTGACCCACTTCCGTGTTTTTGCGCGGAGGGAGAGATGAGAAGCGTTCCATTGAAAAATAAACACATTTGCACAGAAAATAAAATTAAACCACTGCTGTTTCAGATATCCACAGGCTCAGATAAAGGACTTCCGAGCCTAGAAACACTCGCAAGTTCCTCCAGGCAAATAAAAAAACGCATCTCGCATCGTGTAGCTCCTCCGCAGTCCAAACTCTCTGGGCGTGATTTACAGAGACGCTGAGTACAGACAGACGGGGGTGGAACTGCATTTGCATTTCTTTTTTCGAGCTGACGTCAATACGTTTCCTTGTTCAGAATCGCCCGTTTGAGCTCAGATTTTTTGTAACGCAGAAAAGGATCGCAAATGCTCAGTTTAGACATTTCGCAACTTTTAACCATGGGGGGGGGGGGCTAAACAGGGTAGGGGAGCTCACATTAACGTTCAAAAACCTCAGAAAGTGAAAATTTCATGCCATGGGACCTTTAAAGTTTCAAGTTATTCATAATATTATAATATTTTGTAAAAAAAAAAGTCTTCTAAAAGACTTTGGTTGGATATGGCCCCCGGACCAGAATGAGTTTGACACCCCTGGACTAAACGATAATATTTTTATTTGGAATTTGGGGGAAATGTTGTCAGTAGTTTATAGACTCAAACAAAAATGTTCCTTTTGCCCAAACACACCTATAAGTAGTAAAATCAGAAAAACTGATCATTTTGCAGTGGTCTCTTATTTTTTCCAGAGCTGTATACTTAAAATTCAGTACATGTATTCACTTCCACCACTGTCGATTCATAGAACACTTTTAAAATTAAATTAATACTAAGCTATAGACAGATATTTTTTTCCAAATTAGTCCTTGATTGTCATGTTTTGAGACCTGTACTGGAACCAAATATTTTTGTATTAGACATTTGTTGTGGGGGAAAACAAAAAACAAAAAAACATTGGCCAACTTCTTCAGTGTTTGCATTTTGTTTATTGATTTTGCTGATGTTCTTGTGTTGTGTAGGTGTGTCGGCGAGTGCGCGGCCTTCGTCTGACCAGCTGTAAAAGCGCCAAAGATCGGACGGCCATGTCTGTGACCCTGGAGCAGTGCGTTCTACTGAGGGAGAGACACGGACTGCAGCCACAGCACTTCAGCGCCGCCCTGGACGCCATGAGGAGGTACTGCACCACGCGCACGTCGCAATGACTCCTGCAATGTTTGTGTCCTTGGGCAAAACACTTCACCACTTGGTCTATATCAGGGGTCGGCAACCTTTACCACTCAAAGAGCCATTTGGACCCGTTTCACACAGTAAAGAAAACACTGGGAGCCACAAAACCCTTTTGAAATTTAAAATGAAATAACACTGCATATAACTTTTTTTTTTTACCTTTGTGCCATAGAATTACATTTTGAAAATGAACAAAGTAAAATAAAATATATTTTAATTAAATACAGTGGTCCCTCGCTGTTTCGCTGATTTTTCGCATTGTGTTCTGCATCCCGATTGGCTAAGGGACTGTAGACCTTTGCCAATTGGTCAGTCATTCTCTGTGCCGTGTCTCCTATACGGTACAGAATGCGTTTGCCAAATTTATTTAAATGTTTGATCACGAGCAGTGTGACTCTGAAGCAGTGAGGACTGAGCGGTCTGGCATTTGGGCACATGCCAGAAGCGCCGCGGCCGAGCGTCTCACCTGGGGCCGGTCGCGCCGGTCATGCTGTTCTATTAAGGATTTGACCACGATGAGCAGGTGCACGTGTCCGCACACACACTTCTCCGGGTGGTTAATGCGCATCGGGAAGTAGCGGCAGTGTTTCCGCAGAACGAACTGGAACCTGGAGTCCAGGCGGTGGAACCAGGCCTGAGAGCGCACGGAAGCGTTCTCACTACAACAAAACCCGCAACAGCGCAGCGGCGCCAGGCGCCTCGGTCAAAGGAACTGTGAAATACACGCATATTTATACACGCAATATAAAGCTGACTACTTCACTGATTTAGCCTATCGCGGGTTATTTTTACAATGTAAACCCCGCGATAAATGAGGAACCAATGTACTGAGCCGCATCAGAGGGATCAAAGAGCCACATGCGGCTCCGGAGCTGCGGGTTGCCGACCCCTGGTCTATATGAATGTAGTGTGTGCAAGGTCCTATATTATGTTAAATTGACTCCTGTGAGGTTTAAGTCATGTTATAATGTTGTTACCTCCTCAAAAATGACGAAAAAAGACCTGGAGTTAGGGTTAGGGTTAATCCTGCGTTATTAGTCTGTCTTCATCTCCAAAGCTCAACCTTGTGATGTCATGAAGCAGTTTTCAAGTTTGCATCTACATTTTAGTTGAGTAGAGATTTGCAATTCCAGGGATGAACTTATCCAAATGATTCTAGTGAAGGTGTATAGAGGACTTCCTGTATTACCACATGACATCACAAGCTGGAACAGAGAAGAACTCAGGCTAAATATGCAGGGTTTGTGTGTTAAACATGTGTGAATGAGACAAAACACAACTCCAGATTAGTGCTGTCAGGCGATTCAAAAAATTAATCAAATGAATTACAGGATTTGTAATTAATCTAATTGATCACATTTTAATACATTTTTAGGTGGTTTATTCTGCTCTATCACAGTGCAAAAAAACGTGCGTGAAAAAAATATTTACAGTGGTACAGTGAAAAGACTGCAGACTTCCCCTTTAAGTCTTTCAGTCTTTCAGTCTTTCGCTCGCTCTCGTTACCTCCACTGTAACACAAGACAAGACTGCTGGCAGACCTGCAGAGTGCACCTGTATACCCCCATTCCTGCTCCCACATTACATAACATTCATTCAAAAGCTCATTTACACCATTCCACTGTAAAATGGTGAATATTTCTGGTGCCAAAAGGTGAGCACGTACAGAAGCTTTCACGCAACGTCAATAAATAATACACAAAGCTTCAAATATACAGAGAATATGATAAAAGGAGAAGTTCAATTTGTCAACTGGACAAAGTTTGTTTGGTTGAAAACGTTTCGTCGCTCATCCAAGAGACTTCTTCAGTTCTGGTTCTAGTGATCACAGGATGATCACTAGTGCTCGTTTAGCATCTCTATTTAGCCCTATGCGGAGCTCACTGCTCTGAAATAGCTCTGAAACTATCCCCTCATTTGTTCCTTTTGTTATTCGAATATTTAGCATCTCTATTCAGACTACAGACCATCTCCACCCCTCTGTCCCTGACTCGTCTGCCCTAATGTTTTTTCCGTCTGTTATGACTACTGAACAAATGAGTGGATAGTTTCAGAGCTATTTCAGAGCAGTGAGCTTCTCAGGGCTAAATAGAGATGCTAAACGAGACGCAAGGGAAACAAAAGATACAAATTAGCTGAGATAGTTTCAGAATGATTCCAGGGTAAGTGAGCTCCTCCCTGCAGCTAGATATAAACAGGGTCTAACCAGCACTAGAACCAGAACTGAAGAAGCCTCTCAGATGAGCGACGAAACGTTTTCAACCAAACAAACTTTGTCCAGTTGACAAATTGAACTTCTCCTTTTATCATGGATTCTACCTGGACGACTGAGGGACTTTTCACGTATACAGAGAATACAAATAATTGCCCGAAATAATTGCAAATTACTCATGGCTCACATGACCCCTGGAACCCGCAAAACTGGAGGATTGAAGATCGCACCACGGGAGGAGGGAGAAGGCGGCCGTGCGCGGGTTTAGCGCGATTTGGATGGACAAAACTGGTGCGTCTAAGTGTGCACCGTGAATCGCGGCAGAACACGCTGGAGAGGTTATGGGGAGTTAGTTTATGGTTGATAATGAAACTATTCGGCACGTGGAGCGCAGTAGATAAGGAAATGGGCGTGCTCTCCCCGGGGACAACGCTCTTAGAGACGGACCTGCTCAGTCACATTTTTATTAATAAACTTGCCGTTCAAAGGCCCTGCACGCCAAATTTAAAATGCGCGCACTGAATTGCCGCTCATAATTAATTGCGTTAATTTTTATAACGCGTTAATTAGCAGTGTAATTAATTAATCTAATTGACGTGTTAAACTGACAGCCCTTCTCTAGATATGTTGATGAGGAAACAACAATAGAACATGGTTTATAAGAGTCAATTTAGCATAAAATAGAACCTTTAATGTGCGGAACACCTTTACTTTGAATTCACATTTTTTGTTATTTATTTCTGTCCTTCCTCCTTCTTCTAAACACAAACCTTTTTACTATCCTGTCCCTATATTACCCACAATGCTCCTCCTTTGCCCCTGTTGGTTCGTGGATGTTGCTCCTCCAGCTCTCTTCGCTCTTGGGGGCAGGTGCGGGGATGTTATACCCACTCGGGGCTCACCGTCTCTGGATCAGACTCAGCCGGTCCTCCCCCCGCAGAGCTCCACGCGGTCTGGGTGTTACCGCGCTGTCTGGCCCCTAAAGCTCCCAGAATGCACCTGTACCCTGTGGCCCTGCTCCTGGTCTCTTCTCATGTCTTGGTGCTCTGGCTCATCTTCAGTGTGGTGATGCTGCTCGCCAAATATCAGTGACCACAAAAGACTTTTTCAGCTTTGTCCATTTTCTCTTCAGTCTTTGTACGTTCATGTTTATTCTTAACTTGCAAATTAAAGGCTCACTATGTAACCTTTCTAGTGGAGGGTCAGTAAACTGTTTATGTCCATGGATCTGACTAAAGTTAAAAAATACAGCATCAATAAACACTACACATTTAGAGATACTTTAGGTAGGTTAGGTAGTTTAGCTATTAAAACACATAACTCTGCATAAATAAAAAGTGTAGATAAAGTTTAATGCCGTTTTGTGTAACATTTAAAGGTCCCATGGCATAAAATTTTCACTTTCTGAGGTTTTTGAACGTTAATGTGAGCTCCGCTACCCTGTTTAGGCCCCCCCCCCATGGCTAAAAGTTGCGAAATGTCTAAACTGAGCATTTGCGATCCTTTTCTGCGTTAGAAAAAATCAGAGCTCAAACGGGCGATTTTGAACAAGGAAACTTATTGACGTCAGATCGAAAAAAGAAATGCAAATGCAGTTCCACCCCCGTCTGTCTGTACTCAGCGTCTCTGTAAATCACGCCCAGAGAGTTTGGACTGCGGAGGAGCTACGCAATGCGAAATGCGTTTTTTTATTTGCCTGGAGGAACTTGCGAGTGTTTCTAGGCTCGGAAGTCCTTTATCTGAGCCTGTGGATATCTGAAACAGCAGTGGTTTAATTTTATTTTCTGTGGAAATGTGTTTATTTTTCAATGGAACGCTTCTCATCTCTCCCCCCATGCAAAAACACGGAAGTGGGTCAGAGCGCACAGGGCACAGCTGAAAAGGAAAGAGTGGAGAGTTTGGCCACGCCCCCACCCGCTACTATAGGCCATCTCTGTCCTCCTCATTTGCATTCAAGCAACAACGCCCATAATGGAGTGTTCCAGAGTGACATTTATGACTCTTTCTCATCTTATCTCTGTTTCTCATGCACTGAGTGTTGATTTTGAAGAAGGATTCATTTACAGTATTAGGGAACCATTAAGGAGCCATATAAAAGCATCAACAAGTACCATGTCATGGGATCTTTAAAGCAAAACAGCAACATCTTCATGGAGGCAAGCAAGTGGCAGAACCCTCACCAGAACAGTTCCACATTGCAAGTTTATTTTGATTTTTTACCTCTTATTTTAAATATTATGATTTTTTTTTTAGTTTTTTTTTTTAGCTTCCTACCGTGTTACGGTACACGGCACTGTTGAGTAAAATGCTCAAAAAATGAAATGAAATGCAAAATGTGTAGATTTTCTGGTATATTTAATTGTAGATTTTATCATTGTGTATTTGCCCCTTAAAAAAAAAGTTTTTTCTTTTTCTTTTTTTTTTCTGCATTTAAAGCCAGGCACATCTTAAAAATGTCATTCAGTGCAACGTACATAAAATATTGTTATAATTTAATTTAATTTAAAATAACCTATATTATTGAAAATGATGAAAAACACAAACTGAGATCTAAGTTATTTTTTTAAAGTTAAAGTTTTGAAGAATTTTTTATTTGCCCTTAATACAGCATTAACTCTCAACTCCATTTTTTATTTATTTATTTATTTTTCCTTCAGAAAAAGAAGCAGTTCAACATAGGATAAAACTTAAAGGTCCCATGACATGGTACTTCTTGATGCTTTTATATGGCTCCTTAATGGTTTCCTAATACTGTAAATGAATCCTTCTTCAAAATCAAGACTCAGTGCATGAGAAAAACACATGTACACAGTCAGAGTCAGAAAATCTCTCTCTGAACGCCTCATTATGGGCTTTGTTGCTTGAATGCAAATGAGAAGGACACAGATACGTTAGAGCAGCGGGTGGGGGGGGGCCAAATGTGCCGCTGGTTCCTTGTTTTAGCGCTGCGCTGTGCGCTGTCTCCCACTTCCGCGTTTTAAGAGCGGAGGAAGAAAGGAGAGGTATTTCAATGAAAAAAACACATTTTCACAGAAAATAAAATTAATCCACTGCTGTTTCAGAGGTCCAGAGGCTCAGATAAAGGACTTCCGAGCCTAGAAACACTCTCACGTGCCTCCAGGCAAATAAAAAAACGCATTTCGCATTGCGTAGCTCATTCGCGGCCCAAACTCTCTGGGTGTGATTTACAGAGACGGTGGGTAGACATCCAGACGGGGGGTGGAGCTGCATTTTTCGATGTGACGTAACATAGTTGCCTTGTTCAGAATCGCCCGTTTGAGCTGTGTTTTTTTCTAACGCAGAAAAGGATCGCAAATGCTCAGTTTAGACATTTCGCAACTTTTAGCCATGGGGGGGGGCTAAACAGGGTAGGGGAGCTCACATTAACGTTCAAAAACCTCAGAAAGTGAAAATTTCATGCCATGGGACCTTTAAGCATGTTAGCACTTTTCATCTTTAAATTTAAGTTCTTATGCAATCAATTTATTTTCACAACAATTAACTTTTTCTGATCCATTTCACTGTAATATCAGCGTTTCACCACATGACGTGTGCCGTGGTACTGAATGATGGTTTGACTGAAACTTTGAAACTGACTTGATAAAAACTCAACCAAATCACACCAAACTGTGGCATTCGTACTTCTGGTGACAAAGGCGTCACCAGCAAAAACTAAAAAGCCACTTCAGAGTCCTGCAGGGTCCAGAGTGATGTCACCACACGATACATGAGGAAAGATCTCACATTCTGGCTCAAAATGGCACTTTAACTGTGCTTTACTGAATGACATTGATGAAATAGACTTTTACGGACAACTTTAAGACATTAAAAGTAGTTCTTTTGAGTTAATTTTAAAAACAGTTTTATATGTTCAAGCCAGGACTTCTAAAATTATGCCACAGAGAAAAGTTTATGATAATATAAGGTAACATGGTGATCTATGGTCTGTGTTGGCAATTAATACCTAACCTTGTGCAGCAAGATGGATTCTCGCGGTATTTTTGAGTTCACAAACTCAAGAGAATCCATCTTGAAGTACTCCGGCTGTACGCTTTAAATTGGACCTGGGCAGTGGTCGGCCCAGTCACAGGGCTGCTATGTGCATGGGGAGGGGCTTCAGGCGACATGACGACAGCTCCGAGCACCAGGCCTACGCCGTAGACTGTCAGTTTATGAGCTACACAGAGCAAAACAAACATGATGGAGGCGGCGGACGATGACGGTGGCCCTTAATGTGCAAATTTGGACTGCAAAAATGGTTTATGGACATCTTACTTCTTCAGCAGGACACTTGTTTTGGTTTTATCTTTGGAAGTTGGATACAGTGGTCCCTCGCTCTATCGTGGTTCACTGTTCACGGCCTCGCTGTTTCGCGGATTTTTTTTAAATTTTTTTAAATAGTGTAATTTTTTTTTTTATATAGTGTAACATTGTGTTCTGCGTCCTGATTGGCTAAGAGACTGTAGACCTTTGCCGATTGATAGATGGGGGACGCGGGGGGGCCGGGACTAGACCAGGACTAAACGTGGACTAAACTAGGTCTAGACCAGAACTAAACCAGGTCTAGACCAGAACTAAACCAGGTCTAGACCAGGTCTAAACCAGGTCTAAACCTGGACTGGTCCTTGACTAAACCGGGACTGGACCAGGATTAAATCACCCCGTGCTGCTCTTTGCTGGTTTCGTGCGGCTCTTGCGTTCGTTTGTGCATGTTCGGTTTCTGGCTCGGGCTGAGAGGACGCGGTCCGGGCGCCACGGTTCGATCTCTTGCTCGCGCGGCGTCGCGCCGGCTCTGTCACTGATTTGACCACGATGAGGGGTGCAACTGTCGCGCAAGGGGTTGTTGCGCGTCGCGTCCCGGGACGTGGCAGTGCCATTGCCGCAGCGCGGTGCTTCCTGCGGATCCAGTGACTCATGTCTCCGCTCCTCTCGCGCGTCCGGCGGGGCTTCTGGCGGAGCCCCCATGCTTCACTATTAATACATTTTGTTGAAAATCTACGAAAGTTTGAGTGTTTAAACGAGAGAGAAATGTGAGAAAACGTTAATTCCAGTGTTTTGAGGCATTTACAGCCTTAAAACATGTATAATAATTGCAAAATATAAAGTCGTCCTACTTCGCGGATTTCACTCATTACGGGTTATTTCTGGAACCTAAACCCTGCGATAAACGAGGGACCACTGTATATCAATATGACAGGCTCACCGAGACTGGCTAAAAAAAAACCTGGTGTGTGGGCACTTCGGGGTGGTGCACTCGGAGGTATTCTGCTGCAAGTCCCTCCTTTTTCTAAACACTTTCAGCGAGAGCCGTTCCAGATGTAGAATGTGTAGAACTTAATTCAGTGTTATGCACATAATTATGAATCTGCCGTGATAAGCTGTGGTCCCAAAAAGCACTGCTACAATGATAGCAGAAATATTAAATAAAATAAATAAAAATTGTGGGAACTAGATTTCAATATTTATTTAAAGCCCCAGTGTGTAGGATTCGTGGCGCATAGGTGGATGGTGCTATTGCACTTTCTGTTTTAGCTACGGCAGACCTCGAGGGTCACCCGGGCGCGCCGTACAGCTCTCGTACCTGCGCACCACTACTGTATAAATAAAACGCGGTCCCGTTTTTGTTTTGTTTTTCTTTTCGCATGAAAACACACATTCCCGATCATGTACCATGACACTCTACACATCAAATGAAACCTTACAGTCTCCTCTTTTTGACTATGCAATTCATTTCCCTGCACAACAATCACTCCCCGAGCACATGGGGCTTTTATACGGAAAAGCACAAAACGAGGTTAGCTTACCTTAGAATGCTTTGCACAGGTCAAACTCTGTATTTCACCATAAACTTGCTCTCAATTTGTCCGTAAGGATCCAGCGAATAAAATCCAGTAAAACAATTTAGTCCAAAACACGTGTTAGATCCATTACGACGTGTGATCCGGCAACATGCTTGTCGTTGTTTACCCAAAACCACGAGCCTTGCTGAAGGCGGAGCCCAAATGTCCTTCTGCGGCTCTCGTATTCAAAATGGCTGCCTCTGCATGGGGAAGATCCCCCTTTTATGTGACTATATCTAAGTCCAAAAGAATACTTTGATTTCATGATGGAAGTGAAAAGGCTTGGAAAACAATGTATTTTTGAATGGGTATCTTCAATTTCAGTAATTAACGGGTAAAAATCTTACACACTGTCCATTTAAAACAAATAATGTCAGAGTGCCATCTTGTCTCATTCTTGTGAAAATTGTATCTCATCCTCTATTATATTTAGTTGTTGTACTGTTCATGTTTTCCAGAGAAGGCTGCCGTCTGGAGAACGTGCAAAAGAACATTGGCTGCAGGAGATTCGCCTTCAGCAGCGTTCAGCTCCTGGCCTTTCCCAAACACTACAAACCCCCGGACGGCACTTACGGACATGCCCAGACATAACTGTAAAACCGCCGTAATCACACACGCCGTTACTCCAGATGCCCTTCCTGACGCAAAAATTGGCATTTGCTTTTGGGCTGTGTTAGGGCTGCGCGATTTCAGAAAAAAATAGTTTAAAAAAAAAATCAAGGTTATGCAGAAGATATTACAGCATTCAGAATTTTTGTCAGTGGTGTCATGACATATTCTATTGTTAGAGATCAAAACACGACTAAACTGTGAAAAAGCTGTTATGGTTTAACGGTCCATATTTTACACAAAATTGACTCTGGTGAGCTTTAAGTCATGTTACAATGTTGTTACCTCCTCAAAAAGAAATCTGGAGTTGTGTTTTGTTTCATGAGGAAACAACATTATAACAAAGATCAGAAAAAAGTGTAATATTGGCCCTTTAATTTCAGCCTTTGTAATTTGATAAGTGCACCAACTCAAATTATGATTTTGATTTGACTGTGACATACTGTGCAGACTTGGCCTAAATCAAAAATAACAGTGGTACACCTGTCTATATTTCATTAATTTTTGTACAGAAAAAAAAAAAAAAAAAAAATACATGACACCGTATTTAACTATAAATGTATAAACCAGAGTAATTTTATTTCTTAAAGGTCCAGTGTGTAGGATTCGTGGCGCATAGGTGGATGGTGCTATTGCGCTTCCTGTTTTAGCTACGGCAGACCTCGAGGGTCACCCGGGCGCACCATAACGCGGACAGCTCGCGTACCCGCGCGCACCTGGCGCTATGCGAGCCCTTGCCGACAACTACGGTATAAATAAAACGCAGTCCCGTTCACTGTTTTGTTTTGTTTTTTCGCATGAAAACACACATTCCCGATCGTGTACCATGACAATCTACACATCAAATGAAACCTTACAGTCTCCTCTTTTTGACTATGCAATTCATTTCCCGGCACAACAATCACTCCCCGAGCACATGGGGCTTTTATACGGAAAAGCACAAAACGAGGTTTGTTACTTATCTTACCTTTGAAGGCTCTGCACAGGTCAAACTCTGTATTTCACCATAAACTTGGTCTCAATCTGTCCGTAAGGATCCAGCGAATAAAATCCAGTAAAACAATTTAGTCCAAAACACGTGTTAGATCCATTACGACGTGTGATCCGGCAGCATGCTTGTGTTGTTTACCCAAAACCACGAGCCTTGCCGAAGGCGAAGGCGGAGCCCAAATGTCCTTCTGCGGCTCTCGTAATCAAAATGGCTGCCTCTATATGGGGTCACTCCCCCTTTTATGCAGGTATATCTAAGTCCAACAGAATACTTTGATTTCATGATGGAAGTGAAAAGGCTTTGAAAACACTGTATTTTTGAATGGGTATCTTCAATTTCAGGAATTAACGGGTAAAAATCTTACACACTGTCCCTTTAAGAAAATTCAATAGTGCTTCAAATAAGGCTTGTCATTTTTAACTTTAACTTAATACTTAATACTTAATACTTTGCACAGTATTGCATGGTGTTGTAATTGCTTGTAAAACAGATGGGCAAGACACTTCACCCATCCGGCGTAAGGGCATCCGTCAAATCATGATGTGTCCGGTTTGCCATGGCAACCCTTGAAAGATGCGCATAAAGGACACTTATCTCTGTGTTGTTGTTTTGTGTTATAAGTTATACTGCCCCGGTGTTCAGTTTGAGTTGGTTTTGTTTCGCTGTTTATAACGTCACAATAGAAGATTTGATGTATTGTAAATGATCATATTTTTGTTGTAATAAATGTAAGTATTTTGTAGTTTTTTTTTTGCTTCATTTTGCACCTTTTTCAGACTTTTTTTTGTATTTTTGTCCAATCATGTTCACTCTAATTTAAAGCTGCACTGCGCAACCTTTCATGTTGGGGGTCCGCTACCATGGAGAGGCTATTGCTTTGCCCACCATCTTCCACAATATGGTATTAAGATGCATTTATTCGATTGTGGGTGTTTATATTGCGCAAAAATACCCTTTAAAAACATGCACTCTGACTGTGAGTGGGGTCACCTCTTCACAGATCTCACCTGGAAATTGGCCTGGTGGTGTCTCCTGCTTTTTTCTAAGGATAATTGAAAAGTTTAATGCCACTATTTTGGAATAATTGGAGGTAAAGCAATAACAAGTAACCGGCGGGCCATCTACAGTGCACTTTTAAAGGAGAATTAACGTTTTTTTTACAATCTGAGCCTTATTTCGGTAATAAAACAAGTTGTTTTACTCACCCATAGCACTTTGGTGTCATTTGGAGCATTTCTGGAGATGTTTTAGATTTGCGATATCCGTAACGTGAGTTCTCGGGGCACATGTTTGCGGTCTCCAAATAACACACTTTTCAAATCATAGAAGCTCAATGTCTTAGTCTACGCTTTCGTTTGAGTCAAAAGTGGCCTGTAATCCCAGATTTATCCATAATTTCGAGTAGATGAGGAGGACAGTGCGCATGTGCGGAGTCACAGCTGTTTTGCAGATTAGAAGATGCAACTTTTCTGTTGCGAGCGACACATGGCAGAAGATTGGGACTTTGAGGCTGAAGAGGAGTTATGGAGGACTGAGGACTGAAGAGGAGTATACGGATGAGGAGACAGAATGGATACGGAAAGAATGAAGCGGAGACAGTTTTAGGAGCATCAGAGAACAGCCATTGGTTTCACATTACTTCTCAGAATCGTGCGCTGAATCCGCTGGCCTTCTTTCTTTTCCTTTGCTGGTAAAAAATGGTCCTGACTGAAGTGGGTAATGCAAACACGATGGTCCAAACGTCTTACAGCTTTGCCTTTCATGTTTGGGTCCCGAGAGCTGAGAGCGAAATCAGCTGTGACTCCGCACATGCGCACTGTCCTCCTCATCTACTCCAAACTATGGGTAAATCTCGGATTACAGGCCACTTTTGACTCAAACGAAAGTGTAGACTAAGACATCGAGCTTCTATGATTTGAAAAGTGCTCAAGTTTGTGTTATTTGGAGACCGCAAACATGTGCCCCGAGAACTCACGTTACGGAGATCGCAAATCTAAAACATCTCTGGAAGTGCTCCAAATGACACCAAAGTGCTATGGGTGAGTAAAGCAACTTGTTTTATTACCGAAATAAGGCTCAGATTGTAAAAAGACTGTGTTTAGACTGTGTTGTGTTTAGACTGCAGATTTGTTGACATGGTTTATGGTTCATTTCTCTGTAGTTCCTGGGCCTAGCCTCATGAAACAAAAACTGGCACAAAGTTCAGCGTCTTTTCTGTCGGTGTAAACAAACAACAGTTTCTCACAAGAGTTTTAGGAAGTGCTGCTCCTACTAATCAATAAAATCAACCTATTTCAATCAGTTAAAGGTTCTATATTGCTTAAAATGGACTCTGTTGACCTTTAAACCATGTTCTAATGTTGTTACCTCCTCAAAAACAGACCTGGAGTTGTGTTTTGTTTCATTCACACATGTTTGAGTAATCCTGCATTATTAGTCTGTTTACATCTCCAAAGCTCAACATGCTCTGTTCCACTTTGTGATGTCATGTAGTGGCGATTTCAGCTACCTTTAACCTTTAGTTCACTCAAGATTGACAATTCCAGGTCTGAAATCATCCAAATCTTTCTATTGAAGGTGTATAGAGTTTAAAAACACAATGGAGCACTTCTCTAAGGCATCACAACTTTCACTTTGAGAGAAGGACTCAGACTAAATCTGCAGGGTTTGTGTGTTAAACATGTGAGAATGAAACGAAACACAACTCGAGGTGTGTTTGTGATGAGGAAACAACATTAGAGCATAGATCAGAAAATAGTGTAATAGGGGGCCGATGAAGATCTCACCCTCACCCACTGTTTTGGCCGCCACCCAAACTGAGTAAGAAACCATAACACAACCACGAAATACACAAAATGAAGCAATATCTTCAAACAAGTCTATGCTTTGCTGTGCAACTTAACTGTCTTTTTTTTTTTTAAACAAACAAAGAAGAAGTTTGCAACGTCGTCAAGTTTGGACAAGAATAACCACCCCCACACACACGCACACAGACACAGACTGCACCTGATGACTGGAAATGATTCTGTTTATTCTACAGGTGTGTAGTTTTTGTACTTTTTACTCTTTACTCTGTATTTAAGCTATACACTCTGCTTCAATACTAATTTATTCTGTACCAATTTATAATAATTAGCTTTAAAGGAGAATTAACGTTTTTTACAATCTGAGTCTTATTTCGGTAATAAAACAAGTTGTTTTACTCACCCATAGCACTTTGGTGTCATATGGAGCATTTCCGGAGATGTTTTAGATTAGCGATAGCCGTAGCATGAGTTCTCGGGGCATATATTATATATATATGTAAGTCCATATTATCATTCAATAATTCAATGATGCACAGGATAATATGTTATCACACACAGTCTTGGTTTAGTCTTGGTTTAGTCCTGGTTTAGTCCTGGTTTAAACCTGGTTTAGTCTTGGTTTAGTCCTGGTTTAGTGCCGAAATAGATGCAGAAATAATCTGATAATATGACTCACCCATAAGAACGCGATCATTCCCGACAGTTTGCGTATCCATGTATGCACGTCTCACGGTGTTTAATAATCCGGAGCTCAAAGGACATAATCCCGAACTTATCCCGTGTCCCGAGGCGAGAGTTCCTTCTTACGTAGCATTAACGTAGCAAGTTAAGGATTCTTCTTCTCTTAGAAATGCTGCGTAAATATCAGGCGGCTCGCTCACAGCTGATTGGCGAACAGGCGCAAACACAACAACGGCAATCGTCATGATTGGCAGGAGAGCGATCGGTGCGTAATTATGCTGCAGCATGATTGGAAGCTGGAGCGCAGTTCGGCCTATGATTGGCTCTTGGCACTGTCTATTTTGACTTAAAGATGGTGAATTTTGCCAAAAGGTGAGGGATTTTCATGCCTGATTGATAAAATGCCACAAGGGATGGAAGAAGGGATGACTGTTTTAGAAGAGGGATGATTTTTACTATTTTTTCCCACAGGGGGGATGCTAGGGGGGACTCGAGTACTGTGTATTGTTGTATATCGCGTGTTCTTATCAAGAGATAACCAAGATTCAAAAAGGTTCAATTTTACCTAAAGTTTATTTCCCTAACAGTATTTCTAATACAGAGCTCTGGGTCCAAATGTCTGCACTGGTGCGTACGCCTACATATGACTTACCCAGCGCTTACAAAGAAATAACTACCCTCCCCCTCAGACCCAGATCGATACAAATACATACAATACAAATAATGAATATGCAAACATGCAAAATGACATTTGGATGGGACTTCACTCACTCACTCCTCCTCACGTTCTCCTGCCAGACATGCCCACTTCTCCTCTCCCTCTGGAGACATCTCCTCCTGACATCTGCACACACCACATTCCAACGAACAACCTCCGTGATACAGAAAAGTCATGTTTCAGTGTTCATTCGAATAATACTCAAATAAATGTTTATATGTTGTATGATATAGAAATGTGATTATGTATATGCATGCACCTAAAATACTTTAAGATAAGAGATAAGATAAGATAAGATAAGACTTTATTGATCTCACACAGGAGAAATTTACTTGTCACAGTAGCTCCAGGTAGGGACAGTTTGAACAAGAAGACAAGTGCAGGCAAAAAAAGGCATAAAGATAGGTGATAATAATAATTAAAAAAAAAAAATAAGTAATAAATCGAATAATAATAATAGTAGTGATAATAATAAAAGACAGTGACAGGGAGAGTATTGAAAAAATTGGAAAAACGATATTGCACGATAGGAGTATTGAAAAAACTTGAAAAAATTTATTAATTCAACATTTCTTCAGTATCTAATTATGAAGTTTTAACATTTATTTTATGGTATAAGGAAGTGCACGGTTAGCATGCTAGTTGGTGTTTGCGTTAGAAAAAAACAGCTCAAACGGGCGATTCTGAACAAGGCAACTATGTGACGTCACAACGAAAAATGCAGCTCCACCCCCCGTCTGTGTCTGTACTCAGCGTCTCTGTAAATCACGCCCAGAGAGTTTGGACCGCGAAGGAGCTACGCAATGCGAAATGCGTTTTTTTATTTGCCTGGAGGCACGTCTGAGTGTTTATCTGAGCCTGTGGACATCTGAAACAGCAGTGGTTTAATTTTATTTTCTGTGGAAATGTGTTTATTTTTCAATGGAACGCTTCTCATCTCTTCCCCTGCGCAAAAACGCGCAAGTGGGGCCAGCGCACAGCTGAAGAGGAAAGAGCGGAGAGTTTGGCCACTTCCCCACCCCCTACTCTGGCCTATCTTTGTCCTCCTCATTTGCATTCAAGCAACAACGCCCATGGAGTGTTCCAGAGAGATATTTATGACTCTCATCTTATCTCTGTTTCTCATGCACTGAGTGTTGATTTTGAAGAAGGATTCATTTACAGTATTAGGGAACCATTAAGGAGCCATATAAAAGCATCAAGAAGTACCATGTCATGGGACCTTTAAAAGCGTTCCAAAAGACTGAACGATGTTTCCGTGAAAACGCTTTTGCCGGGCGTCCCATTGGCGAGAACAGATGTTTGGCCCTTCACGGTAGAGGTAAGATCTTAAGCACGAGCCCGAGCCCGACCCGAATGTCAATCATTGCTTCGGGTCGGGTCGGGCCGGGCTTCTCTCTCGCTGACTTTTTTAAAATAAATATATGTTTATAAAAATGTATACTAAAACGATGTGTGGATACTAAACTAAGGAATACTTGTTTTAAAATAAATAATTTGGATAAAACAGAGAAGGCGCTGTAATGTAATTGCTATTTAACTACTAAACAGGAGCCGCAGAGCCAGAGCTCTGCGCACGTGAACGCCGCCCTCTTAATAATCTTCCCCTCCGCAAGTCCGCATCTATTTTGACCTGGTATCCCCAATATGGAGGAGCAAGAAGTTTAGGATAAACTAAAGACAGGAGAACTGAAAAGACAAACACGCACCTTCCTGTCTCTGTCTATTATCCACCAGTCATTGTTCTTCTTTGTCTCTCTGCTTCTCTCTCTTAAAGTGCCGCGGTAGATTCTTAAGGACGTACTGCTGTACGTACAACCCATCAAAATGACAGATGGCCTTAAATTTTTCCCTTCAACTCTTAAAAAAATCTGTCAATGATGGAAAGTTGTCGGTTAATGTACCCTCTGCAGAAACAAATATAAAAGATGTAAATGTTTATACCGTCTTGTTTAACTTAGATTTCGTTACAAGAGACAGGCTTTAATTTGTTATCATAAATCACCCCTCCTCCTCCCGAGTCCTCACAAATAAAATATGAAATTTCGGGTTTGCTTCGGGCTCGGGCCTGCAAATCAAGTTAATTGGTCGGGTTCGGGCCGGGTCGGGCTTTAATACCCGCGGACCGGGTCGGGTCAGGCTGGATTTTTTAGGCCCGATCTTACCTCTACTTCATGGGTATAGCCATAGACACGTATTTTGATATTCCAGGTGGCGCTGTCGAGCCATTTAAAAAAAATTTTTAATATAGATTATTTGTAAATTCCTTTTTTGTCATTCTTAAATTTTGTGATTTTTCGTCAGTCGGAAGTACCCGAAACCTGAAAAAAAAAAAAAAGGGGGGGGGGGGGGGGGGGGGGGTATATTAATGATAAAAATAAAAATAAATAATAATAATAAGAAAAACCAGAACAATAACAATAGGCCCTACGCTTTAGCACTTGGGCCTAAATATACCATATAAAAATATAAAAATACTCTTGACAATATATCGATACAGCAGCTCATGATATTGATCCTGTAATATTTTTGCACACCCCTAGTGAGGAATAACTTTGGACCACTGCAAACGGTTTAAAATGATCTAGTTCTGTTCTGTTACATTTTAAGACAGTAAAAAGCAAGAACAGTGCATTTTCATTTTCACAAATTTCACAATCCCCCTTTGTCAAGACACAGCCCAAATTCCAAATTCCTGATAAAGTCGTTTTTTCCGGATGACTGCCGAGCAAATACAAGTCCATTAGCGAGCTGCTATTTTACCACACATGGCAGGATCTCCGAGCTGCTGATGTAATAAAAGCAAAATGTGGTCACTGCATTTCCCCATCACATGACCGCTGTTTCTCAATTTTAACAGAATTTGTACAGTGTTGGGGAAGTCCTAGTATCAGAGTGAGAGGAGCAGTGAAAGGGGAGTACAGCAAGACCTTAAGGAGGCTATTTCCATTGGAATAAGAGTACGGGAGCCTGCAAGGGACCTAAATAAGGTATGGACAGCATAAGCAGGAGTCATTAAAGGGCTCATATTACCCTGTTTTTTGATCTATGTTAGAATGCTGTCTCTACTGAATTAAAGTAAAAGGAGCTGCTAACTTGAAAACTATCACTTCATGACATCACAAGGTGGAACAGAGCATTTTGAGTGTTGGAGATGTAGACAGAATTAATAATAAAAGATGCGTGAATGAAACAAAACACAACTCCAGGTCTGTTTTTGAGGACGTAACAACATTCTAACATGGCTTAAAGGAGGATTAACGTTTTTTTTTTTACAATCTGAGCCTTATTTTGGTAATAAAACAAGTTGTTTTACTCACCCATATCACTTTGGTGTCATATGGAGCACTTCCGGAGATGTTTTAGATTAGCGATATCCGTAATGTGAGTTCTCGGGGCACATGTTTGCGGTCTCCAAATAACACAAACTTTAGCACTTTTCAAATCATAGAAGCTAAATGTCTTAGTCTACACTTTCGTTTGAGTCAAAAGTGGCCTGTAATCTGAGATTTATCCATAGTTTATTTCGCTCTCAGCTCTCGGGTCCCAAACATGAAACGCAAAGCTGTAAATTATGGATAAATCTCAGATTACAGGCCACTTTTGACTCAAACGAAAGTGTAGACTAAGACATTGAGCTTCTATGATTTGAAAAGTGCTAAAGTTTGTGTTATTTGGAGACCGCAAACATGTGCCCCGAGAACTCACATTACGGAGATCGCAAATGCTCCAAATGCTCCATATGACACCAAAGTGCTATGGGTGAGTAAAACAACTTGTTTTATTACCGTAATAAGGCTCAGATTGTAAAAAATTCTCCTTTAAAGCTCACTTGAGTCCATTTTGCATAATATAGGACCTTTCATTTAATTTTGTTTTAGATCAGTTAATCTTCCCGGCTCTACTGAATATGGTGCAGGCCGTGCCTCACCTGTCATCACAGAGAAAAGAAAAGTAAAATGAAAAAATAAATTAAATGGTTATATTTATCCAATGATTTGAACTATAAAGTTATTTTCTATTTAACTTTGCCATTTTAATTCTTTTTTTTAATTCAAAATCGCTGAATTTTCACTTTTACGGTTCAAATACTGAGAAGAGACGTGTGGAGAGGCACCCGCCGTTCGTGTCTCACCTGGACTGACTGTGCTGTAGCTCAGCAGTGACAGATTCGGAGGTAAAAGCGGCGGTGAAAAGGCGTCGGGTTTAAGCGGCGGTGAAAGGGCGCCGGGTTAAAGCGGCGGTGAAAAGACGCCGGGTTAAAGCGGCGGTGAAAAAGCGCCGGGTTAAAGCGACGGTGAAAAGGCACCGGGTTAAAGCGGCGCTGAAAAGGCGCCGGGTTAAAGCGGCGGTGAAAAGGCGCCGGGTTAAAGCGGCGGTGAAAGGGCGCCGGGTTAAAGCGGCGGTGAAAAGATGCCGGGTTAAAGCGGCGGTGAAAAGGCGCCAGGTTAAAGCGGCGGTGAAAAGGCGCCAAGTTAAAGCGGCGGTGAAAAGGCGCCAGGTTAAAGCGGTGGTGAAAAAGCGGCGGGTTAAAGCGGTGGTGAAAAGGCGCCGGGTTAAAGCGGCGGTGAAAAAGCGCCGGGTTAAAGCGGCGGTGAAAAGGCGCCGGGTTAAAGCGGCGGTGAAAGGGCGCCGGGTTAAAGCGGCGGTGAAAAGACGCCGGGTTAAAGCGGCGGTGAAAAAGCGCCGGGTTAAAGCGACGGTGAAAAGGCACCGGGTTAAAGCGGCGCTGAAAAGGCGCCGGGTTAAAGCGGCGGTGAAAGGGCGCCGGGTTAAAGCGGCGGTGAAAAGACGCCGGGTTAAAGCGGCGGTGAAAAAGCGCCGGGTTAAAGCAGCGGTGAAAAGGCACCGGGTTAAAGCGGCGGTGAAAGGGCGCCGGGTTAAAGCGGCGGTGAAAAGACGCCGGGTTAAAGCGGCGGTGAAAAGGCGCCAGGTTAAAGCGGCGGTGAAAAGGCGCCAAGTTAAAGCGGCGGTGAAAAGGCGCCAGGTTAAAGCGGTGGTGAAAAAGCGGCGGGTTAAAGCGGTGGTGAAAAGGCGCCGGGTTAAAGCGGCGGTGAAAAAGCGCCGGGTTAAAGCGGCGGTGAAAAGGCGCCGGGTTAAAGCGGCGGTGAAAGGGCGCCGGGTTAAAGCGGCGGTGAAAAGACGCCGGGTTAAAGCGGCGGTGAAAAAGCGCCGGGTTAAAGCGACGGTGAAAAGGCACCGGGTTAAAGCGGCGCTGAAAAGGCGCCGGGTTAAAGCGGCGGTGAAAAGGCGCCGGGTTAAAGCGGCGGTGAAAGGGCGCCGGGTTAAAGCGGCGGTGAAAAGATGCCGGGTTAAAGCGGCGGTGAAAAAGCGCCGGGTTAAAGCGACGGTGAAAAGGCGCCGGGTTAAAGCGGCGGTGAAAAGGCGCCGGGTTAAAGCGGCGGTGAAAAGGCGCCAAGTTAAAGCGGCGGTGAAAAGGCGCCGGGTTAAAGCGGCGGTGAAAAGACGCCGGGTTAAAGCGGCTGTGAAAAAGCGCCGGGTTAAAGCGACGGTGAAAAGGCGCCAAGTTAAAGCGGCGGTGAAAAGGCGCCGGGTTAAAGCGGCGGTGAAAAAGCGGCGGGTTAAAGCGGCGGTGAAAAGGCGCCAAGTTAAAGCGGTGGTGAAAAGGCGCCGGGTTAAAGCGGCGGTGAAAAAGTGCCGGGTTAAAGCGGCGGTGAAAGGGCGCAGGGTTAAAGCGGGGGTGAAAAAGCGCCGGGTTAAAGCGGAGGTGAAAAGGCACCGGGTTAAAGCGGCGGTGAAAGGGCGCCGGGTTAAATCGGAGGTGAAAAGGCGCCGGGTTAAAGCGGCGGTGAAAAGGCGCCGGGTTAAAGCGGCGGTGAAAAGGCGCCGGGTTAAAGCGGCGGTGAAAAAGCGCCGGGTTAAAGCGGCGGTGAAAGGGCGCCGGGTTAAAGCGGTGGTGAAAAAGCGCCGGGTTAAAGCGGCGGTGAAAGGGCGCCGGGTTAAAGCGCCGGTGAAAAAGCAGATTAGAATAAGTAACAGCAAGATACAATTTAGAGTTAAGTCAAGTTTAATAATCCGTTCAACTTCACTTTTTTCTTCTTGTCTGGCCCGACTTTTTAAATGGAGGAGGATTTCATATTAAAGCTCAAGCAGTTTTCTAAACTGGACTTTCGGTCAAACAGGAGGTTATAATTAAAGGAAGACCAACGCAGGAGCTAAAGAGTTTGCTCCAGACTATGGGACGAAAGACTTGCTCTTTTCAAACAGAGTGGTAAGAAATCTAATTAATTAATTTAAGTAAATGTAATTAATCTAATTAATTACAGGATTTGCAATTAATTAATCTAATTAATCACATTTTAATACTTTTATAAGGTTTTTTAAGGTGGTTTATTGTGCTCTCCCACAGTGCAAAAAAGGTGTCAAACGTGTGATTTATAGTGTACAGTGAAAAGGCTGCAGACTTCCCCTTTAAGTCTAAGTTTTTCAGTCTTTCTCTTTCTCTCTGCTGCTGACAGACCCCCATTCCCCCTCCCACATTACAGAACATTCATTTGAAAGCTCATTTACACCATTCAATTATTAAACGGTGAATATTTCTGGTGAAAAGGTGAGCATGTACAGAAGCTTTCAAGCAACGTCAATAAATAATATACAAAGCTTCAGATATACAGAGAATACAAATAATTGCCCGAAATAATTTAATAATCAAAATGCGCGCGCATTGAATTGCCGCTCATAATTAATTGCGTTAATTTTTGTAACACGTTAATTTGTGGTGTAATTAATGAATCTAATTAACACGTTAAACTGACAGCCCTAGTCTTTTCTGCTTTTCCTTCTTTTCTCAACCTGCTGTGATGATGTCTGGACTCAGATGGATATTGTGACCTAAAAAATGTGCAAAGAAGCCTTGTTAAACATCACATTCAGAGCCAGATCGCGCTAAAAACTTCGCTATTTTAAAGGTCCCATGGCATGAAATTTTCACTTTCTGAGGTTTTTGAACATTAATGTGAGCTCCCCTACCCTGTTTACCCCCCCCCCCCCATGGTTAAAAGTTGCGAAATGTCTAAACTGAGCATTTGCGATCCTTTTCTGCGATAGAAAAAATCTGAGCTCAAACGGGCGATTTTGAACAAGGAAACTTATTGACGTCAGCTCGAAAAAAGAAATGCAAATGCAGTTCCACCCCCGTCTGTCTGTACTCAGCGTCTCTGTAAATCACGCCCAGAGAGTTTGGACTGCGGAGGAGCTACGCAATGCGAAATGCGTTTTTTTATTTGCCTGGAGGAACTTGCGAGTGTTTCTAGGCTCGGAAGTCCTTTATCTGAGCCTGTGGATATCTGAAACAGCAGTGGTTTAATTTTATTTTCTGTGGAAATGTGTTTATTTTTCAATGGAACGCTTCTCATCTCTCCCGCCGCGCAAAAACACGGAAGAGGGTCAGAGCGCACAGCTGAGAGCGGAGAGTTTGGCCACGCCCCCACCCTCTACTATAGGCCATCTCTTTTCTCCTCATTTGCATTCAAGCAACACCTCCCATTATTGCCTGTTCAGAGAGAGAAAAATTACTCTCTCTCATCTTATCTATGTTTCTCATGCACTGAGTGTTGATTTTGAAGAAGGATTCATTTACAGTATTAGGAAACCATTAAGGAGCCATATAAAAGCATCAAGAAGTACCATGTCATGGGACCTTTAATTTATGACACTACTCGGTGCGCTCTGGAAAATGCACTGAACAATAATAATTAATTTTCAGCTTCACGTGAAAAATATTCCGAGCTCCAGTCGCTTACAGGGAGAGAAACTGGTTTACAGATTTGTAAACCCTCACTGCATGTCACTGATATGATGTACTGCTGAATATAAGGCTGATTCCTAATTAACTTCCTTTTCTTCTTTCAGATCCAGACTTCTATCTCAAGAACCCCTCCATTGGTTTTCATCATGTCTTCCAACACCTCCATCTCTGCCCCCACCGCCCCCACCTCTCTGCCCATCACGGCCTCAGGTCGGGGGGGCATCGCCATCCTCACGCTGGCCTTCATCCTGGGCTTCCCCGGGAACCTCTTTGTGGTCTGGTCCGTGCTGTGCAAAGTGAAAAAGCGCTCGGTCACCTGCGTTCTGATCTTGAACCTCGCCATGGCTGACGCTTTTGTTTTGCTCAGCGCCCCTTTGTTTATACGTTTCCTGGCTAGAGGTCGAGTATGGGAGTTTGGATCAGCCGCGTGTAAGCTCGTTCATTATCTGTGCAGCGTCAACATGTACGTTTCAATTTACCTGATCTGTCTGATGAGTTTGGACCGGTGGCTGGCTGTTTCCAGGCCTTTCTTGTCCCAGAGAATGAGGACGAAGCGGGCTCTGCTGTTTCTCCTCATGGGTGTGTGGGTCATGGCCTTCATATTGTCCCTCCCCATGCCGTTCTATCGCAGGTAACTGTTTTTTAACTCTATGGTTTTATTTCAGTGTTAGCAAACTCACCGTTGTCAATCAATCAAGCTTTATTTCAGACTCAAATGGGTCCATACTGCAAAGAACATTTAAAAACATACAGAAGACAAAAAGAAAAACTGTAATAATAGTCCAAAGTCCATAGAAGCAATCCCTTCATTATTTTGAATTGTCCCATATTACGCAAAATTGACTCTTGTGAGTTTTTGGCAATGTTCCTCAAAAACACACCCGGAGTTGTGTTTTGTTTCATTCACCTATGTTTAAAGGAAAAATAACGTTTTTTTTTTTTACAATCTGAGCCTTCTTTTGGTAATAAAACAAGTAGTTTTACTCACCCATAGCACTTTGGTGTCAATTGGAGCAGTATCGCAGAACTTATGTTGAGCCGTTCTGTTCTACTAATGATCCCGTATCCGTTAGCGTGAGTGCTCGGGGCACTGCTTTGCGGTCTCCAAATAACACAAACTTTAGCACTTTTCAAATCACAGAAGATCGCTGTGTCAGGGTAGACTTTTAGTAGATTCCAAAACGGCCTGAAACCCGATCTCGCAACAGAAAAGTAAAGTTCAGAGCGGTGTTAGCTTCTTTCGGACTAGCGGTGTTTACAAAACAGCTGAGTTCACGCATGTGCACTGTCCTCTCTGATGACATCATCAAATGAAACTATAGCTGCATATCGGGTTTCAGGCCGTTTTGGAATCCACTAAAAGTCTACCCTGACACAGCGATCTTCTGTGATTTGAAAAGTGCTAAAGTTTGTGTTATTTGGAGAGCGCAAAGTAATGCCCCGAGCACTCACGCTAACGGATACGGGATCATTAGTAGAACAGAACGGCTACAACATAACTTCTAAGAAACTGCTCCAAGTGACACCAAACTGCTATGGGTGAGTAAAACTACTTGTTTTATTGCCGAAAGAAGGCTCAGATTGTAAAAAAACGTTACTTTTCCTTTAAGTAACCCTTTGTTATTAGTTTGTCTACATCTCCAAAGCTCACAATGCTCTGTTCCAACTCGTGATGTCATGTCATTGTAGCGCCTCTGTAACATTTAAGACTATGTGCCAGAGGCTATCCTGAGTCCTTATACTGCTATTAAAAATATGCGTGTGTTCCCCTCTGAAATCTTTTTAATAAACACCTTACCTTTACTGCATGGACCCCCTAATGTTTTCTGTGTTACCATTAAGCCTATAAGCTATAACTCCTGGGTAATAAACATCAACCACGGACACTCAATGATCACAGAGAATTAAATGTAACATTAACTATTTACTGAAAATAGAGTGCAAGAAAGGCACTTTTAGGGCGGTTAGGAATGACACAAGAGTTATATAAACAAAAAATATAAACAAGCAGTAGTTTGTACAATTATTAATGGTTCCTCAATTTTCAGAAAACAGAAATACACATTCAAAATTATTCTACTGGGCCCAACGAAATAAATTACCATATAGCCGGCAGATAGAACAAAACAAAACAATAATACTGATTCAGAGACGTCAATTTAGCAATTTCCCCAACCTCAGTAAGTTCGCTCGTTGCAGGCCTGATAGAAGTTAGGGTGCGGTGTAGCCTTTGAAACGACAAAATGGCTTCTTCACCAATTGGCAAAAATAAACAGGTACCTGAATCACTGAGCAGTGACAAACGCTGAGAGGATGCAGACGAATGCAGTGGAGTTCAGTCACTCACGCTTAGTTGTCCCTCTGGTACTGCAACAGCCCGGAATCCGTCGAAGACATGGCTCCTGTCGCTGTCCCTGTGCTCGGAGTAGTCTTGCAAAAACTCGTTAGCAGGCCGCTAACTGATTAGCCCAGTTCCTCGCGCAGCCACTGGAACACGACCCGTGTCAAGATGGAGTTGGCCTCTGCTGCTCGCGCTAAATTGTCCATTTAACAGCAGATAACTATCATCCCACAAGTTACACAAAGTCTTCTGACCGAGAACTTCACTTATAAGACAATAGTTCGTCAAATTCACCTTCCGTGAATCCGAATAGTTACTCCCGCCTGGGGAAAAAAAAAACGCGCGGCTTACTCCCTCAATGCATTTCCCATCCTCCCTCACGTATATCCTACGAAGGACCTCCTCCCCTTTCACCTCGCCTGTCATTGGCTTATCACAGATAACGTATAGAAACAGAAATAAAGTGAAAACAAATACAGCCTTCGTTTCAAGCATAATGACACATTTTAACACATAACCATGGGGAATGTTATAATTTCACAACATGAAATAAATTTAAAAAAATACATGTTACCCCACATCCATTCTTCAACATAGCCAAAATGACCTCATTGCTGGCCAATGAGTTTTAACCTTTTTAACTTTTCTATTTATTGTCATGAACTGTAATACCTTTTAAACTGTTTCTTTAAAATTCTGAGTTATGAATTTCAACAGGGTTACATCATAAATTGGTAGTTTTCATGTCAACAGCTCCTTTTACCTTTAGTTCAGTAGAAATAGGCAATTCCAGCGCTGAAATGAGCCAAACGAGTCTAAAAACACAGTGGAGCACTTCCTAGATTACCACATGACATCACAAGGGGGAACAGGATTTGTGTGTTAAACACGTGAATGAACCACAACAAAACTCCAAGCATGTTTTTGATCAGGAATAGCGTAATATGGGCCGTTTAAATGCTCAGAAAATTTTGGTTTGCACCTATCAGCTATCCCAGCCCACTGCTTTGTAATTTACTACTTATTTTTGAACAATTTGCTCATGGTCCTGTTTAGGAGTTTGATTTTCAACAAAAATATGAGAGTGACTAACTGAAAACTGCTGGGACTTGTTTAAGGATAAGATCACCTGTTTTAGTTCAGCTAAAGCAGTTCTTTCTGGGGGAAAAAAAATGTGTAAATAAAGGTCAGATCAAAATCTAAGTCGAGTAACAGAGCTTCAGACAGAGCAGTGTCTACAGTTAGCATCACACCCCCAGAGAAAGTTGATGTGGGGCTAACAGTTTATTGTGAAACATGTTCTTCACGTACGGTTCAAAGTCTGGTACAGGATCTTAAAGGGTCCACATTACACTATTCTCATCACAAACAGACCTGGAGTTGTGTTTTGTTTCATTCACACACGTTTAACACACAAACCCTGATTTAGACTTCTTCCCTCAAACTGTTCCACCTTGTGATGTCATGTGGCGATACAGGAAGCGCTCCACTGTGTTTTTAAACTCCATACACCTTCACCAGCCCTGGAATCGCCAATCTCTTCTGAGCTACAGGTAAAAGGAGCTGTTAAAGGTCCCATGACGTGGTACTTCTTGATGCTTTTATATGGCTCCTTAATGGTTCCCTAATACTGTAAATGAATCCTTCTTCAAAATCAACATTCAGTGCATGAGAAAGAGAGATAAGATGAGAAAGAGTAATTTTTCTCTCTCTGGAACACTCCATTATGGGCGTTGTTGCTTGAATGCAAATGAGGAGAAAAGAGATGGCCTATAGTAGGGGGTGGGGGCTTTGCCAAACTCTCCGCTCTCAGCTGTGCCTGTGCGCTCTCTGACCCATTTCCGCGTTTTTGCGCGGAGGAAGAGATGAGAAGCGTTCCATTGAAAAATAAACACATTTCCACAGAAAATAAAATTAAACCATTGCTGTTCAAAGGTCCAGAGGGTCGGGTAAAGGACTTCCGAGCCTAGAAACACTCGGACGTGCCTCCAGGCAAATAAAAAAACGCATTTCGCATTGCGCAGTCCAAACTCTCTGGGCATAATTTACAAAGACGCTGAGTACAGACAGACGGGGGTGGAGCTGCATTTTTCGAGCTGACGTCAATAAGGTGCCTTGTTGAGAATCGCCTGTTTGAGCAGTGTTTTTTTCTAACGCAGAAAAGGACCGCAAATGCTCAGTTTAGACATTTCGCAACTTTTAGCCATGGGGGGCCTAAGGGTAGGGGAGCTCACATTAACGTTCAAAAACCTCAGAAAGTGAAAATTTCATGCCATGGTACCTTTAACTTAAAGGAGAATTAACGTTTTTTACAATCTGAGCCTTATTTCGGTAATTAAACAAGTTGTTTTACTCACCCATAGCACTTTGGTGTCATATGGAGCACTTCCGGAGATGTTTTAGATTTGCGATCTCCGTAATGTGAGTTCTCGGGGCACATGTTTGCGGTCTCCAAATAACACAAACTTTAGCACTTTTCAAATCATAGAAGCTCGATGTCTTAGTCTACGCTTTCGTTTGAGTCAAAAGTGGCCGGTAATCCGAGATTTATCCATAGTTTCGAGTAGATGAGGACGCCAGTGCGCATGTGCGGAGTCACAGTTTATTTCACTCTCAGCAAACATGAAATGCAAAGATGTAAATTATGGATAAATCTTGGATTACAGGCCACTTTTGACTCAAACGAAAGCATAGACTAAGACATCGAGCTTCTATGATTTGAAAAGTGCTAAAGTTTGTGTTATTTGGAGACCACACGGGGCATATATTATTTGCCCCGAGAACTCACGTTAAGGATATCGCTAAACTAAAACATCCGGAAATGCTCCATATGACACCAAAGTGCTATGGGTGAGTAAAACAACTTGTTTTATTACCGAAATAAGGCTCAGATTGTAAAAAACGTTAATTCTACCTCTTCATGACATCACAAAATGGAACAGAGCATTCTGAGCTTTGGAGATGTCGACAGACGAATGATAAAGAATTATTCAAGCATGTGTGAATGAAACAAAACACAACTCCAGGTCTGTTTCTGATAACACGGATTAAAGCTCACAAGAGTCAGTTTTGTGTAATGTAGGAACTTTAAAATACTTCTCCCACTCCTGGATTAATCCGTTTTTTTTTTCTTTCTTTTTTTTACCAGTAACAAAAAACCTTACCTTCACCTGAACATGACTGTGACTGTGTGTATGCCTGATCACGGCAAGCACGGAGGACACAAGGTGTTCCAGTACCTGTTTGAGACCGTGATGAGCTGGCTCCTCCCCTTTTCTCTCATCACTTCCTGTTACTCGTCGGTCATCTGTCGCCTACAGTCGGCCATGTTCCAGCGCAAAGGCCAGGGCAGCAGACTCATCCTCTTCATCGTTCTCGCCTTCACCGTCTTCTGGGTGCCCTACCACATCGTCAACATCATCGAGGTGAGGGCCAAGGGGGCGTGTTCAGAGGGGCGCAGCGTTAAAGGAGAATTAACGTTTTTTTTTTACAATCTGAGCCTTATTTCAAGTTGTTTTACTCACCCATAGCACTTTGGTGTCATATGGAGCATTTCCGGAGATGTTTTAGATTTGCGATCTCTGTAACGTGCGTTCTCGGGGCACATGTTTGAGGTCTCCAAATAACACAAACTTTAGCGCTTTTCAAATCATAGAAGCTCAATGTCTAAAGCCCTATTCGGACGGGATTAGTTTTATGGGGTGACATGGGGTGAAGTAATAATTACCAGGGAATTTAGTCCTGTCTGAACGCGCCATGTCCGTAAACATAACGGAGTATGTCTGTGAAATTTACAGCGAGTTTCACCTTCTGTAAAACGGTCTGGGGGAATTACCATAGGTAATATTAATCCCGTGCGAATGCGACCCTCGGTAAAGATGTATATAATATTTCGCCACATCCGTTTAAAGAAATAATTTACCGCAATTTTCAAACACGGAGGAGCTTGAAGCGCTTCGTTTTGCCGGCAAACAAAATGATCTACCGGTACTCTCAAACAAACGCACACATCGACCAATGAAAAAGACCAAGAGGTATAAACCAGTCGTCAGAGGCATGAAACTTCTGCTTGTTTTAGGTCATGTTTGCTCTATTAGTCCTGATTATGGGACATAATTTGCATAGTTCGCTAATATTACACATAGGCTAATCATGACGTGCACGGCAACGAATACGTGACGGCAGAGCGTAAACAAACTCCTCCCATGTCAAATAAATATTACGGACATTTCTTGTCCTGTGTGAATGGGTCATTTATATTACAGAGGTCCTGTGATAAACCCACATTACTCTGCATCCCCCTGGAAAACTAATCCTGTCCGAATAGAGCTTTAATCTACGCTTTCGTTTGAGTCAAAAGTGGCCTGTAATCCGAGACTTATCCATAGTTTCGAGTAGATGAGGAGGCCAGTGCGCATGTGCGGAGTCACAGTTTATTTCGCTCTCAGCTCTCGGGACCCAAACATGAAACGCAAAGCTGTAAATTATGGATAAATCATAATAAATAAAAATGGGTAAGTCACTGACTTTCCCCCCGGGGGACCTGGGTCCAAATCCCCCCCGGCAATGAGCAAGCCAGTGTGGGTCCTTGGGCAAGACCCTTCATGGTACTGCCCCCCGGGCGCTGAAAGATGGCTGCTCACTGCTCCTGAAAAGGATGGGTCAAATGCAGAAGTCAAATTTCTCCCGTGTGTCACTGTGTGTGAGACCAAATAAAGACTTAAAGGAAAAGTAACGTTTTTTTTTTACAATCTGAGCCTTATTTTGGTAATAAAACAAGTTGTTTTACTCACCCATAGCACTTTGGTGTCATATGGAGCACTTCCAGAGATGTTTTAGATTAGCGTTAGCCTAGCGCGACTTATAGCCATAGCTCGGGGCATATAATATATTCCCCGAGTATGTAATATGCCCCGTGCGGGCTCCAAATAACACAAACTTTAGCACTTTTCAAATCATAGAAGCTCGATGTCTTAGTCTACGATTTTGTTTGAATCAAAAGTGGCCTGTAATCCGAGATTTAGCCATAGTTTACAGCTTTGCGTTTCATGTTTGGGTCCTGAAAGCTGAGAGTGAAATAAGCTGTGACTCTGCACATGCGCACTGTCCTCCTCATCTACTCGAAACTATGGCTAAATCTGGGATTGCAGGCCACTTTTGACCAAACGAAATCGTAGACTAAGACATTGAGCTTCTATGATTTGAAAAGTGCTAAAGTTTGTGTTATTTGGAGACCGCAAACATGTGCCCCGAGAACTCACATGATGGAGATCGCAAATCTAAAACATCTCTGGAAGTGCTCCATATGACACCAAAGTGCTATGGGTGAGTAAAACAACTTGTTTTATTACTGAAATAAGGCTCATATTGTAAAAAACGTATCTTTTCCTTTCATCTTAATCTGATGTGTGGAGCTGTCGCAACTATTTCCTGCCTCAAGACAGTTTCACAACATGATGATTTCAACACAAATGTGAAATTGTGCTGTTATTTAATTCACGAAATATGTTGAAAACGTGTCATAAAAGAAACTTATTTTTTAAAGGTCCCATATTACGCTAAATGGACAAACTCTTGTGAGCTTTAAAGATCCCATGACATGGTACTTCTTTTATGCTTTTATACGGCTCCTTAATGGTTCCCTAATACTGTAAATGAATCCTTCTTCAAAATCAAGCCTCAGTGCATGAGAGAGCCTCTTGAAGAGAGCCCTATTCAGAAATGTGGTTCTGAAACACTTTATTCTGGGTGTGTTGCTTGAATGCAAATGAGGAGGGCAGAGACGGGCCAATTCCCTTGTCCAAAATCAACCATTTGGGCTGTCTTTTTTTCAAACGCAGAAAAGGATCGCAAATGCTTGCACATTTCGCAACTTTTAGCCATGAAGGGGGCCTAAACAGGGTAGGGGAGCTCACATTAATGTTCCAAAACCTCAGAAAGTGAAAATGTCATGCCATGGGACCTTTAAGACATGTTATAATGTTGGCCTATAGAATGTAGTGATGTCATCTGAAACACGGCGATTGTGTTTAATGCAAGATTTCTCATAGTGTGTCTTCTGTCTTTGTGCAGGTGGCGGGCGTGTTACAGGGCAGCGAGTCTGTGATCAACGCAGCTAAGACCGCTCGCCCAAACGTCACCGCCTTCGCCTATTTCAGCAGCGCCGTGAACCCCATCCTGTACGTATTCGCCGGGGGCTCTCACATCCGCCGGGCCGGGCTCAGCTTCATGGGGAAACTATTCGAGGCCACAAACTCCGAGAGCCGCACTACCTCCACCTTCACGCGCAGCCGGAGCTCCGCCCCCGACGAGAGCACCATCTTGCAATCGCTGTCAGTCAAACTGGGGCGGCCGTTCAAGGGGAAAAGCAAAGACAGGAGTGAGAGTGTGAGGGAGGAGCGACAAAACCACGAATCCGAGCTCAAAACACTGGCTACAGAACAGGTGGCCTGAAGGTTTAAAGATCCACTTTATTCATTTGCGTGAAAAGTCCCTATTCATTTGTTGTTGTTTTTTAAGGCCCTTATTATACTATTTTCTGATCTATGTTTTAATGTTGTTTCTTAATCACAAATAGATCTGGAGTTGTGTTTTGTTTCATTTACAGATGGTTTAACACAGTCTTGACATTCTTCACATTACTTTCTGTAGCTTATCTTTGGGGAGTATATTAAGACAGCGTTTCCCAACCAGGGGTACAAGTACCCCTAGGGGTACGTGAGCACACTGCAGGGGGTATTCGGCAGTGTCGCTGCTAGACGCAGGGGGAGATTTTTTTGAATTTTTAAATTCTAATTTGAGTAAGTTTGAGTTAAATGTAGACTGTGTAGGATGGTGGCGCATTGGTGGATGGTGGGTATTGCAATTCCGGTTCTAGCTACGGCAGACTTCAAGGGTCATAAACAACAGTAATAAGTAGCAGAATCTCCCAGGAACCAGTAGGTGGCGGTATGCGCAAGCAACTATACCAGGGGTCGGCAACCCGCGGCTCCGGAGCCGCATGTGGCTCTTTGATCCCTCTGATGCGGCTCAGTACAGTGGTCCCTCGTTTATCGTGGGGGTTACGTTGTAAAAATAACCCGCGACAGGCTAAATCCGTGAAGTAGTCAGCTTTATATTGCGTGTATAAATATGCATGTATTTCACAGTTCCTCTGACAGAGTTGCGCTGTTGCAGGTTTTGTTGTAGTGAGAACGCTTCCGTGCGCTCTCAGGACTGGTTCCACTGCCTGGACTCCAGGTTCCACCAGTTCATTCTGCGGAAACACTGCCGCTACTTCCCGATGCTCACTGAGCACCCGGAGAAGTGTGCGCGCGGACACGTGCTCATCGTGGTCAAATCCGTGACAGAGCATGACCGGCTCCAGGTGAGACGCTCGGCCGCGGCCCTTCTGACATGTGCCCAAATGCCAGACCGCTCAGTCCTCACTGCTTCAGAGTCACACTGCTCGTGATCAAACATTTAAATACATTTGGCAAACTGAACGCATTCTGTACAGGAGACATGGTACGGAGGAGAATGACGGACAAATCAGCAAAGGTCTACAGTCCCTTAGCCAATCAGGATGCAGAACACAATGCGTGTTGATTTAAAAAAAAAAAAAAAAAATCAGCGAAACAGCGAGGGACCACTGTATTTAATTAACATATATTTTATTTTAGTTTGTTCATTTTCAAAATATAATTCTATGGCACAAAGGTAAAAAAAAAAAAAAAAAAAAAAAAAAAAACGTTATATGCAGTGTTATAATTTCAAAAGGGTTTTGTGGCTCCCAGTGTTTTCTTTACTGTGTGAAACGGGTCCAAAAGTTCTTTGAGTGGTAAAGGTTGCCGACCCCTGAACTATACTATATATTTACTATAGTGGTATGCTGCTTACCGTTTGCTAATACTACCCGTACTGTTTTTATTACTATGTCGACTTCTCTCCGTGTCGAGAGTCCTTCTTTTCCTCTTAGATGAAGGTGCTTGCTCCTGCGATGTATGTGCGGAGTAAGTGTGATCCGGCAACATGCTTGTCGTTGTTTATCCGAGCGCGTACTCTCGTTGTGTGAAATCTACGGGCCAGTGTCGACAGCTATAAAGAAAACGGCGAAGGCGGAGCCCAAAATACAGTATGTCCTTCTGCGGCTCTCGTAAGTAAACGGGTAAAAAGTTTACACAGTGTACCTTTAAAGAAAAGAGAGAAAATGTCCGAGAATTAAATTTTCAAATTAAGGAGATGAAATAAAATGATTTGGAGAATTATCAACACGTATGAGTGAGGGGGTACTCGAGGTATGACAAAAAGGCTCAGGGGGTACACAAGACAAAAAACGTTGGGAAACACTGTATTAAGACAATAGTCAGGCCTGGACTGGTAATTTTCCCGGTGGGCCAACAGTCTGAGGGGACGATGCTGATTTATTTTATTTTATTTTTTTTTTACTTAGAGACTGGCCCACAATTTAGAGGAGGTGGCCCACTGGTCCATCGTCAATATAGACAGTGGACTAGACGAATCAGGATATAGAAGCTTACGAGAGCGGCCTGTCAGTTTTAGAAAAATGGGTCAGAAGGAGGTCTGAAGGAAGGCATTAGTCGAAATTGAGGTTATTCAGCATTTTAATGTAAAAATAGCAGAATACAAACGAAATGGTGACATCAGACATTTTCAGCATTCATGTGGTCAGCTTAGCAGAGAGATGTCGGCCGTGAAGAGGGACATGGAGAGACCCCCCAGTGGGGTCAGATCACACACACACACACACACACACACAAACACCACAAGGGGCTGTCTTTAAATACAGTACAGACTGTTGAATATGTATGACATCAGCAACAGCTAACCTATAGGAGAATAGCTTAGCTATGCAGACCATGTAAAGAACTTCCCAGCTTTAGCTAAGAAGACCAGTTTTCCCAATAGTCAGCCAAAATATTGATGGATATGGAGCAGGTGATGTCAACACAGCCCAGGATAGTCTATGTGAGTCTTGAGTTACGCTTAGCTGTTCACAGAACACAGAGTTAAAACACAGAAGAACCAGGGAGGTTATAAGTATACGGAGATTATGCAGATTACAGTTTTCATATGTAAGTACACATGTAAATTAAATATGAGATCCCACAGGCCCCACCCCTTTCTCTGCACGGATCCCCGCCAGTTTCATAGTGTTGAGCGTGGAAACGCGGAGAAGCGGCAGAAAGGGGGCACAGAAGAGAAGTCGTGGGCTAAAAAAATGAAAAAATCTCGCTATAGACACTGCAAAATGTTCTAAAATAACAGACATATTCTCAAGGGGCTGCTGAAGCCGCCACGTCCTCTGCAGCCCAGGTTTATGGTGGTCAGGGACAGAGACTGTGGAACCCGAGGGACAGAGTGACCAGGGAAGTGTAGCACAGGCACAGCAGGTAGGAATGTTAGGATAATACCAGGACTTTTAGGCATGAAAATCACTCACATTTCGACAAAATACAACATCTGTGTGTGCTAATGCGGCTAAATCAGACCAGGGCTTTTTGCAGCATTTTGGTAATCATTACTATAGTATTGTGGTTACAGTATCCTACAGTATATTTAACAGAAATATGTTAATAAGCATGTCATTTAACTGTATTTGTATATATTACCATGAAGAAAAGTTCATGGAGATTTTACATTTACTTAAAGGAAAAGTAATGTTTTTTACAATTTGAGCCTTATTTCGGTAATAAAACAAGTTGTTTTACTCACCCATAGCACTTTGGTGTCATATGGAGCATTTCCGGAGATGTTTTAGATTAGCGCGACTTATAGCCATAGCTCGGGGCATTCCCCGAGCATGTAATATGCCCCGTGTGGGCTCCAAATAACACAAACTTTAGCACTTTTCAAATCATAGAAGCTCGATGTCTTAGTCTACGATTTCGTTTGGTCATAAGTGGCCTGTAATCCGAGATTTAGCCATAGTTTCGAGTAGATGAGGACGCCAGTGCGCATGTGCGGAGTGTGCTCTCAGCTCCCGGGACCCAAACATGGAACGCATAGCTGTAAACTATGGATAAATCTCGGATTACAGGCCACTTTTGACTCAAACGACATCGAGCTTCTATGATTTGAAAAGTGCTAAAGTTTGTGTTATTTGGAGATCGCACGGGGCATATTACATGCTCGGGGAATGCCCCGAGCTATGGCTATAAGTTGCGCTAGGCTAACGGCGTTAGCCTAACAATAATCTAAAACATCTCCGGAAATGCGCCATATGACACCAAAGTGCTATGGATGAGTAAAACAACTTGTTTTATTACCGAAATAAGGCTCAGATTGTAAAAAACGTTACTTTTCCTTTAAAACTTTCTTAAAAGTTTGAGTTTAAGGTATGTTTCTTTCTTGTATGTGAATAAGTTGTGATATAATTTCACAATATACACAACCAGTCAAAAGTTTGGCCCACTCATTTGTGTTTCTTTTTTATTTCCATGATTATTTCCGTTGTAGATTCTCACTAAAACATCAAAACTATAAATGGAGATGTGTGGAATATAGAGCACAAAAAAATAAACTCAAAATAATTCAAAACTTAAAAAGGATGCTCATAAAAAGGGTACAGTTCAAGATAAATAAATAAATACATAAAAATGAATGAAAAAAATTGAGGATTTGTATATAAAACATTAAAAAACATGTACAGAAAGGCAGACACTTTATTGATCCAGTGAGAAATTCAAGTTTTGCTGCAACATTTACACAGCGCTTCTCAGTTTTGTTTTGTTTTTTGTTTGTTTTTTTGTCTCAAAGATCTCAGTGGAGTCACTTTTTTCCCTTTGCTACGCTTCCAAATTCCATCTCATATTCCATCTCATATATCTTCTATATTCTAAAATGTAGAAAGTAGTAAACATAAATAAAAAGACACTGATCGAGAGGGTGCGTCCGAACTTTTGACTGGCCGTGTACAAAGAGTAACATTTTTGTAAACTATTACAGTAATAAACGTGTAGAAAAGACCTCTCCGTGTCGTCAGGTTGATCCTTTCCAGGACTCTTCGTACAGTTTTGCAGTTAAACGTTGCATCAGCCTCGTTTCTCAACCCTCCTTCCTCTCGCAACCCTCAAGTTTGTGCAAAAACAACTGCGTGTTTGAGGTCAACATTAAAGAAAGATTCAGGTAAATGTAGGTCACATAAAATGTCTAGAGCGGGGTTTCAGATGATATCACGGCTGTCGTCATGGCAATTAACAGTAAACAGACACCCATGTGTTTTATGTGTGGGAGACTTGTTTAACAGCACAAATCAGCTCACCTGTTGTAGTTCCAGCTAAGTCGGTTCTTTCTGTTCACAATAAAGCTCCAATTAAAGTCTAATAAAACCTCAGACAGAGCATGCGTACAGTTAGCATCACAGCATTGTTTTCGTGATTATTACCAGAGTCAATAACAAAAATGGTGTAATAGAAAAAGAAAGAAAAAGGAAACATAAAATTCTATTCTCAATTATATCCTCCTGGGACCTGAAGAAAAAAAGTGTATCTGAATTATTATTATTATTATTTTAATTTTCTATTTGGAGGTAAATGAACACCTTAGCATTTACATTTTGTTAATTTTATTTGTATTCATAATAATAATATTCGTAACATGTCCTCTGTAATGGACGTCAGGGACATTTTGGTGTTAAATTCCATGTGAAGTTAACAACCTTTTCTTTTTTGATGACCAACATCTCTGACAAGCTTCTACAGTCACGTCAAATAGTTTTTAGTCTCCCTTTTAATTTCTTTTTTATGTATTTATTTATTTTAGTTTTTTTTAAATTTATTTTTATGTATTATTTATTTAGTATTCATGTATTTATTTTTATTTATTTATTTATTTTAGTATTTATTTATTTTTTTTTCCTACTTATTATTTATTTTCTATTTATTTATTTTAGTTTTGAAATTTATTTTTCATATATTATTTATTTTCTATTTATTTTTATTTATTTATTTTAGTATTTTTTTTATTAATTCTTTTGTAGTTATTATTTATTTTCTATTTATTTATTTTTATTTATTTATTTTAGTTTTTTAATTTATTTTTATTTTTTATGTATTATTTATTTTCTATTTATTTTTATTTATTTATTTAAGTATTTTTTTTATTAATTTTTTTGTACTTATTATTTATTTTCTATTTATTTATTTTTATTTATTTATTTTAGTTTTTAAATTTATTTTTATTTTTTTTATATATTATTTATTTTCTATTTATTTTTATTTATTTATTTATTTTAGTTTTTTTATTTATTTTTATTTTTTATATATTATTTATTTTCTATTTATTTTTATTTATTTATTTATTTTAGTTTTTTTATTTATTTTTATTTTTTATATATTATTTATTTTCTATTTATTTATTTTATTTTAGTTTTTTTTTTTTTTTAATTGTTATTTTAACGTATTATTTATTTTGACAGACTGGTTAACTCAATGTCCACTATAAAGGACACAAATTAATGGGCGGGTCTCAGGAGGATATGACCTATAACTTAACTATCTCCATGGAGACAAGCAGGTGACACTATCAGGCCAAGTTACAGATCAGATCTGTGCAGAGGCGATCCAGCTCACCACATGTTTTTTATGTCATTTTGAGCAATAAAGCCAAAACAAACCACTAAAATCGGCAGACCCATCAGAAAAAGTTCCATAATGAAGTGTTTATGTAGTTTCTCGTGCTGTTTAATTGAATTTGTGACACCGATGGAAAATAACAAAGAAACAGAATGTAGTGACGAGAAGGCTGACAAAGGCTGTGACAAATCTGAATCAAAACCACAAAGCTGTTTAATGTGGGTTTTTGTCCTCAACTGAGTAATATTTATTTACTACACTATCAGCATTTTTCGGTGAAGATCCAAAACTGGTTCAAGATTCAAAGATTTATTGTCATTGTCACAAGTAACCATGGAATTTCTATAGTGTCATTTCAATTTAAAGGTCCCATGGCATGAAATTTTCACTTTCTGAGGTTTTTGAACGTTAATGTGAGCTCCCCTACCCTGTTTAGGGCCCCCCAATGGCTAAAAGTTGCGAAATGTCTAAACTGAGCATTTGCGGTCCTTTTCTGCATTACACAAAACCAGTGTTGAAACGGGCGAGTTCGGACAAGGCACCTTTTTGACGTCAGATCAGCAAATGCAGCTCCAGCCCCTCCCTCTGTCTCCGCTCAGCGTCCCTGTATATCCCGCCCAGAGAGTTTGGACTGTGAATGCGCTACAATGCGAAATGCGTTTTTTTATTTGCCTGGAGGCACGTCCGAGTGTTTCTAGGCTCGGAAGTCCTTTACCCGACCCTCTGGACCTCTGAAATACCAGTGGTTTAATTTTATTTTCTGTGTAAATATGCTTTTTTTCATTGCAAAGTCTCCCATCTGTACACTGAAGAGAGGAGACGAGCTGCGCCGAGCTGCAGGGGAAACCCGCCCCCCCATCACTCCTTAGCCAATCTCTCTGTCCTTCTCATTTGCACTGAAGCAGCAACACCCACAATAAAGCATTTTAGACACATATCTAGCCTCATGAAGACTGTCAGAGTCATATCTCATGCAGTGAGTGTTGATTTTGAAGAAGGATTCATTTACAGTATTAGGGAACCATTAAGGAGCCATATAAAAGCATCAAGAAGTACCATGTCATGGGACCTTTAAAGGTGCTATAGGTACCTTCATAGCAAGAGGAGACCCCCTGGTGTAGAGTTTGCATGCTCTCCCTGTGTCTAAGTGGCTTCCGGTTTCCACCATCAACCCAAAACATGCAAAATAGGTCAAATCCATGATATAAGTGTAATGGAATCTATTCACGCTTACGTCACAAAACCGGAAAACGTTTAGAAACATGCGGATGATGATTTCCGGCAGGGTTGGCGATAGAAAAATGGCCTGGTTTTCTGCATCTAGATGTCATTGTAATCTTTATTTTTTCCTTTTATAAATTGCCTATTAATTTGTGTATTATAATTTGTCTAACGTAATTTTAAAAAATGAATCCATGTACATATCACAAGCACATACTGAACTAAAATAAAATCTAAACTAAACTAAAATAGAATAAAAATAAAAGTTTTTATTATAAATCCAGTAACTACACTGAAGGTCGTCATCCACATGTTTCCAGACGTCTTCAGGTAAGCATGAATAGAGCCCAAAGATGATGTTGTGTTGTGACCTATGCTCATTTTTGCGGGAAATGCAAAACAGAGCGATAGCTGCTAGAGCGGAGCTAGTGCGAGCTCATAACGGGGCACGGCTACATCTCACAAAGCTAACTATTACACGCTTTGACGATTTCAAAAGGTTTTAAAGGTCCCATGGCATGAAATTTTCACTTTCTGAGGTTTTTGAACGTTAATGTGAGCTCCCCTACCCTGTTTAGGCCCCCCCAATGGCTAAAAGTTGTGAAATGTCTAAACTGAGCATTTGCGATCCTTTTCTGCGTTACAAAAAATCGGAGCTCAAACGGGCGAGTTTGAACAAGGCACCTTGTTGACGTCAGATCGAAAAAAGAAATGCAAATGCAGTTCCACCCCCGTCTGTCTGTACTCAGCGTCTCTGTAAATCACGCCCAGAGAGTTTGGACTGCGAATGCGCTAGGCAATGCGAAATGCGTTTTTTTATTTGCCTGGAGGCACGTCCGAGTGTTTCTAGGCTCGGAAGTCCTTTATCCTTTAATTTTATTTTATGTGGAAATGTGTTTATTTTTCAATGGAACGCTTCTAATCTCTCCCCCCGTGCAACCACAGAAGGAAGATGGAACAGCAGCTGCAGCAGCGGAATGTCAGGGAGGTGTCAGAACCAAAGACATTTATTTATTGTGCAGCGTTCCTGTGCCTTACAGTGTTGTGTTTTTTAGGCTGTACATACTTATTATTATTATCTTAATTTTTGATGCATGCTCTTTTTTCCAACTGTTTCTGAAACCTGCGTTCTGACACTGCAATTTCCCCATTGTGGGACAAATAGAGGATTATCTTATCTTATCTTATCTTATCTGAGCCTCTGGACCTTTGAACAGCAGTGGTTTAATTTTATTTTCTGTGGAAATGTGTTTATTTTTCAATGGAACGCTTCTAATCTCTCCCCCCGTGCAAAAACACGGAAATGGATCAGCTGAGAGCTCAGAGCGAGAACGGAGAGTTTGGCCACGCCCCCACCCTCTACTATTGGCCAGCTCTTTTCTCCTCATTAGCATTCAAGCAACAACGCCCATTATGAAGTGTTCAGAGAGAGAAAAAATACTCTTTCTCATCTTATCTCTCTTTCTCATGCACTGAGTGTTGATTTTGAAGAAGGATTCATTTACAGTATTAGGGAACTATTAAGGAGCCATATAAAAGCATCAAGAAGTACCATGTCATGGGACCTTTAAAAGTTTATGTTGTGAAAATGCAGAATACAAATGTAGTACGTGAAGCGGCCACTGGTGTTTTGAGTGTTTAACCTAGTTCTTATTACAGGTCCAGGTTAAAGGAGAATTAATGTTTTTTTTACAATCTGAGCCTTATTTCGGTAATAAAACAAGTTGTTTTACTCACCCATAGCACTTTGGTGTCATATGGAGCACTTCCAGAGATGTTTTAGATTTGCGATATCCGTAATTTGAGTTCTCGGGGCACATGTTTGCGGTCTCCAAATAACACAAACTTAAACACTTTTCAAATCATAGAAGCTCAATGTCTTAGTCTACGCTTTTGTTTGAGTCAAAAGTGGCCTGTAATCCGAGATTTAGCCATAGTTTCGAGTAGATGAGGAGGCCAGTGCGCATGTGCGGAGTCACAGTTTATTTCGCTCTCAGCTCCCGAGACCCAAACATGAAACGCAAAGCTGTAAATTATGGATAAATCTCGGTTTACCGGCCACTTTTGACTCAAACGAAAGCGTAGACTAAGACATTGAGCTTCTATGATTTGAAAAGTGCTAAAGTTTGTGTTATTTGGAGACCGCATGGGGCATATATTACATGCTCGCGAACTTGCACTACGGCTATCGCTAATCTAATACATCTCCGGAAGTGCTCCATATGACACCAAAGTGCTATGGGTGAGTAAAACAACTTGTTTTATTACCGAAATAAGGCTCAGATTGTAAAAAACGTTAATTCTCCTTTAAAATCCTCCAGCTCGGATAGTCCTGACCAAAACTTGCTCACGATCTGAAGATGGGTCATACAAACATACAAGCTATTTCTTCACCGCTAAAGGTTTGTAAGAGCTTTTCACAAGTTTCAGAGGCCGGAGCAACAACAACTAGCATGCTAACCACTCATGTCCTGATTTGCTGGACAGTAAAACACATTATAATTACATGCGGACAGTACACAGCTGACATATTTTGACCTCAAGAGCTGTTTACACAATATATCTGTACAAAGTTTACTCAAATACATGGAAAAAATCAGATAGACGCCCGTTAGAATCCGTCCCTATGTCACTATGTCACTAAATGTCAGGTTTGTAGGTATCAGCAGAGAAGGTAGCTCCGTTTCCTGGTCGTGTTTATTCCAGGAAATAAACACGCTCCATGTGAAATTGCCCTTGGAACAGTAGAAAGTGTCAACAAATAGAGCTGCTGGCTACAACAGGACGGTAGAGATTTAAAAGTGTATTTTTAAAAGCCCCATTATAAAGTTATAATGTTGTTTCTTCATCACAAACATACCTGGAGTTGTGTTTTGTTTCATTCACATGTTTAACACACAAATCCTAAGGTCAAGGTTATAATAGTTTTGGATTTTTCATTATAGTTTAGTTTTAGTTAGTTTTGACTTCCTCTAATTCAGTTAGTTTTAATTCGTTTTTAGAGCGGCTCTGATTTAGTTTAGTTTTTATTAGTTTTAGTTTGAGGTTTTGGGTTATACTTTGGGTTATTTGTCAAGTGCAGGATTGAAAAAGAAAGTATTGTGTTCTCAAACTTACAACAAACAAACACAATTTTAAAACATTTATTCAGGTTTTCCCCCCACAACAACCAAAACAGTCCACAAGCTGCAGCCTTAAGTGCAAAAACAAATAAAAATACACACTAAAACTTTACCAAATTTACCAACTCCAAAAAAGAATTGATGCAGACGAAAACAAAGAGCGATTTATCTATAATTTCAGTTAGTTTTAGTTAGTTTTGTAAACACGCAATCCATTTTCAGTTATCGTTTTTTTCTTTTAATAATTTTCGTTTTAATTTTCTTTATTAAATAATAATGAAAATATTTTTTCAATTTTAGTTTTTATTTTTTCATTTGTTTTCTTTAACTATAATAACCTTGAATCCTGCATATTTAGAAAACACTCTGTTCCACATTGTGATGTCAGAACATGCTCCGCTGCATTATTAAAGTCCATACACTTTTAGGTCAATCATATTTTTATCAGTTCAGTCTAGAATTGCCAATCTCTATTGAATAAAAGGTGAGAAGGAGCTGTTCACTTGAAAACTACTGCTTCATGACATCACAAGGTGGAACAGAGCATTTAGAGCTTTGGAGATATAGACAGACTAAAGGATTACACCGGGGTGTCCAAACTTTTTGCAAAGAGGGCCAGATTTGATAAAGTGAAGATGCCTGGGGGCCAGTAGTTCCTTCTGATGTTTTTTAACCACAAAAGTTACATGCATAAGTACACTATTATAACAACAATTGTCATTGTCACAATTCTCTTTATTTTTAAAATGGCAGTGTAACCAAATATAAGCCACTCTGGCAGACGTGAACAACTCTAAAAACACAATTCCGCCTTTAATTAATATCTGGAGAGTCAGATAACATTGAACTGTATGGAATACTGTAGTTTATAATCACACGCAGTTTTCTCACCTGCTACACAGTTCTCGAGCTGAGGGAAGGTGTTGAAGAACCATTCAAAAGGTTCAAAAGGTGAAGCAGATACTAAAATACCTTAAAGGGATATGCCACCCCCAGGTCAAACTTGGGCATCTCCCCACAGTCCAGAGACTAAAACAAGTGATGAAAAGCATTTTTCTGGTGACGCAGCCATTGTCCGAGTCTGTCAGCACTGACCGCCGCGGTATCTGCAGCTCCTCCGCCTTAGACTGGAGTCTAACGTCGCCAGAGAAAGATTTCGGCCAAAAGGAATTAATTTGCTCGATGCTTTTCCCAATTACTTTCTGTGTAGTGCGCATTCATATCGAGTGCAAATAAATGTGCAAATCAACACGGAGAGCTTGACTTGGTCATTTTGGGTGGGAACTATTTTTCAGTGCGGAAAAAGACAGACGAAGCACACACCACGCTGACAGGGGAATCCCTGTTATGCACCAGGAAGGGAGTTCCCTTGTTACGCAGCGTGCTCTGTGCTTCGGCTTTCTTTTTCAGCACTGAAAAATAGTTCCCACCCAAAATGACCAAGGCAAGTTCTCCGTGTTGATTTGCACATTTATTTGCACTCGATATGAATGCGCACTACACAGAAAGTAATTGGGAAAAGCATCGAGCAAATTAATTCCTTTTGGCCAAAATCTTTCTCTGGCGACGTTAGACTCCAGTCTAACGCGGAGGAGCAGCAGATACCGCGGCGGTCAGTGCTGACAGACCTGGACAATGGCTGGGTGACCAGGAAAACGATTTTCATCACTTGTTTTAGTCTCTGGACTGTGGGGAGATGCCCAAGTTTGACCTGGGGGTGGCATATCCCTTTAAATACTAAAATACCTTAAATTTCAATGAGTTTGATAAATATTTTTGCCTCATGAACATTTTAAACAGGAGTTATATGTAAAGTTTAAAACAAGTGGATTTTGCTCTTGTCTTTTACAGAATCTTTCAGAGAGTAATAGTTTGTGTCACATCTACAGGTCCACAACATCAACAGTTATAAACAAATCCTATTCAAGATGTTTAATAAAATAAAAAAGTGCCATAAGTCCAAGTGCATAAGTATGCATAAGTATGCTTTTCACTGTTAATAGTAACAGATTCAAAACATTCAATTTCAGATTAATCAAGAAAGCAATAATTTGCTGACACTAATGAGAAGGGTGATACTGAGATCTGGATTTCAGTAAAGAGGCCAGGTCTGGTTTGAGAGAAGTGGTTGAGATGCGTAATATGTCACGTCAGTGGAGTCACTTAGTCTTGACCTCAGTCGGTTCTTGTTTAAGTTTACGACAGAGAATGTCTGCGCACACAAATATGTGGAGCTGAATAAGCTCAGCATTTTCTTAGCAAATGTTCGCATTTCTGGAAACCTGTCTTTATCCAACTGCCCATAAAAGTCAACAAGAGAAAGCTGCTGGTGTTTACCGCACCACTCATCATCACACTGCAGCTCAATGAGCTCCAGCTGCAGCTGTGGACGAGCATCATCTGGGCCCACGGACAAGAGAGAAGAGAAGAGCAACATGTCCTTTTCAATAACAGCAAAGTCCCGAAAGCGTTTGTTAAATTCCATAGAAAGAGATGCAATAGCTGTTGCATAACTGTTGCATAACTCATCATTTGTGCACCGATGTTGTCCTGTGGGAAACTGTCGATAACCTCTTTCAAAGCTGGGAAGTGCACGGTGCAGGGCTCTGTTTGGGACAACTGTGTCTTTGGAAAAGTTGCAGCTTGGTTCCAAAGGCCTTGATGATGTGAGCGTACAGCTGGCTCCCCACTGCATCTTGTCGTTACAGATTAACATTCAGCGCATTCAGATGCTTCGTTATGTCAACCAAAAAAGCCAAATCTGCCAGCCATACAGGATCGGACAGTTGTTCCATCGGTTGCCCTTTTTCACCCAAAATACGTCCAATTTCCTCTCTGAGAGAGAAAAATCGCTGCATTGCGGACCCCCGACTTAGCCACCTCACATTGCTGTGATATGTTACGTCTCCGTATTCAGCCTGAATGTCAAGCAAGAACTGCTGAAACTGTCGGTGGTATAGAGCTTTAGAACGAATAGAATTGATTGCCTTTACCACTGGTGTCATAACATGATCAAATTTGAGATGTTTGGCGCAGAGAGCATGCTGGTGAATTATACAGTGAAGTTTAATAGCGTTACCTCCTTCTTCGCTGACTTTATTGCAGATCAGTGTGGACAATCCACTTCGCTCACCCGCCATAGCAGGCGCACCCTCAGTAATGATCCCGGAAATTTTACTCCATGGTAGTTTCAGATCATCAACAGCTTCACAAACAGAAACGAAAAAATCCTTTCCTCTGGTTTGGCCTTTAAGGCTCTGGAGGTCAAGCAGCTCCTCTGTTATGTTCATGTTGTCATCAACTCCTCTTAAAAAAAATCAAGAGCTGTGCAGTGTCAGATGCATCGGTGCTTTCATCGCAGGCTAATGAGAAATAATCAAAAGCCACTCCCCTGTCCCCCAGTTGTCTGAATATCTGATGATATGTCTTCGACTCTCCGTGTTACGTGGCAGGCAAACATTCATAAATTGTTGCTTCTTCTCGGGGCAAACGTTCTCCACCACATAAATGTACCTTCAGTAAAAGTTTTGCCATATTTAGCTATTAAAGGGATAGTGCGTTTTTTTTTAAAAATGTTAATCTGTATGGGTTTCCTTTTAAAAGTTACGTGTGTTGTGTGAACAACACGTTACAAGTGTGTTGTTCACTTGTAAACTTTGGCGTAGACATCCGCTGAAGGTGAACAGGCTGATAGAGTTAACATGGGCGTAGTGATACGAGTGGAGAGAGACAATACGCGAATGTGAAATACGCTGCTGGATGTTTCGTTGACAACTGTTTCAGACGCAAATATATCACCTTTCTAACAAATGTTTTGTTTTGAGAAGAAAAACAAGCTTTATTTCATGTTCCAGGGAAGTTACCGGACCTACTTACGTGGGCTACAGAAAGCGAGCCGAACCGGGATCAGCTGAGACTGTCAGAGGTAAGCCGGTGTCAACACACGTAACTTTTAGAAGGAAACCCATACAGATTAACATAAAAAAAAACAAAAAAACCGCACTATCCCTTTAACATGGCCACTTTGTAGCTTGCTTTGGTGATACTTTCCTTTGACTCACAGGCCCGCATGAAGAATCGCTGTTGTGATGCCAGAGCAGCTTGGAGTTGCTTCACTTTTTCTCCCTGTTACCTTGTCGTATGTGTTAGCATGTTTAGTTTGGTAGTGTCTCTTTAAACAATCTTTAAACAATCTTTAAACAAGGCAACAGTCTCTTGACAAATACGACAAACACAATTGCCTCTATTTTCAGTGAAGAAGTACTTTCCTGAACGCGGCGGCCCTCACTATCAACTTTCCTCTTTTTCTTTGCACTCGCCATGGCAGTAATGAGCGGAGAAGGATTTGCGGCAAGGATACAGAACCAGATAGCATTAAAGTGGTGAAAGGAGGAATTACATTTTAACATTTTGTGATTTTTAAAAATTCTGTTAGACAGTGCTAGCGGGCCATAAATAATACATTATAAGACGGAAGTTGCGGGCTGTATGGAATCTTACCGAGGGCCGTAATTGGCCCCCGGGCCGGACTTTGGACATGCCTGGATTACACAAACATATGTGAATGAAACAAAACACAACTCCAGGTCTGTTTATGAGAAGGTAACAACATTCTAACATGGCTTAAAGCTAATAAGAGTGAATTTTGTGTAATATGGGACTTTTAAAGGGGGCATACTGTGTAAACCTTTTAGAGTTTTTGACCATATTATAACAGTGTTTGGTTTTGATTCATGCATGTTTGAGTATTACTGTATAATCCTGTATTATATCAGTTTTCACCTAACCCCATTTACCGTCTCTGTACATGTGGGGTTCAAAAATGCCACATAAACAGTAGAATAATTAAACAATATAAAGTGCTTTGAAGATGGAAAAGTGCTATATAAATATGTGACTATTTACCATATGAAACCCATTATTAAAAACACACTCATTTCCCTGGTGAAATGGCACTATGAAGTAATGTCGTCACTGTACTAAGATTTCAAAGTGGATTTTGGTACTGTAGAATATAATCCATACTCAATACTGATTCTGACACCGGGAATGATTTAAAGGAAAAGTAACGTTTTTTACAATTTGAGACTTATTTCGGTAATAAAACAAGTTGTTTTACTCACCCATATCACTTTGGTGTCATATGGAGCACTTCCGGAGATGTTTTAGATTAGCGTTAGGCTAACGCCGTTAGCCTAGCGCGACTTATAGCCATAGCTCGGGGCATTCCCCGAGCATGTAATATGCCCCGTGCGGGCTCCAAATAACACAAACTTTAGCACTTTTCAAATCATAGAAGCTCGATGTCTTTAGTCTATGATTTCGTTTGGTCAAAAGTGGCCTGTAATCCGAGATTTATCCATAGTTTACAGCTTTGCATTCCATGTTTGGGTCCTGGGAGCTGAGAGCACAGTCCGCGCATGCGCACTGGCGTCCTCATCTACTCAAAACTATGGCTAAATCTCGGATTACAGGCCACTTTTGACCAAACGAAATCATAGACTAAAGACATCGAGCTTCTATGATTTGAAAAGTGCTAAAGTTTGTGTTATTTGGAGCCCGCACGGGGCATATTACATGCTCGGGGAATGCCCCGAGCTATGGCTATAAGTCGCGCTAGGCTAACGGCGTTAGCCTAACGCTAATCTAAAACATCTCCGGAAGTGCTCCATATGACACCAAAGTGATATGGGTGAGTAAAACAACTTGTTTTATTACCGAAATAAGTCTCAAATTGTAAAAAACGTTACTTTTCCTTTAAAGAAAATTAACAATTAAATATGCTTTCTTTAAATGCACAGATCAGAATTCTACCAACAGTTTCCATGGATATTGATTAGTAATAATGCCATACTGTGGAACATTCCAGATAAAACACCATCGTTTTCATGAGGCAAGCAGGTGACGCACGCACCACCAGAAAGGTTACGTAGTGCCGCTTTAACATTTGAATAGACTTTACCGTTCAGTATTGCTTTATGTTCGTTGCTATTGTTCGTTTTGGTTGAAGCTTAAACTGAGTGTGGGAGGAACAAAAGGGCCACACTATAATGGGAGCAGGTTAATTATAGCAGCCATTAAGTCAAACACAGAGACACTCATCCGATGTGAGAAAGAAGGGATGGGTTAGATCAAATGGTTTAGTGAAAAAAAATGTTGAGTGTTTTTTTGTTTTTTTTTTTCATTCTAGATTTCATTTTCATGATGCACTGTGAAACTTTGGAGGGTACGCCCGCTGTGGAAATGTTAATACTTTGTTTGGGATGTTCCACAGTATGTTATTAAAGGAGAATTAACGTTTTTTACAATCTGAGCCTTATTTCGGTAATAAAACAAGTTGTTTTACTCACCCATTGCACTTTGGTGTCATATGGAGCTTTAGTCTTGGTTCAGACCTGGTTTAGTCCTAGTTTAAACCTGCTTTAGTCTTGGTTCAGACCTGGTTTAGTCCCAGTCTTTCACATTGTTCTTGGGTCCTAGTTTAGACCTGCTTTAGTCTTGGTTCAGACCTGGTTTAGTCCTAGTTTAGACCTGCTTTAGTCTTGGTTCAGACCTGGTTTAGTCCTAGTTTAAACCTGCTTTAGTCTTGGTTCAGACCTGGTTTAGTCCTAGTTTAGACCTGGTTTAGTCTTGGTTCAGACCTGGTTTAGTCCCAGTCTTTCACATTGTTCTTGGGTCCTAGTTTAGACCTGCTTTAGTCTTGGTTCAGACCTGGTTTAGTCCTAGTTTAGACCTGCTTTAGTCTTGGTTCAGACCTGGTTTAGTCCTAGTTTAGACCTGCTTTAGTCTTGGTTCAGACCTGGTTTAGTCCTAGTTTAGACCTGGTTTAGTCTTGGTTCAGACCTGGTTTAGTCCCAGTCTTTCACATTGTTCTTGGGTCCTAGTTTAGACCTGCTTTAGTCTTGGTTCAGACCTGGTTTAGTCCCAGTCTTTCACATTGTTCTTGGGTCCTAGTTTAGACCTGCTTTAGTCTTGGTTCAGACCTGGTTTAGTCCTAGTTTAGACCTGCTTTAGTCTTGGTTCAGACCTGGTTTAGTCCCAGTCTTTCACATTGTTCTTGGGTCCTAGTTTAGACCTGCTTTAGTCTTGGTTCAGACCTGGTTTAGTCCTAGTTTAGACCTGGTTTAGTCTTGGTTCAGACCTGGTTTAGTCCCAGTCTTTCACATTGTTCTTGGGTCCTAGTTTAGACCTGCTTTAGTCTTGGTTCAGACCTGGTTTAGTCCTAGTTTAGACCTGCTTTAGTCTTGGTTCAGACCTGGTTTAGTCCTAGTTTAGACCTGCTTTAGTCTTGGTTCAGACCTGGTTTAGTCCTAGTTTAGACCTGCTTTAGTCTTGGTTCAGACCTGGTTTAGTCCTAGTTTAGACCTGGTTTAGTCTTGGTTCAGACCTGGTTTAGTCCTAGTTTAGACCTGCTTTAGTCTTGGTTCAGACCTGGTTTAGTCCTAGTTTAGACCTGCTTTAGTCTTGGTTCAGAGCTGGTTTAGTCCTAGTTTAGTCCTGGTTTAGTCCTGGTTCAGACCTGGTTTAGTCCCAGTCTTTCACATTGTTCTTGGGTGACTTTATTCCACTCCTGGTGCAAGAACTGAAGTAGCTCAGCTTTGTGTTTGTGTTGGAATTCGACAGACGCTGGAATGGAATGGCTGTAACACATGTAGAGATGCTGAGTTCACAAAAAAATGCAGTGGTCTCTTATTTTTTTCCAGAGCTGTATACTGTAGTAGTGGACCCCTGCTGTTGTGCTAACTCTAGACAGGAGGCACTTCCAGGGCAGATGAGGTGAATGTTTCACCTGTAACACAAATGATTATCAAATGATTATTTTGTATTAAGATAAGGTTCTGTATTACACAAAATGGACTCCTGTGAGCTTTAACCCACATTATAATGTTGTTACTTCCTCAAAAACAGACCTGGAGTTGGGTTTTGTTTCATTCACACATGTTTGAGTAATCCTGCATTATTAGTCTGTTTACATCTCCAAAGCTCAAAAAGCTCTGTTCGGGTACTTCCCACCGACGAAAACTCACAAAATTTTGCACAAAATTCAAGAACGCCCAAAAAAGAATTTACAAATAATCTGTATTAAAAAATCTTAAAAAATGGCTCGACAGCGCCTCCTGGAATATCAAAATACATTGCGCCTATGGCTATACCCGTGTTGCCATGGCAACAGGCCAAACATCTATCCTCGCCAATGGGACGCCTGGCCAAAACTTTGTCGTAGCCAAACCAAATATGGTGCACAGATGCATCATGGGAATAGGAACAAAAAAAGTATTTTACACCGTTGCTAGGCGACCAACAGGAAGTCAGCCATATTGGACCGAGCACGTGACCCGGCGCTGAAGGCAAATTTTCCTGTCCTCGTATTTCAACGAACTCCTCCTAGAGTTTTTGACCCAGACTCACCAGAATCGTGCTGTGTCATCTAGACAAGTGGGACATTAAAAGTTATTAAAAGCGTTCTAAAAGAGTGAACGGTGTTTCCGTGAAAATGCCACAAATTTCAGGTTTGTTTCTGCAGCTCACCAACAGTGATAATCCGTGCATACTTTGGCCGATTTCATTCAAACTTTAATCGAAAATAAACTTTAATGAAAAATAACAGAACAGTGCAGGAAAGGCTTATGAGTGACCCTCCTCTTAAAGTAATTGAAATTAAAATTCGAAACAAACAACCCCTCCCCAGCTCACCCCAGGCATTCAACATACACATGCAGATAACACATAAACTCAAACATGCATCCAGCTAGGAAAAAATGATCGGCCCACGAGTGCGAGCGAGGGCCGATCATCGCCACTTGCGGCTAAAAAAAAAAGTGGTAGTCTTCAAGTCAACAGCTCCTTTTACCTTTAGTTTAGTAGAGATTGTAATAGAAATTTTAGTAGAGATTGGCGTAATTGAGATTGAGAGAGGTTGGAGAAGGTGTAAGGAGTTTAAAAAGTTTCTGTTTGAGAGAAGAACTCAGCCTAAATATGCAGGATTTGTGCGTTAAACATGTGTGAATGAAACAATGAAACAAAACACAACTCCAGGTGTGTTTGTGATGAGGAAACAACATTAGAACATAAGAATCAGATCAGAAATAATATGTAATATGGGCCTTTTGAAAGGTATATAACCAGGTTAAATCTTAAACCAAATACCAAAAAAGATCTTCTCAGTGATATCATTATAAAACCGGAAACTACACTTAAACACATCCAAATATTGTCTTCTGAGAAATGTTATTTAACTTTGACCTTATTCCCTAACCTCTTCCGCTCTTTATAGTACTGTCTATAGTAAAAACACGACAAACCCTGTGCAATACTGGGCCCCTATGAAGCCTCCAGTGGACCTGCAAACAGCGCAAAGAGAACAAGTTTGCAATGGGAAAACAGTACGTAGAAAAGGCCTGTTCACAGCGATTTTTAGACATGACAAAACATATATTGTCAGTGAATATTGTGCATGGTAAAAGGCAGTACGGTTTGAAAATAGAAAAACAACAAAACAAAACATAATAATGCATGAAATTAAATGGAAAAAAGCAAATATGTCAAATAGAAGTTGGAGATAGATGCGTTTGTAATGCCATACTGTGGAAGATGATGGTCAAAAGGAACAACATTTCCATGGAAACATCCTCCTCCTCCAGGCCGAATAAGAGGCAGGTTTGTGGAGAAGCGAGCCTGCTCACAGTAAGGACAGAGGTACAGAGATCCAATGAACAGCATAAGGTACGGATGTGTTTGTAACTTTTTTTTTTTTTTGCATTTAACTACAAAACAGTAAAGCAAGTTTAATATTATGAGACGTTTTGGGCCAACGTTGGTCAGTAAATTGTCTCATTACACCAGATTATGGACCAAAATGTGACATCTTCTGAACCGATATCTTAGAAGTCCCATTTTGGTCCATAAACTGGTGTAATAAATATGGTTTTAATTGTATTTCCATGGAATCACACAGGTGAGGGGTCAGCTCAAGAAAGTCCCATACTGTACCTTTAAGATACCAAACACAAAATCTCAAAAAGTTTCAAGCGTAAGCAGTCAAACTTAAAGGAGAATTAACGTTTTTTACAATCTGAGCCTTATTTCGGTAATAAAACAAGTTGTTTTACTCACCCGTAGCACTTTGGTGTCATTTGGAGCACTTCCGGAGATGTTTTAGATTTGCGATCTCTGTAACATGAGTTCTCGGGGCACATGTTTGCGGTCTCCAAATAACACAAACTTTAGCACTTTTCAAATCATAGAAGCTCAATGTCTTAGTCTACACTTTTGTTTGAGTCAAAAGTGGCCTGTAATCCGTACAGGCTTATCCATAGTTTCGAGTAGATGAGGAGGACAGTGCGCATGTACGGAGTCACAGCTGATTTCGCTTTCAGCTCTCGGGACCCAAACATGAAACGCAAAGCTGTAAATTATGGATAAATCTCGGATTACAGGCCACTTTTGACTCAAACGAAAGTGTAGACTAAGACATTGAGCTTCTATGATTTGAAAAGTGCTAAAGTTTGTGTTTGGAGACCGCTCGGGGCATATATTATATGCCCCGAGCGGTCTCCAAACACAAACATGTGCCCCGAGAACTCGCGTTACGGATATTGCAAATCTAAAACATCTCTGGAAGTGCTCCATATGACGCCAAAGTGCTATGGGTGAGTAAAACAACTTGTTTTATGACCGAAATAAGGCTCAGATTGTAAAAAACGTAAATTCTCCTTTAAACATTTATTTCACACATTTTTTATTTGTGATAAAAGGAGAAATTCAATTTGTCAACTGGACAAAGTTTATTTGGTCAAAAACGTTTCGCCGCTCATCCGAGAGGCTTCGTCAGTTCTGGTTTGAGTGCTGATGGACACTGCTTATATCTCGCTGCAGGGAGGAGCTAACTACAATAAAATTATTCTGAAACTATCTCGCCTATTTGTTTTTGTCTTTTGTTTCTCCGGCGTCTAGATTAGCATACCTATTCAACCCCTAAACGACTGTTTTTCACACCTCTGGCCCTGACCTGGCTAGCCCTATTGTATCTTTTATTTGTTTAGATTTAGGTTTGAGAATGGAATTATAGATGGGAGAAACCAAACAGCCACTTCACAAGAGGATGTACAAACACAGACGGGCGTGCCAGAGTTGACCGTCATCTGCCGTACATCTTCACCTAGAAGCCACGGGCCATTCGTTTGAGGACAGTGAGGTTCAGATCTTAGCCAGGGAAAAGAACTGGTTTGAGAGGGGAGTTAAAGAGGCTATTTTTGTCAAAAAAGAGAATCCGTCGTTAAACAGAAATGGTGGAGTCAGACATAACTTATCTCCCATCTATAATTCCATTCTCAAACCTAAATCAAAACAAACAAAAGAAACAATAGGGCTAGCCAGGTCAGGGCCAGAGGTGTGAAAAACAGTCGTGTAGGGATGAATAGGTATGCTAATCTAGACGCCAGAGAAACAAAAGACAGAAAGCAATAGGCGAGATACGTGAAAAGTCCCTCAGTCGTCCAGGTAGAATCCATGATAAAAGGAGAAGTTCAATTTGTCAACTGGACAAAGTTTGTTTGGTTGAAAACGTTTCGTCGCTCATCTGAGAGGCTTCTTCAGTTCTGGTTCTAGTGCTGGTTAGACCCTGTTTATATCTAGCTGCAGGGAGGAGCTCACTACCCTGGAATCATTCTGAAACTATCTCAACTAATTTGTATCTTCGTCTGTAAACGAGACGCCAGGGAAACAAAAGATACAAATTAGTTGAGATAGTTTCAGAATGATTCCAGGGTAGTGAGCTCCTCCCTGCAGCTAGATATAAACAGGAACTAACCAGCACTAGAACCAGAACTGAAGAAGCCTCTCGGATGAGCGACGAAACGTTTTCAACCAAACAAACTTTGTCCAATTGACAAATTGAACTTCTCCTTTTATCAATAGGCGAGATAGTTTCGGAAAGTAGTTAGCTAGTTAGCTCCTCCCTGCAGCGAGATATAAGCAAGTGTCTTACCAGCACTCTAACCAGAACTGACGAAGCCTCTCGGATGAGCGGCAAAACGTTTTCGACCAAATAAACTTTGCCCAGTTGACAAATTGAATTTCTCCTTTTATCATGGATTCTACCTGGACGACTGAGGGATTCTTCACGCATTTTTTATTTGTATTCATATTTTTGTCCAGTTGTGTTTGTAATTTCAAACTACACTGAATTTTATTTCTAATCAGAACAACACTGATACCTTAGAATTACCTTAGAATTACCTTATTGTATCGGTGTATCCGTGGTTACATACAGAGGCTTTTAAAAAATGGAATTTTTTTTTTTTTTTTTTACTCTCCTAAAAATTCACTTTATTTTAGTTCTGAAAATGCCACGTGCAGTTCCTTTAAGTTGATGCTGGTGGTGTGGGGGAGTGAGCAGCGGCTCTGGGAGGGAGGGAGGGATGGAGGGAGGGATGGAAGTATAAAAGTCCAAACAGAGTTCACGTGGGAGCACTTCCACCTGATCCAGAGGCACAGCTAAGGTAAGAACGCACATAGCATTTTTAAGGATGCACTATGGAACTTTTTTATGGAGATGTTTATATGTTTTTGCCTGGAATATCCCACAGTATGGCATTAAGTGTAGCGATCTTGCATTTATTCAATTACACGCATCGTGACTGCTTAAAAGAACACACATATGCATCACTTATCACTATCACCATCAAGATAAAAGAGTTTAAAGTCATATTTCGGAACATTACAGACAAAAACGTGTTACATGAATGTGTATATTTTAAGCTGATCTAAAACTACAACCAAATATTTTCTTTATAGCAACGAAATGGAAACAGATTAATAATGTTGGCTTGATTTCTGACTTTGAGAAAAAGCAAAGTTTTACAGTCGACTTGTAAAAAAGTAGAAATTGTGTTATTTTCTTGTGTTCCGTCGCAATACTTAAAAGTCTGCTTATGTTCATGGAATCAGTATTGAAAACCACTTTTATTTATTTTTGTTTTGATATGATACTGATCAATATGAGAAAAAAAAGTGATTATTATTAGATTTCTTTCTTCTTTTTTTTTTTTTTTACCAGTATTATTTATAACTTGAATTAAATAAATACATGACCAGTTTTGGACACACGTTTTCATTTATGTCATTGTTATTGTCTTTATGTCTGTTGTTTTGTGATGATTTTTTACACTATAGATTTTCACTGAAAGCATCAAAAACGATGAATGACACATGTGGAAAGTAGTAAACAAAAAGTAAACTCAAAATAACTCCGAACTTGATTTAGCACCCCTGCTTTGCACTTTTCTTGACCCTGACGCACAGCGGTGAAGCGAAAACCATTTCAGGAGACTTCACCAAGAAGCTCACTGAAAGAAGAACGAGGGTTTGCAGAGCAAAGGATGGAGACTTTGAGGATTTCAAAATATCCTGAAAAAAAAAAAAAGTTGAGTTATTTAAAGGAGAATTAACGTTTTTTTTAACAATCTGAGCCTAAGTTGTTTTACTCACCCATAGCACTTTGGTGTCATATGGAGCATTTCCGGAGATGTTTTAGATTTGCGATCTCCGTAATTTGAGTTCTCGGCGTTTGCGGTCTCCAAATAACACAAACTTTAGCTCTTTTCAAATCATAGAAGCTCGATGTCTTAGTCTACGATTTCGTTTGAGTCAAAAGTGGCCTGTAATCCGAGATTTAGCCATAGTTTCGAGTAGATGAGGAGGACAGTGCGCATGTGCGGGGTCACAGTTTATTTCACTCTCAGCTCTCGGGACCCAAACATGAAACGCAAAGCTGTAAATTATGGATAAATCTCTCGCGTTACGGATATAAACATCTCTGGAAGTGCTCCATATGACACCAAAGTGCTATGGGTGAGTAAAACAACTTGTTTTATTACCGAAATAAGGCTCAGATTGTAAAAAAAAAAACGTTAATTCTCCTTTATTAAAGATCCCATGACATGGTACTTCTTGATGCTTTTATATGGCTCCTTAATGGTTCCCTAATACTGTAAATGAATCCTTCTTCAAAATCAACACTCAGTGCATGAGAAACAGAGATAAGATGAGAAAGAGTCATAAATATCTCTCTCAAACACTTTATTCTGGGTGTTGTTGCTTGAATGCAAATGAGGAGAAAAGAGCTGGCCTATAGTAGAGGGTGGGGGCGTGGCCAAACTCTCCGCTCTGAGCTCTGAGCCGACAGCTGATCCATTTCCGTGTTTTTGCACGGGGGGAGAGATCAGAAGCGTTCCATTGAAAAATAAACACATTTCCACATAAAATAAAATTAAACCACTGCTGTTCAAAGGTCCAGAGGCTCAGATAAAGGACTTCCGAGCCTAGAAACACTCGGACGTGCCTCCAGGCAAATAAAAAAACGCATTTCGCATTGCCTAGCGCATTCGCGGTCCAAACTCTCTGGGCGTGATTTACAGAGACGCTGAGTACAGACAGACGGGGGTGGAACTGCATTTGCATTTCTTTTTTCGATCTGACGTCAATAAGTTTCCTTGTTCAAAATCGCCCGTTTGAGCTCTGATTTTTTGTAACGCAGAAAAGGATCGCAAATGCTCAGTTTAGACATTTCGCAACTTTTAACCATGGGGGGGCTAAACAGGGTAGGGGAGCTCACATTAATGTTCAAAAACCTCAGAAAGTGAAAATTTCATGCCATGGGACCTTTAAAATGCATCTTGCACACAAAAAAAAAAACTTTTGTCATCGAATCTACACGAATCAAGTAGGTTACCTGTTTTGGCTTCAAAACAGCGAATTACGCCGAAAGGTCCAGCATGCCTGTCCATCACCTAAAAGTCCCGGTATTATCCCAGCATTACTACCTGCTGACCTGCTGTGCCTGTGCTACACTTCCCTGGTCACTCTGCCCCTCGGGTTCCCTCGGGTTCCTTCAGGTTCCCTCGGGTTCTCTCGGGTTCCCTGTCCACAGTCTCTGGCTGCTCCTCTCCCTGTCCACCTTCAGCCTGCAGAGGACGTGGAGGCTTCAGTCCCTCCAGAGAATATGTCTGTTATTTTACAACATTTTGCACTGTCTATAGTGAGATTTTAAAATCTTTTAGCCCGTAACTTCTCCGCACCCCCTTTCTGCCGCTTCTCCATGTTTCCACGCTCAACACTGAAACTGGCGGGGATCAGTGCAGAGAAAGGGGCGGGACCGCTCTCATAAGCTTCTATATCCTGATTGGTTTAGTCCATAGTCTATATTGAAGATGGACCAATGGGACGCCTCCTCTAAATTGTGGGCTGGTCTCTGAGTAAAAAAAAACAAAAAACAGCATCAGCCTGTGAGTTTTCAGAAAAGGATCGGAAGAATGGCAAAAACTCAAGATTGAAGTTATTAGCATTTAATGCTGAATTAGGCAGATATACAAACGTAATGATGGCATCAGACATCTCTTCATGTGGCCACATCGTCCACACACGGACATCGTGTCCCCTTGGCCCCACACACACAGAGAACTGACCACTGTGGCCACCTGTATTCGTAGCTATGCAGTGTCCAAATTTAGTGCCCATAGTTCCCCCATCCTTGTAGGGAGACCTGTAGAGTAGCTTCTAAGCGTTAACCAGGCCTGGACTGGTAACTGGGCATACCGGGCATTTTCCCGGTGGGCCGACAGTCCTAGGGGCCGATGCCCCTCTTCTTTTTTTTTACTTAGAGACCGGCCCACAATTTAGGACTGAACCAGGACTAAACCAGGACTAAACCGGGACTACATCAGGTCTGAACCAAGACTAAACCAGGTCTGAACCAGGACTAAACCAGGACTAAATCAGGATTGAACCAAGACTAAACCAGGTCCGAACCAGGACTAAACCAGGACTACATCAGGTCTGAACCAGGACTACATCAGGTCTGAACCAGGACTAAACCAGGTCTGAACCAGGACTAAACCAGGACTAAACCAAGACTACATCAGGTCTGAACCAGGACTAAACCAGGTCTGAACCAGGACTAAATCAGGATTGAACCAGGACTAAACCAGGACTAATCAGGTCTAAATCAGGACTAATTATGAGGGGCTGGTCTAAGCCAGAAATGCCAGGGCCATTTTTTTTGTCCCAGTCCAGACCTGGCGTTAACCAATGACAGACGAGTTAGCCAATAGTTGAAGTCAGCCAATAACAGGAGAGGAGTTTACCAATAGTTTGATGGATGGGAGCAGGTGATGTAGTCAGCATAGCCTATGTTAACGTATTGAGTTACTTACAGAACACTAGGTTGAAAAACATACAGGAAAGATGGACAAAAGTCATACAGTATACTTGTAAATATACATGTAATCAAATAATGAAATCCCACAGGCCCACAGGGAAAATGCCTGGTATGCCCGATTACCAGTCAAGGCCTGGAGGGCGGCACACTAATGATGGCAGGTTTGATGAGTTATTAGCCTGTTCTTAAAGGTCCCATGGCATGAATTTTTCACTTTCTGAGGTTTTTGAACGTTAATGTGAGCTCCCCTACCCTGTTTAGCCCCCCCATGGTTAAAAGTTGCGAAATGTCTAAACTGAGCATTTACGATCCTTTTCTGCATTACAAAATATCGGAGCTCAAACGGGCGATTTTGAACAAGGCACCTTATTGACAGATCGAAAAAAGAAATGCAAATGCAGTTCCACCCCCGTCTGTCTGAACTCAGCGTCTCTGTAAATCACGCCCAGAGAGTTTGGACCGCGAATGCGATAGGCAATGTGAAATGCGTTTTTTTATTTGCCTGGAGGCACGTCCGAGTGTTTCTAGGCTCGGAAGTCCTTTATCTGAGCCTCTGGACCTTTGAACAGCAGTGGTTTAATTTTATTTTCTGTGGAAATGTGTTTATTTTTCATTGAAAAGGCTCGCCTTTCCTCCTCCGCTCTTAAAACGCGAAAATGGATCAGCTGAGAGCTCAGAGCGGAGAGCGGAGAGTTTGGCCACGCCCCCACCCTCTACTATAGGCCATATCTTTTCTCCTCATTTGCATTCAAGCAACAACGCCCATTATGGCCTGTTCAGAGAGAGAAAAATTACTCTTTCTCATCTTATCTCTGTTTCTCATGCACTGAGTGTTGATTTTGAAGAAGGATTCATTTACAGTATTAGGGAACCATTAAGGCGCCATATAAAAGCATCAAGAAGAACCATGTCATGGGATCTTTAACATGTTACACATCTTAGAGTCAAATAGTGCTGACTGCATTCATCTCTGTACCACTTTCAGTTTGTTCTGTTGTGACATTATCTCAAAATAAACATGAGTATTTGCATGTAAATGTCCTTGTTTTGGAGCAGAACTTCACGATGGGCCAGGTGACCTCCAGGTTGCATCCCCCAGCCGGTGTCCCGCGGGTGCACTTCTCTACAGACGAGGGGCCGCCGCGTTACTCCTCCCACTACTTCAATGGGAGGAGCTCCGGACACGGAGACCCGCCCACCATCACTGTGTCCGAGATCGATGCAAAGTGAGTCAAACAAACATCCTGCAATCTTGGAGCTCAGTTTCTAATGTAAACAACTGAAAAAAAAATCAAATTGCAAATTTCCTGACAAGCAATTACGATTTGATTTACAATTTATTAAGCTCGCCCAGGGGAACTGACAAAAACACTGAAATTTGAACTGTCAAATACAAGACAACACATCTAATTTTAATCTATGACACCAGTAGATCATTATGTTTTAATTTGCACATTTTAAATCACAATATTGATCTAAAATAATGTAATAAAAGAAACAAGTCCACTTATTTCTACTTTAGAAAACTGTGATACCCAATGGTATCGTAAACGTCATCACAACAAACAGCTGGAACCTCCTACGGATAGACGCACATCATGCTGCGAATACCAGATTTTTTTAAACGTTTGAACCAAAATGACCACGAGACGCTGCGAGTATCCCTGATTTAAAAATACGTAATTGGAGAATGAAGTGCGTATGTCAGAGTTGGCTTGTACCAGAGGCGGTGAAAATGAGAGTTGATCTGCAAAATTGAGTCTTGAAAATAAGTGATTAAAGGAGAATTAACGTTTTTTACAATCTGAGCCTTAATTCGGTAATAAAACAAGTTGTTTTACTCACCCATAGCACTTTGGTGTCATATGGAGCAGTTTCGTAGATGTTGTGGTGTAGCGATATCCATAACGTGAGTGCTCGGGGCATATGTTTGCGCAAACTTTAGCACTTTTCAAATTACAGAAGATCGCTGTGTCAGTGTAGACTTTAAGTGGAGTCAAAAGCGTCCTGAAACCCGATATCCCACTCGAGACAGCAAAGGCATTCTTCCTCTGTGGCCATCGACATACAATGTCCACATAAACACCACAAGGTACACCACAAGGTGCTGTCTTTTCGTAGCCGGGCCGTCGCTCGCTGTTCTCTTGTGCGCTGCTCCTCAAACTGTCTCCGCTTCCTTCTAATATCTCTTCCTCCGTATACTCAGGCTCAAAACGATAGGGACGGCCATCATACTCAAATAAGTCCTCTTCAATCTCAAAGTCCGAATCTTCAGCCATGTCTCGCAACAGAAAAGTTCAGAGCGGTGTTAGCTTCTTTCGGACTAGCGGTGTTTATCTGCTAAACAGCTGTGACTTCACACATGCGCGCTGTCCTCTATGATGACGTCATCAGATGAAACTATAGCTGGATATCGGGTTTCAGGACGCTTTGGACTCCACTTAAAGTCTACACTGACACAGCGATCTTCTATGATTTGAAAAGTGCTAAAGTTTGTGTTATTTGGAGACCGCAAACATTTGCCCCGAGAACTCACGTTACGGATATCGCTACACCACAACATCTACGAAACTGCTCCAAATGACACCAAAGTGCTATGGGTGAGTAAAACAACTTGTTTTGTTACCGAAATAAGGCTCAGATTGTAAAAAACGTTAATTCTCCTTTAAACATCACTCAAACATGCACGTGTCACTCCAAATACAACTGAGTAAATGGTGAGAGGTGAGAAGAAACAACTAGAACATGGTTAAAAGCTCTGAGAAGTCGATTTTGCAGAAAAGATCAAAAAGATGTGCATCTCTATGAACAAACTTCCCCCCGAAAAAAACATTGAAGTAGATTTGAACGATGACGTGAATTTGGAGATGGGTCAAACCAAAGTATCAGAAACAGGTCAGTAATGTTTGTACGAAAAAAACAGGTCAAATCTGATCTGACCTGTTTCTGTTTCATTAGGAGGGACTCGCCACACCTCACTGCTGTGTCACTTTCCACACAGAGGCCAGTTATTAAGAGCCAAGACAAGAAATGATCGAGAAATGCAAACTTTTCAATTCTTCAAAACTTCTAAATAATGGCGTGTTTTAGACTTAGACTTGGACAAACTTTATTGATCCACCAGGGAAATAATTTGGACACAGTAGCTCACACATCACAATATATGATAATAACAAAGAGCCAAAAATATACATATAAATCTAAATGGTGATAATAAAATTCAAAATAAGCAAAAACACGACAGCAAATAGACGTCACAGTAGAGCTTCTGTCAGTGCAGGGGAGTGTGAAGAGCAAAGTTTAAAGGACCCATGTTACGCTGTTTTCTGATCTGTTTGTTTCCTCATGAAAAACATACCCGGAGTTGTGTTTTATTTCATTCACACATGGGTATCACCAGGCCTGGACTGGTAATCGGGCATACCGGGCATTTTCCCGGTGGGCCGACAGTCCTAGGGGCTGATGCCGTTCTTTTTTTTTTTTTTTTCTTAGAGACAGGCCCACAATTTAGAACTGAACCAGGACTAAACCAGGACTAAACTAGGACTAAATCAGGATTGAACCAGGACTAAACCAGGACTAAATTAGGACTAAACCAGGACTAAACCAGGACTAAACCAGGACTAAACCAGGACTAATCAGGTCTAACCAGGACTAATCAGGTCTAAATCAGGACTAAATCAGGTCTGAACCAGGACTAAACCAGGACTAAACCAGGACTAATCAGGTCTAAACCAGGACTAAATCAGGATTGAACCAGAACTAAATCAGGACTAAATCAGGTTTGAACCAGGACTAAACCAGGACTAAATCAGGATTTGAACCAGGACTAAACCAGGACTAAATCAGGTCTGAACCAGGACTAAACTAGGACTAAATCAGGATTGAACCAGGACTAAACCAGGACTAAATCAGGATTTGAACCAGGACTAAACCAGGACTAAATCAGGTCTGAACCAGGACTAAATCAGGGTTGAACCAGGACTAAACCAGGACTAAATCAGGTCTGAACCAGGACTAAATCAGGACTAAATCAGGTCTGAACCAGGACTAAATCAGGACTAAATCAGGTCTGAAGCAGGACTAAACCAGGACTGAACCAGGACTAAACCAGGACTGAACCAGGACTAAACCAGGACTAATTATGAGGGGCCGGTCTAAGCCAAAAATGCCAGGGCCATTTTTGTGTCCCAGTCCAGCCCTGGGTATCACACACGCAAACACACACCAAAGTCCTTGTAGACGTGCTGACGCACGGCGCGAAAAGTTAAAATAAATAAATAAATCAAAAATTAGACATCGGACATCTGAGTGTGCAATGCAACGCACAAACGCTGCTTATTTAGACTGTATCCTGTATGACTGTATTACTACATGACATCACAAAGTGGAACAAAGTGTTTTCTGTTTGAATATGCAGGGTTTGTGTGTGAATGAAACGACACAAAACTCCAGCATCAGAAAATAGAGTAATATGGGCCCTTTAAAGGTGCATTGTGTAACTTTTCTGGTGGAGGCCCCGTCAAATGCATTTCTTCATGGAGATCTTATTGCTTTGTCTGGAATGTTTCACAGTATCGTATTAAACCTTTCTATTTTCACATGGAGGCCAAACCAGACCAAGTTACAGGTCAGATCTATGGAGAGGCGACCCCGCTCACAGTCAGAATTCCTTTCTTGCTTTTTTCTGCAGAACATTCCAGACAGAGCGATGCCATGTCCATAGAAACATGCAGGTGACAGACAACCAAACCCCCAACCAAAAAGTTGCACAGTGTATAAAATTCATTATATTGAAGATGTAGATAAAAAAATGTCCAATTCTTTTTCTGAATTTTGCTATTTTTTAGGTTTAAATTTTACTTCCAGCAGTGGCGCCGCCAGGCGTACGGCCGTACGCACTAGGTGTACCTTGGAGAGATTTTAATTTATTTTTTTAATTCCTGTTTGGCACTTTTGCAAGACAACATTAAGCGAATAAAAACGCATTTTTATAGAAATTGAATGTTTTAATATAAATAGAATGTGTGAGATGGAGAGCCCAAGTGAACTGGGTCCGATCAGACTGGAAGTGCGATAAGCACCAAGTTCACAGCCCGACAGCACACTCCTCACACCCCCCCACAAAAATGATACATCCAACATTCCATCGCAGCAGGTCACCTCCTCAGGATACACACAACCAAGTTCCAGTCCTCTTTACTGAAATAGTGATACTGGTCGAATTCAACGATACGTTTGGCTGAAAAGACATAATTAAAGTGTTGCAAATGCGATATTAAACTGTAGCCTACGACGTCCGTGGACTAGCAGACAACGGATCAAACTTAAGGAAAGCCGGCTTTTACTTTATTTGCCCGCCGATGGCACTGCTGGTTCCAGACATTTACAAGATATCATTTTGATGTCATGTCGAGCCGTTTCCACTGCCTCTGCCGAGCGCTCGTTCAGCACACTGAGACACCTAAAAACGTACCTGCGAAACACCATGGGTGATGCGAGGCTCTCATGAACATTCACTTCGACATGAAAATCGATAGTGAAGCGATCATGAGACAGTTCGGCGCATATGGTAAAAGGCGACTAAATTTCAAATAGATCGCTCTACAAGTTACAGTTGCGCCTTCAACTGCGCTCCCGGGGAGAGGGGGGGGGGGGCGCTCTTTGCTGTGCTTACAGACGTGTGGCCCACGTAGGCTACTGTGCACGAATGTGAGTTTTAAAATATGTTCCAATGTTTATTGTTCTTGTGTAGTTCACATATTACATTCATATTGTTCACATTGTTCAATTTCAAGTTCTTTTGTTGTATTGTAGCCTACAGATTTGGGACAGTAGGCCTATATGCACCGCGCCATTTTTTTTTATTTTTTTTTTGGGAGGGGGGGGGGGGGTACCTTACATTTCAATCCTGCAGGCGCCCCTGACTTCCCGCTAGGGAAGTCAGGGAAGACCCTAGCGCTATCACGCTAGGGAATTTGATAACTGTTACCTAGCAACTATCTTGTACTCTGGGCCAAAACTCCTCAGACATACACAGAAATTATGATGTGACAAATAAAAATGTAAGGAAACACTATAGTTTTGTTGAAATAATGTTTAAAGAAAAATGTGTTTCTTATGTGTAAATTGTGAACTTTTGGATAGAATTCTTGCTAGTGTGATGTCATCAATACGGGACACTCTAAAATAGAACTCTCCACTTTAAAGATATTTTTTAAACTTTTCTTCACAGCTTCTTGATTTGTGTAAACAGGTATTGTCCCACCAAATTAAGTCAAAATGTAAGGATAATCCAAATCTGTCATACGCACTTTAAATGACTCTTAAATGGCTCTTGTTGGCGTTGTTTTGCAGTAGTCTGTCTGAGAGGAGAGGCTCGAGGATGGAGTTGAGGAGAGGTTCGATCTACAGCACCATGGACCTGGCTCCTCAGCTGGAGCACTACGCCAGCTCCCTGACCCGTCAGCAGACTCGCAGCCGGCCCAGTCTGGAGGCCCTGCGTAAGGCCTATGAGGTAATACCCAAGGCCTATGAGGTAATACCCAAGGCCTATGAGGTAATACACCCGCACGGCTCAGCAGAGCTCCTATATGACACAAAACTGGCTCTTGTGACCTTTAAAGCTGCACTGTGTAACTTTTGGGTTGTCATCTACTTGTTTCTATGGATATGTCATTCCTCTGCCTGGAATGTTCCACAGTATGGCATTAGACAGCTCTTCTTTACATTTATTTAATTACAGGAAGTAGTCGAGTTGTAAAATGAAACCGGGGGGATGGTGAAATTTTTCATTTATGTGACATATTTTCCAGCGGAAAAATATTCAATAATTCAATAAAACACACGATATATGTTATCACACACCCACACATTAGACCTGGTTTAGACCTGGTTTAGACCTGGTTTAGTCCTGGTTTAGTCCTGATTTAGTCCTGGTTTAGACCTAGTTTAGACCTGGTTTAGACCTGGTTTAGTCCCGGTTTAGACCTGGTTTAGACCTGGTTTAGACCTAGTTTAGACCTGGTTTAGACCTGGTTTAGACCTGGTTTAGACCTGGTTTAGTCCCGGTTTAGTCCTGGTTTAGTCCTGGTTTAGACCTAGTTTAGACCTGGTTTAGTCCTGGTTTAGTCCTGGTTTAGTCCTGGTTTAGACCTAGTTTAGACCTGGTTTAGACCTGGTTTAGTCCCGGTTTAGTCCTGGTTTAGTCCTGGTTTAGTCCTGGTTTAGTCCTGGTTTAGTCCTGGTTTAGACCTAGTTTAGACCTGGTTTAGACCTGGTTTAGTCCCGGTTTAGTCCTGGTTTAGTCCTGGTTTAGTCCTGGTTTAGACCTAGTTTAGACCTGGTTTAGTCCTGGTTTAGACCTGGTTTAGTCCTGGTTTAGTCCTGGTTTAGTCCCGGGCCCCTGCTGTCAGCTAATATGTCCCTTTGATACAGAAATAATATGATAATATAACTCACCCCATAAGAACACGGTCAGCTCCGTAGTTTGTGGTGTTGTCCGATAATTTGCGTGTCCACGTGTATGCGCATGGAAACCGACATATTTATCCCGAGTCCCGAGACGAGAGTTCCTTCTAACGTAGCATTAACGTTGCGTACATATTAACAGGGCTCGCTCACAGCTGATCGGCGAACAGACGCAAACACAACAACGCTAATCGTCCTGATTGGTGGGAGCGCGATTGGTGGGTATGCTGCAACATGATTGGAAGCCGGAGATTGGCTCTTGGAACTGGCCACGATTCACGTAGGTCACCTATTTTGACTTCAAAACAGCGAATTTCGCCAAAAGGTGAGGGATTTTCATTCCTGATTGATAAAATGCCACAAGGGATGGAAGAAGGGATGCCCGTTTTAGAAGAGGGATGATTTTGACTATTTTTTCCCCCAGGAAGATGCCACCGCCCCCATCCCCCCTCAACTCGAGTACTGATTACAGGGAGTTTTAGAACTCAAAAATACCTAGAAAAACAGGTATTCGGACTGTGAGCGGGGTCGCCTCTCCACAGATCTGACCTGTAACTTAGTCTGGTTTGGTCTCCATGAAGATAGAAATGTTTAAAGCCATACTGTGAAACATTCCAGACAAAGCAATAATGTCTCAATAGAGAAAAGCTTTTGAACGACCCTCCACCAGAAAAGTTACACACTGCACCTTTAAGCCATGTTATAATGTTACTACCTCCCCAAAAACACACCTGGAGTTGTGTTTTGTTTCATTCACACATTGAGTAATTCTTTATTATTAGTCTGTGTACATCTGTGTACATGTAAAGCTCAAAATGCTCTGCTTGTGATGATGTTTTTCATGTCCTCCTTTTACCTTTAGTTCAGTAGAAATTGGCATTTCCAGGGCTGAAATTATCCAGTTGATTCTAGTGAAAGTGTATGGAAATTCAAAACACAGTGGAGCACTTTCTGTATTACCAAATGACATCACAACACAACTCCAGTTATGTTTTTGAGGAGGTAACAAGTGGTTTACAGCTAACAAAATGCAAAATGACGATCTACTTATAGATCTACTGTTATAGATTCAAAATAAAAACCTGAAAAGCTGATTATAAGTCTGTGTGTATGTCAGAACGGAGAGCTGGGCATAGAGGCTCCAGGGGCCCAGGTGGAGGTGGACAGTTTACCCCCTCCCCCAGACGAAGAGGCAGCTGACGGCAGCAAAGAGAACGCCCCAGTGAGATTTGGGTGGATCGTTGGAGTCATGGTGAGCAGATATATTTCACTATTGTGACTTTGGCATCTTAGACCTTTGCTGTGAAATTTTAACACTCTGAATTTTGACTGTTGAATTTGAACTATACTGTATGTGCTGAATATTTAAAAGATTAACTTTTAATTTAAAATTTGAATCATATTGAAAAAGTATGCTTAAAATTTCATTAACTAAAATTCACCATCAAAACATATTTTTTCCAAAATTCAAAGCGAGAAATTCAGCGGTATTTAAAATTAAAATCTGATGGAATAAATTATCTTCCATACAAAAAATCTTAAGATCATCTGAAAACTTGAGACAAAACACAAAAAGTACATTTAAAGAGCACATTTTCAGGACCAGTGATCAATACGAGAGTTCACGGTCCTGTTTAGGAGTTTCATTTTCTATTAGTGACTAGACCCAAGAACTCACTGTATTACAACACAAATCTGCATTTTAACAATATTAATTTTATACTGTATATGAATATGACGCAAGATATATGGAATTATAACAAAGAAAAAAAAGGAATAACTAACCAAATATTTTTTCTATTTTATATTCAAATCCTCAAAGTATCCGCCCTTTGCTTTGTGGACAGTGCTGCAAACCCTTGACCCTCTCCTAAAGGGATAGTGCGTTTTTTTGTTTTTTTTTCATGTTAAAGGGATATGCCACCCCCAGGTCAAATTTGGGCATCTCCCCACAGTCCAGAGACTAAAATAAGTGGTGGAAAGCGTTTTCCTGCTCACCCAGCCATTGTCCGAGTCTGTCGCCACTGAGATTACTGGGATTCCCCTGGTAGCGTACTGCGTGATACGACTGTATTCTTACGCACTGGAAAATAGTTCCCACCCAAAATGACCAAGGCAAGCTCTCCGTGTTGATTTGCACATTTATTTGCACTCGATATGAATGCGCACTACACACAAAGTAATTGGGAAACGCATCGAGCAAATTAATTCCTTTTGGCCGAAATCTTTCTCTGGCGACGTTAGACTCCAGTCTAAGGCGGAGGAGCACCAGATACCGCGGCGGTCAGTGGCGACAGACTCGGACAATGGCTGGGTGAGCAGGAAAACGCTTTCCACCACTTATTTTAGTCTCTGGACTGTGGGGAGATGCCCAAATTTGACCTGGGGGTGGCATATCCCTTTAATCTGTATGGGTTTCCTTCTAAAAGTTCCGTGTGTTGACACCGGCTTACCTTACTGATCCCGGTTCGGCTCACTTTCTGGAGCCCATGTAAGTAGGTCCGGTAACTTCCCTGGAACGTGAAATAAAGCTTGTTTTTCTTCTCAAAACAAAACATTTGTTAGAAAGGTGATATATTTGCGTCTGAAACAGTTGTCCACGAAACATCCAGCAGCGTATTTCGCATTCACGTATTGTCTCTCTCCACTCGTATCACTACGCCCATGTTAACTCTATCAGCCTGTTCACCTTCAGCGGATGTCTACGCCGGAGTTTACAAGTGAACAGGCTGATAGAGTTAACATGGGCGTAGTGATACGAGTGGAGAGAGACAATACGCGAATGCAAAATACACTGCTGGATGTTTTGTGGACAACTGTTTCAGACGCAAATATATCACCTTTCTAACAAATGTTTTGTTTTGAGAAGAAAAACAAGCTTTATTTCATGTTCCAGGGAAGTTACCGGACCTACTTACGTGGGCTCCAGAAAGCGAGCCGAACCAGGATCAGCTGAGACTGTCAGAGGTAAGCCGGTGTCAACACACGGAACTTTTAGAAGGAAACCCATACAGATTAACATAAAAAAAATAAATAAAAAAAAACGCACTGTCCCTTTAATGAGCTTCATGATGAAGTCTCTTGAAATAGTTTTCACTTCACAGCTGTTTTTTTTTTTTTTTTTTTTTCATTGCACTTATATAGCGCCTTTCATGACATGCCTTGTCATCCCAAAGCGCTCCATAGTTCACCGTTCATTCACTCCACACTTGGTGGTGGTAAGCTACCTTCTGTAGCCACAGCTGCCCTGGGGCAGACTGACGGAAGCGAGGCTGCCAATCTGCGCCATCGGCCCCTCCGACCACCTCCAACACTCACGCACACTCCACTTTCATACTAGGCAATGTGGGTGAAGTGTCTTGCCTAAGGACACAGCGACAGTTTTTTGCAACTGGCGCCCCACTGTGGCACCTGGAATTCCCAGCGGTCTCCCATCCAAGTACTAACCAGGCCCTGCCTTGCTTAGCTTCTGAGATCTGGCGGGATCAGGCTTTGACAGGCAGGTATGGCCACATACTGTGGGATCTCATATTTAATTTACATGTGTACTTACATATGAAAACTGTAATCTCTGTATACTTATACTTATACTTATACGTATACTTATACTTATAACCTCCACCTAGTTTTAACCCAGCGTCCTGTGAACAGCTAAGCGTAACTCAATACTCACATAGGCTATCCTGGGCTGTTGGCTATTGGCTAATATTTTGGCTGATATTGGCTAATATTTTGGCTGATTCAAGCTATTGGGAAACTCTGTAACTGGCTGACCTCAACTAAAGCTGGGAAGTTCTCTATATGGTCTGCATAGCTAAACTTTTCTCCTATAGGTTAGCTGTTGCTGATGTCATATGTATTCAACAGTCTGTACTGTATTTAAAGACAGTCCCTTGTGGTCATGTGTGTGTGTGTGTGTGTGTGAGGGCCCCCACTGGGGAGGTCTCTTCACGTCCCTCTTCACGGCCGATGTCTCTTCTCTGAGGGTCTGCTAAAGCTGACAACATGAATGCTGAAGATGTCTGATGTCACCATTTCGTTTGTATTCTGCTATTTTTACATTAAAATGCTGAATAACCTCAATTTCGACTAATGCCTTCCTTCAGACCTCCTTCGGACCCATTTTACGAAACTCACATGACTCAGGGTCAAGAAATGCCTAAAGTGCAAAGCAGGGATCAAAGCAAAAGGTGGCTTTTTAAAAATATGTATCTTTTATCAAAAACAATAATTATTTTGAGTTCATTTTTTGTTCACTACATTCCATTTACTGTATGTTTGTTCATAGTTTGGATGCCTTCAGTGAGAATCTACAATGTAAATGATCATGGAAATAAACAAAAAAATGTAAAATGTGTGTCTAAACCTCTGACCGCTCGTGTCTCTCGGCTCAGGTCCGGTGCATGCTGAACATCTGGGGAGTGATCCTGTTTCTGCGCTTGTCTTGGATCACCTCTCAGGCAGGAATCGGTGAGGACCACAAATTTAGGTTCATATTTTCACAAATGTTCTAATGCAGTTTACAGTCAGAAACATGCCTCAAGTTGTATGAAGTTTAATTTACTGTTGGAGGATTCCTTCAGTCAGTGTGCGTGATCAAATCAAAACAAAATAAATGTATTTATCCATCAGGAGCTTCAGTTACAGACAGAGCGGCTACACCTCACTTTTATTTATAAAACAAAATAAAAGGACACGTTCATCAACACATACCACAGTACAGGTCATCTAGAGGTAAAAAATAAAGCTCCTCTGTGTTTATTTTTTTTTGTTTCATCCACCCATTTTCTTCCACTTATCCAGGGCTGGATCGCAGGGACAGCAGTCTCAGCAGGGACTCCCAGACTTCCTGACTGTTTTTTTGAACTTGTTCCAATTCCATAGTGCGCCATCTGCTGGTGGACACTGCTTATATCTGCGTGAAGGGAGGAGCTAACTACAATGAAATTACAGTGGTACCTCACCTTACGAAAGACCTAAACAAACGAAAATTTCAAGTTACGAAACGCCTTCACGTTAAATTTTGGTCTCTAGATACGAAAGAAAATTCAAGTTACGAAACGCGAAATCTCAAAAATTCAATTAATGCGCGCTCAGCCACACACATTATACGCTTTTCTCAGACTGGATTTAAACTTCACTAAACACTCAAACTTTCATAGATTTTCAACAAAATTATTAATAGTGAAGTGTGGGGGGAAGGGGGAGGGGGGAGAAGACTGCGCTCTGACACGTGTGATGACCCGGCGCGGAGCTGACAGCAGGTCTAGACCTGGACTAAACCAGGACTGGACCAGGACTAAACCTGGACTAAACCAGGACTAAACCAGGACTAGACCAGGTGGATTAAAGCGCCGTCTATTTCCTGGTTTCGTTTCGAGTCACGGCTGAGGCGAGCAGCGAGGGGGATCGCACCCAGTCTGAGCTCATGAACGAACGCATGCAAGAGCCACGGTGGTTTAGACCTGGTCTAGAGGAGGTCTAGAGGAGGCACGGTTTGAGCACGGGTCTCGTTCATGCGCTCAGACTGCGTGCGGTCCCCCTCGCTGCTCGCCTCAGCCGTGACTCGAAACGAAACCAGGAAATAGACCCGCGCTCGGCGCTTTAATCCACCTGGTCTAGTCCTGGTTTAGTCCAGGTTTAGTCCAGGTTTAGACCTTGGTCTAGACCTGGTATAGTCCAGGTTTAGTACTGGGTCTACAGTCTCTACGCAGAACACAGTGTTACACTATAAAAAAAGTTACACTATAAAAAAAAAACTTGGATCGGGGCCTTGGAACGAATCAGGCTTTTTCCATTGAAATAGCTACTCAACTTACGAAAAATTCACGTTACGAAACCACTTCTGAAATGAATTAATTTTGTAAGGTGAGGTACCAGTGTACTATGAAACTATCACACCTATTTGTTTTCAGTTTCTGTGTGGGGTCTTGTTTAGCATGCCCATTCAGGACCATAATGGGTGTAGATATAAGCCTGCAGCTAGATATAAGCAGTGTCCACCATCGCTCTAGCCCAGGGGTGTCAAACTCATTTTGGTCCGGGGGCCGGATCAGAAAACACATGGCATATATACCCGAAAAATAGCAATAAGTCCAAATATTTGTCCAGAGAAATGCAAATCTATTACAGACTGCTGTTTCTTCAGTCCCAGCAATAATTCGTTTATCTTCTGTCTTCTCAAATCTCCGTTCAAGTTATTGTATTGTTTGAAATGCCGTGTCTCCGTGTATATTCCTCGAGCACCGCCGCTTGTTGCAAACACACCGAGCGTACAGGTTTCCCATTCACCTCCGTGAACAAATAGGAGTTAGTCAATTTTTCTTGGAAAATCCTGCACTCGGCGTCCACTTTTTTAATTTTTGCCATTTTGCTGATGAGGTGTCACGTCAGCAGTAAAAACGATGGTCCTTTAAGAGCGTTTGGAAAGAGGCGAGTCATTCATTTGTGCTGCTCTGGTGGGAGGGGCCACGTACAGAGGCGCTGGAGACGCTGATATGCTAAACTGCGCAGAAAATAGGAGCAGAAAATTACCAATATTGTAATAGAAAATTAAAATATAATTAAAATATTTCAATAGAAAATCAGCCGAGGGCCAGATAAAAGGTCTTGGAGGGCCGGATCTGGCCCCCGGGCGGCATGTTTGACACCCCGGCTCTAGCCAGAACTGAAGAAGTAGCTTGGATGAGCGAAATGTCTTCGACCAAATAAACTTTGTCCAGTTGACAAACAGGACCTGTGCCCGTGATCTTCACTTATGACTGTTCCTGTAGTAAAACCGTGTTAAACATTTTAAAACATATTTTCTTGTTTTTCCAGTGCTGGTGTGGGTGATCATCCTGATGTCTTCTGCCGTAACCACGGTAACGGCGCTATCTGTCTCTGCTATCGCCACCAATGGGAGGGTCATCTCCGGTCAGTCATCATTTTAAATACCTTTTGGCTAAAAAGTGTGTATTATAAGTGTGTATATAGTGTACTAAATGTGCGTTGCTCAAAACTTGTCCAAAATGATAATGCTGCTCGGTCTTTATTTGAAAATAAATTGAACTAAGAATTTGTTTACATTATGTTGCTTCTCTTAAACAGACCCTCCAGGAATTCGCGATGTTGCAATTTGCAACTTCAACGCAACTTCAGCCAATCCCCTTGAATTCAGGGCGGTGTTGCAATTTTGACCAATCACCGCAACTTTCCCGTAATTTTTTACCAATTTTGACCAGTCATCGGCGACGTATTGAACTCACGTCGACCAACTTCCTTCTGCCTTACTTCCGTGTGACGAAACCAAACTGCGGCCGTGTCCCCAGTTCGGAGCGTGGTTTGAAGGGGGCTCAGACTGCAGTCAAGGCGGTGCACACTTGCTCAGCCCTGAGTGCACTCCGCGGACCGCATGGACGTCTGCGAAATGCGACAGGTCTCGCAACTACGGGAAGCAGCCGCCAACTCCATTTCTCCCGTAGAAGAAGTAGCGTGCGGTGCATGCTGGGATATATGAGTGTGTGAAGCGTGCTTTTTCATGTGCTTGGTCCACGCCCCGATTTCCATGGAAATGACTGCAGTCTGCGAACGCGTGTTAACTGCGCATGGGACAAAAAAGAAATGACGCACATGCCCTTCAAACCACGCTCCGAACTGTGCACTCTGGGAATTGGGACACGGCTTCTAATGGCAAAGAAACATGTCTGCGGCGCCATTTGCCCACAAAAATAACAGCAAAAGACCGAAACAGTTCCCCTCCTAGTAGTAATTTATTTTCGATGTTGGTAAGGTTGTTTTAGGACCATATCTGTGATCTCTGTGTCAAAATATTACTCAATTTTAATTACAAAAAGGGAAAATCACAACTATTTATCGCAACTTTCACTTCCTCCCGCAATAAAATCGCAACAAAAACCTTAAAAGTGCCGCAACTTTCATCGCAACTTTTTGGAAAAGCTCGCGCAAATTCAGGCATTTTAGCCCCGCAACAATCACAAAAAATGCCCGCGAAATCCTGGGGGGTCTGTATTAAAGGGCCTATATTATTCCAAATTGACTCCCATAAACTTACCAGAACTTTCCTCTACCAGAAAAGTGCACTTTAAATCCATTTTGTTTATCTTAAAACATTTTTGTCAATGTTTGATAATGTGTGCGTTGTGTCACCATGGAAGCGGCTGACATTCCAGTATAGACATGCTTGTAGACCAGCCTCAGCGTGATGCCACTATCAAGTCTCATGTTTATGATTCATATTTTTTGTTTTGTTTTAGGCGGGGCGTATTTCATGATCTCACGCTCCCTGGGCCCTGAGATCGGAGGGCCCATTGGGATGGTCTTCTCCTTCGCCAACGCTTTGGCCTGTGCCCTCAACACTGTGGGGTTTGCAGAGGTGGTCCGAGATCTGCTCAAGGTACCACCAACCTTACCTTACAATGTTTATTTTGCGAATGTCCGGCAGTTACCGTGGTGCCACAATGCACACATTAGCAAAGACTGACAAAAAAAGATTTAAGATTGAAACTGAAAAACTCTGACTGTATTGTCCTGTTTTAGTCCTGGTTTAGTCCTGGTTTGGTCCTGTTTAAGTCCTGGTTTAGTCCTGGTTTGGTCCTGTTTAAGTCCTGGTTTTAGTCCTGGTTTAGTCCTGGTTTAGTCCTGTTTAAGTCCTGGTTTAGTCCTGGTTTGGTCCTGTTTAAGTCCTGGTTTAGTGCTGTTTAAGTCCTGGTTTAGTCCTGGTTTAGTCCTGTTTAAGTCCTGGTTTAGTCCTGGTTTAGTCCTGGTTTAGTCCCGTTTTAGTCCTGGTTTAGTCCTGTTTTATTCCTGTTTTATTCCTGGTTTAGTCCTGGTTTAGTCCTGGTTTAGTCCTGTTTAAGTCCTGGTTTAGTCCTGGTTTAGTCCTGTTTAAGTCCTGGTTTAGTCCTGTTTAAGTCCTGGTTTAGTCCTGGTTTGGTCCTGTTTAAGTCCTGGTTTAGTCCTGGTTTAGTCCTGGTTTAGTCCTGTTTAAGTCCTGGTTTAGTCCTGGTTTAGTCCTGGTTTAGTCCTGTTTTATTCCTGTTTAAGTCCTGGTTTAGTCCTGGTTTGGTCCTGTTTAAGTCCTGGTTTAGTCCTGGTTTAGTCCTGTTTAAGTCCTGGTTTAGTCCTGTTTTAGTCCTGGTTTAGTCCTGGTTTAGTCCTGACTTTTAAAAAAAAAAAAAACAGCACAAGTCTGGATTTATAAGGAACAGTGTGATTGATATTTAGTTCCACATTAAAGGTCCTATTACGCATTATTGACTCTTGTGAGCTTTAAGTCATGTTATAATGTTGTTACCTCATCAAAATCATACCTGGAGTAGAGTTTTGTTTCATTCACACGTTTGTTTAATGCTTTATTATTAGGCTACCTCCACACGGCAACGCAACGCAGGATTTTTTCTTACCGGGTTAAAAAAAGTATCTCGTCCACACTGGGGACGGATCAGTAAAATATCACGTACACATGGCAATGGAACGCTTGCTGAAAACGACGCAATACACATGCCACGCCTCTATGTGCGCTGTAAGCCCGTTTCGAATGGTGAGGAGACTCAGAGCATCAAAAACGAAAGTGAAACTTATGAAACATGTTAAACATTTATTTGGCATATAGGCACACCACTGATTTTGTTCACTGTAGCAATCCCTGCCAAATGAGAGTGCGGATGCATCATGGGTGGACTAGTTTAGAAAGGTGCAGTTTTTTTTAGACATTACAACGTGTATTTTGTGATGTCAGCTCATAAACGTGTCTGTGTACACTGGTGCGTGTCGTGCTTGTGTGCCTAAAAGCGTGTGTAAGGCTGCTATTTGTTCTGGCCATGTGGTTGTGATGTAGCCGTAAACAAATCCGTTCTACTCGTCCAGACGACTCCGCGACGGTAACGTTGCCAGAGTTTTCCACTCTGGAACTGTGAGTTTCGTAAAATGGGTCCGAAGGAGGTCTGAAGGAAGGCATTAGTCGAAATTTAGGGTTTTCAGCATTTTAATGTAAAAATAGCAGAATACAAACAAAATGGTGACGTCAGACATCTTCAGCATTCATGTTGTCAGCTTTAGCAGAGGGACGTGAAGAGACCTCCCCAGTGGGGGCCCTCTCACACACACCAATGACCACAAGGGGCTGTCTTTAAATACAGTACAGACTGTTGAGTATATGACATCAGCAACAGCTAACCTATAGGAGAATAGTTTAGCTATGCAGACCATATAGAGAACTTCCCAGCTTTAGTTGAGGTCAGCCAGTTACAGAGTTTCCCAATAGCTTGAATCAGCCAAAATATTGATGGATAGGGAGCAGGTGAAACACAGCCCCAGGATAGTCTATGTATGTATTGAATTACGCTTAGCTGTTCACAGGACACTGGGTTAAAACACAGAAGAACCAGTAGTATACAGAGATTACAGTTTTCATATGTAAGTACACATGTAAATTAAATATGAGATCCCACAGAACCCGTTCCCAAAAAATATCGTTTTGGGGTACCCAGAACGCTGGTGCCATGTGGACGCGAGACCGAAACGATAAAAAACTTTATTGGATTCACTCCACAACATTGCAGTTTAGACAGGGCCTTAGTCTGTTTACATCTCTGTTCCACATTGTGATGTCATGAAGTGGCAGTTTTCAAATTAACAGTTCCTTTAGTTCAATAGAGATTGGAAATTCCAGTGCTGAAATCATCCAAATGATAAACACTTTATTTAATTTTACTGAATAACAATAATAAAGCAGAACACATAAGAAAATGACATAAGATTAAATCCCCTCGTTCCATCAAAAAGGCTAAAAACAATCAACAAAACACAAAAGTTTCCTCCTCATTGCGTTCCATATTTCTGGGCTATTTCTAAAGTTTTGGTTGATTTTTGGTTTGATATGTTTTCTAGAGACCTAAAGTATCTGTTTATTTCAATTGCACATCCTGAATTACCTACCACATGACATCACAAGGTGGAACACTCCTAAATAGCCTAAATGTGTCCGACCATGCTAAAACCGGCCACATGTCGGCATTACGGAAACGGAGATATTTGCATTAGAAGTTTTTTTTTTTTCCAAAATTTGTGATTTTTGTTTTTTTTGCAGAATGTGCTAGGCTAGGGCTAAACCAGGACTAAACCAGGACTAAAAGAGGACTAAACCAGGACTTAAACAGGACTAAACCAGGACTAAAACAGGAATAAAACAGGACTAAACCAGGACTAAACCAGGACTTAAACAGGACTAAACCAGGACTAAACCAGGACTAAACCAGGACTTAAACAGGACTAAACCAGGACTAAACCAGGACTAAACCAGGACTTAAACAGGACCAAACCAGAACTAAACCAGGACTTAAACAGGACTAAGCCAGGACTTAAACAGGACTAAACCAGGACTAAAACAGGACTAAACCAGGACTTAAACAGGACCAAACCAGGACTTAAACAGGACTAAAACAGGACTTAAACAGGACTAAACCAGGACTAAACCAGGATTAAACCAGGACTAAATCTTACAAGCTGTTTTCTCCGCTTAGCAAAAATCAGTGTGCTGCTTTCAAATGGCCACAACTTCTTCAAATGTTCTCAGATTTCTATGTGTAAGGCATCGTTGGAAAGTTTAGAATCTACACTTTCAGAATCTGTGAATAAGTTAAAATGCCCCCAGGACGACTTGTGTCCTGTTTTGCCGTGGTCGGTCACAAATATGCAGGATTTGTGTATTAAGCATGTGTGGATGAAATAAAACACAACTCCAGGTCTGTTTGTGATTCGGAAAGTACATTATAACAGAGCAATATGGCCCATGATGACTTTGTGTTTTTGTGTCTGTGCAGGACTTTGACGCACAGATGGTGGACGATGTGAATGACGTACGTATCATCGGTGTCATCACAGTGACGTTTCTTCTGCTCATCTCTTTGGCAGGAATGGAGTGGGAGTCTAAGGCGAGTCTCCACTGTTCATTTTAAAATACTAAACTACCGCTGAAAGAGTCGGACACTTTGAGGATTTGAATATAAAATGTAAAAAATATTTAGTTGAACTGTCTAACTTTTTTCGTGGCCACTTAAAATATCTTCATATATTTGATGTTTTCTATGTGTATGTTGAATGTAAAGCCTAAAGCAAAGCATAAAGAAGAAAAAAAAAAACATTAAATGAGTCCAAACATTTGGCCGCACTGCAAATAGTAAGTAAATTTAAATGACTCAAATTAAGAATATTTAACTTGATTTGAGTAGATCTGACTTAAGTTAAAAGATCTACCAGTGGAATAAGTATTTCTTTCTTGATTCAAAATAATTAGTTTCTTATTTTAAGTGCAAAGAGTTGTTGTTTTTCTTATCTTTAATATGATTTATTATTATTTTTTATTATATATTATTTAATATTACTTATTTCTTTAATGTAACAAGATGCGTTTTTGTAGTTTAAGCACAAAAAGACCACTGGTAGGTTATTTTACCCTTAATTTAAGTAATTTTAACTTTAAAATGACTAAGCTTTTTGCAATGTGGTAGTGTACATATTATCTGTAAAGTATTTGGTGATTCTTACATTTTTATTTAATTTGGTGGGATAATACCTGTGTTGTGAAGAATTTGTGAAGAAAAGTAGAAAAATACTGTATGTTGAAGAAATCTAGAGTCCTATTTTAGACAGTCCCATATTGATGACATCACACTAGGAAGAATTCTATCCAAACGTTCAGAATAATGTACACACAAGAAACATGTTTTTGATCCTTTAAACATAATTTCAACAAAATGATGGGGTTTTCTTGCATTTCTATTTGTCAAATCATAATTTCTGTGCATGCTAGAGAGAGTTTTGGCCCAGAGTAAAAGATGGTGGCTAGGTTATGGAATTCCCTAGAATGAAATCATGATTTACAACCATTAAAGGTCCCATGGCATGAAATTTTCACTTTCTGAGGTTTTTGAACGTTACTGTGAGCTCCCCTACCCTGTTTAGCCCCCCCCCCCCCCCCCCCCATGGTTAAAAGTTGCGAAATGTCTAAACTGAGCATTTGCGATCCTTTTCTGCGTTAGTAAAAATCAGAGCTCAAACGGGCGATTTTGAACAAGGAAACTTATTGACGTCAGCTCGAAAAAAGAAATGCAAATGCAGTTCCACCCCCGTCTGTCTGTACTCAGCGTCTCTGTAAATCACGCCCAGAGAGTTTGGACTGCGGAGGAGCTACGCAATGCGAAATGCATTTTTTTATTTGCCTGGAGGAACTTGCGAGTGTTTCTAGGCTCGGAAGTCCTTTATCTGAGCCTGTGGATATCTGAAACAGCAGTGGTTTAATTTTATTTTCTGTGGAAATGTGTTTATTTTTCAATGGAACGCTTCTCATCTCTTCTCCGCGCAAAAACGCGGAAATGGATCAGAGCGGACAGCTGAGAGCGGAGAGCGGAGAGTTTGGCCACGCCCCCACCCTCTACTATAGGCCATCTCTGTCCTCCTCATTTGCATTCAAGCAACAACTCCCATAATGGAGTGTTCAGAGAGAGAAAAATTACTCTTTCTCATCTTATCTCTGTTTCTCATGCACTGAGTGTTGATTTTGAAGAAGGATTCATTTACAGTATTAGGGAACCATTAAGGAGCCATATAAAAGCATCAAGAAGTACCATGTCATGGGATCTTTAAGTAAAATTTAAACCTAAAAATAGCCAAATTCAAAATAATAGTTTAATTTTATAGTTAAATCTTAAATATAATAGTCCAACCTGTCATAGGCACTTTGAGCATATTCAGTCAAACTCCTATTGCTTTTAGTCTTATTTAAACATTCCAGCCCGTAGGCACTGTGCGTATAAAACCTTTAACTTAACCTAACTTGATGTTTACCTTAAACTAGTGTTTCCCAAACTTTTTTGTCTTGTGTACCCCTGAGCCTTTTTGTCATACCTCGAGTACCCCCTCACTCATACGTGTTGATAATTCTCCAAAAGTAGAACGTGACACAACAGATTATTAAATGAAAATAATTTTATTTCATCTCCTTAATTAGAAAATTTAATTCTCAGGCATTTTCTCTCTTTTCTTTAACTCAAATTAGAATTCAAAAATTCAAAAAAATCTGCCCCTGCGCCTGGCAGCGACACTGCCGACTACCCCCTGCAGTGTGCTCGCGTACCCCTAGGGGTACTTGTACCCCTGGTTGGGAAACACTGCCTTAAACAAGTGTATTAGATGCAATAATAATGTATGCTTATTCCATCTCCTCTCTTTCTCTTTTTTTACCTCAGACCCAAATTTTGTTCTTCTTCGTTTTGTTGGTGTCTTTTGCAAACTACTTCGTGGGCACGTTCATCCCTGCACCCAAAGAGAAACAAGCTCTGGGAATCTTCAGTTATCAAGGTTTGTCATTAACATAATAGACCAGTTTCAAAGCTACGTCATCACTGAATGCGCGCGCAGTGTTGACTCAAAACAAAGCCACTGCTGCCATAAAACCCCAGCGAAGATATAGAAGAGAAGACCTCGAATAAAGAGAAACAGATGGAATAAATGATAGTTCATATCATTCAACTGACATACACACAAGTGAACACCTGCTGCTTGTTTAGGGTCATTTGCCCAGGTGTTCAATGGTGTTTAATCATGCTGATTAACTAGCAAGCACAGGACACCGCAAAGCTCACAGACATATTAACCAGGTAACCTCTACGACAGACACATGTAAACGAACACGAATAACTTTGTTAAAAGGCATGATAAGTTTTCGCATGACCATCATAAATGGCATTTGACATGACTGAGATCACATCTGTGACTCGTGAATTATTTTACTTACCCCGCATCGCAAGTGCAGTTGGCGGTCAGAGCGTAGTTCTCGCGCTTGTTGATGATAGCCCAAGCATTGTACATGGTCGTCTTGTGGCCTTGTCTTTGACTGGGGAGAACATCAGATGCCAACACGCAAAACTCCCCATCGATATCGTGGTATTTTACCTCCTGTACATGGCCCCATACGGCAAACTGGTAGGCATCCATGGATTTGTATGCGCGCACTTTCCCTCTTGTATACACGCTGGGCTTCTCCACTAAATAACAGTGGATATCTGTCCACTGTAAATCTGGCCACTTTCTGCGGTCGTACTGCCACTCCGTGATCGCATAAGGATCTGGTAGTCGAACCCCGTTGCTCAACGTGAGCTTTTGAATGTAGCTCTCCCTATCGTTCAGATACTCCACTATGGTCCGCCATGGTTGATTCTGAGTCAACAGTGCGCGCACATGCCGGTGACGTCACATGTCTTTACTAACAGTAAAGGGGTCTATATTAACTAATATTAGGGATGCACCGTTCTGATACTCGGATATTCTCGGCGATACTGATATGAGTTCAGGCGATATCCTGATTGGACGTATCATTTGATGTAATAAATGTAATGTAATAATGTAATGTTTGAAGTGTTATTTATACAAAGTTGTTCTGTAGATAAATAACACATTTGGTTTTGTTTTATTTTAGTTTAAAGGAAATAAATGCTTTCGGTCTCTGCACTGGTATCGGTTAAAATCGGCAGAACCCATAGTGTCCGACTTGATATCGGAACAGAAAAAGCTGGATCGGTGCATCTCTAACTAACATTCATATAAAACTGTGTGTCCTTTAGCGTTCTTTTCCTTTCTTTTTTATTACAGCGGACATCTTTGTGACAAACCTAATGCCAGATTGGAGAGGACCAGAGGGCAACTTCTTCCAAATGTTTGCCATTTTTTTCCCATCAGCCACTGGGATTCTGTCTGGAGTCAACATCTGTGGAGATCTTAAGGTAAAACTGATCTAGGTCCAGAAACCCCTATTCTAGTATTCACACTTTTATTTAGAGGTGTAACTTTTTGGTTGGGGGTCCATCACTTACTTGGTGATGCCAAATAGGAAATGTCTATTGCTGAAAGTGACTTAGTTTTGCTTTAAACTAAGAAAAGTGTGAATGTCCACTTATTTGATGTGTGTGAAGAGCCCACACACCATCGGGTAAGCGAGCCCTGTGACTGTGAGCTCTCCACAGACACACCAGCTCTCCAGTGTATCTCTGCGTCCTGACGGTGTCTCATCAAGGCCAAAAGGAGCATGTTTTCTGTGTTTGCTTCAAATCAAGGCCATTTGCATTCAAACTGTAAGTGAACTGCACCAGAGCCACCTCATAAGACGGGTCTCGGTCTTCTTGCCTGGTCCAGATCAGAGTTCACTTATCTTTTATCACACGTGAAATAAAGTCCAGACTTTGAGGAGAACCAAACTCTAGTCTGTTTAAAGGAGAATTAAAGGTCCCATGACATGGTACTTCTTGATGCTTTTATATGGCTCCTTAATGGTTCCTTAATACTGTAAATGAATCCTTCTTCAAAATCAAGACTCAGTGCATGAGAAACAGAGATAAGATGAGAAAGAGTCATAAATGTCACTCTGGAACACTCCATTATGGGCGTTGTTGCTTGAATGCAAATGAGGAGGACAGAGATGGCCTATAGTAGGGGGTGGGGGCGTGGCCAAACTCTCCGCTCCGCTCTGTGACCCACTTCCGTGTTTTTGCACGGGGGGAGAGATGAGAAGCGTTCCATTGAAAAATAAACACATTTCCACAGAAAATAAAATTAAACCACTGCTGTTTCAGATATCCACAGGTTCAGATAAAGGACTTCCGAGCCTAGAAACACTCGCAAGTTCCTCCAGGCAAATAAAAAAACGCATTTCGCATTGCGTAGCTCCTCCGCAGTCCAAACTCTCTGGGCGTGATTTACAGAGACGCTGAGTACAGACAGACGGGGGTGGAACTGCATTTGCATTTCTTTTTTCGATCTGACGTCAATAAGTTTCCTTGTTCAAAATCGCCTGTTTGAGCTCCGATTTTTTCTAACGCAGAAAAGGATCGCAAATGCTCAGTTTAGACATTTCGCAACTTTTAACCATGGGGGGAGGGGGGGGGGCCTAAACAGGGTAGGGGAGCTCACATTAACGTTCAAAAACCTCAGAAAGTGAAAATTTCATGCCATGGGACCTTTAACGTTTTTTACAATCTGAGCCTTATTTCGGTAATAAAACAAGTTGTTTTACTCACCCATAGCACTTTGGTGTCATATGGAGCACTTCCAGAGATGTTTTACATTAGCGATATCTTTATCGCGAGTTCTCGGGGCATATAATATATGCCCTGAGCGGTCTCCAAATAACACAAACTTTAGCACTTTTCAAATCATAGAAGCTCGATGTCTTAGCCTACGCTTTTGTATGAGTCAAAAGTGGCCTGTAATCCGAGATTTATCCATAATTTACAGCTTTGCGTTTCATGTTTGGGTCCCGAAAGCTGAGAGTGAAATAAACTGTGACTCCGCACATGCGCACTGGCGTCCTCATCTACTCGAAACTATGGATACATTTCGGATTACAGGCCACTTTTGACTCAAACGAAAGCGAAGACTAAGACATTGAGCTTCTATGATTTGAAAAGTGCTAAAGTTTGTGTTATTTGGAGTCCGCAAACATGTGCCCCGAGAACTCACGTTACGGAGATCGCTAATCTAAAACATCTCTGGAAGTGCTCCATATGACACCAAAGTGCTATGGGTGAGTAAAACAACTTGTTTTATTACCGAAATAAGGCTCAGATTGTAAAAAACGTTAATTCTCCTTTAAATCAGACTAATACAGGCCTGTAGGTGTGTCTTTAATAAAGTAAGCTTTGACTATTGGTGCAATAGATATTTTTCAGGGTATTGTAGAACCATATTGTTGTATTTGTGTAAATTATGTGTAATGTTTATTTAAGGGATACTACTCCACTTTCTGATATATGTTTTCCTTTCTTGTGTAGGATCCTATGTCTGCTATTCCCAAAGGTACTCTGATGGCCATCTTCTGGACTACGTTGAGCTATCTGGCCATTGCTGTGACTTCTGGTAAGGAACAATTATTTAAGATATATTATATAAATTCCATCCATCCATCCATCCATCCATCCATTTTCTTCCGCTTATCCGGGGCCGGGTCGCGGGGGCAACATTCTAAGCAGGAACGCCCAGACTTCCCCCGGACACTTCCTCCAGCTCCTCCGGGGGGACCCCAAGGTGTTCCCAGGCCAGCCGGGAGACATAGTCCCTCCAGCGTGTCCTGGGTCTTCCCCGGGGCCTCCTCCCGGTGGGACATGCCCGGAACACCTCCCGAGGGATGTGTCCAGGAGGCGTCCGGAACAGACGCCCGACCCACCTCAGATGGCTCCTCTCTAAGTGGGTCCTCCTGTGGACCCACCACCCGCAGGAGGATTCATAAGGGCCGGGTGCAGAGAGATCTGGGCGGCAGTCGAAGGCGGGGGCCTCGACGGCCGGATCTCCGGACATGGAGACTAGCTCTGGGGACATGGAATATTATATAAATTATTGATCATTATTATCAATTCTTATATCAAATATTTGGGGTCAAACATGTATAGGTTTCAAAAATGTTGCATAAACATAACAAAAAAAAAAGTTTTTTAAATGAAAATCTGAGAATCAGTTTTGTTGGACGCAATGGACCCATTTCTGTTTTTAAGACAATTTTGTTTAAAATTTTTACAATAAACACTATGCAAAATAGTATCCTATGTATATTACATTCATTCATTACAAAGTACCAGACAAAAAGAATATTATATCTTTGTATTTGTATTTGTATTTATTTATTTGTAAAGGGACAGCACATATTAATGAACATTTAAAATGTAAATATGTAAAGATTATAGCCAGCGTGGATAATTTCCATCTTCAAGTCCCTCGGCAGGTTGATGTCAAATCAGGGACAGGGAAAAGTACAACAATCACACAAAAGTACATGAAACCAGCACTCACTGTACACACAATTCAGACAGTTCAAGTCATAGTCAAGTCTTATCATCCAGAATGTCTCACACTATGGCATTAACCGTATCTATTTCCATGGAGACAAGCCCACAATGCCCCCACACCAAGTTACAGGTCAGATCTGTGGAGATGTAAGCTCACTCACTGTAGAAATCCACGTGTTTCTATGACGAGCACTAAAACACCTGTAATTTAATAAATGCAACATAGGTGAATTTAATGCCATACTGAGGAACCTTTCAAGCAAAGCAATAATATGTTGATGGAAACAAGCTTGTGGTGGACCCCCTGCTAGGAAGGTTACATAGTGTAGCTTAAAAAATATAAATATAAAGATAAAGGGAAGGTGGAAAGCTCCAGAAAGCCAGAAGTGCTTTTGCCAGAGGATGAGTGGGATAATCACAGGTTGTACATTAAAACCCAGAGACATGTGTTATAAGAGCGCCTCACTGAATAAAACACGACTAAAAGAGGGGCCATGCTGCTGTAATCGTGACATAGGGTTGAACAGAAAAATCAGAAAAATATTACCTAAAGAGCAATGAAACAAAACACATCTCCAGGTATGTTTTTGAGGAGGTAACAACATTATGTAGATTCAAATTTACAAGAGTCAGTTTTGCATAATATAAAGTCAGACCCTCCAGGAATTCGCGATGTTGCGATTTGCAACTTCAACGCAACTTCAGCCAATCCCAGTGAATTCAGGGCGGTGTTGCAATTTTGACCAATCACCGCAACTTTCCCGAAATTTTGACCAATTTTGACCAATCATCGGCGACGTATTGAACTCACGTCGACCAACTTCCTTCTGCCTTACTTCCGTGTGACGAAACAAAACTGTGGCCGTGTCCCCAGTTCGGAGCGTGGTTTGAAGGGGCTCAGACTGCAGTCAAGGCGGTGCACACTTGCTCAGCCCTGAGTGCACTCTGCGGACCGCATGGCCGTCTGCGAAATGCGACGGCCGTTTCCCAATTCAGCGACGGCACGTTTGTGAGTGTGCACTCGGTCTGTCGTCGAGACGGCGCACACTCGCTCTGTCCTTAGTGCACTACGTTTCTCACATGCTCATTGAGCCGGGTGGTCTGCTCCTTGTTCCCTAAATACAAAAATATTATACTATTGCGACTAGTAATACTTGGAATTGGGACATGGCCAATGTTCCCCCTAATTTTTAATGTGTCTGAGCAAACACACACTAACCCCCTGACCCCCCCCCCCCCGCGCGCGCGGCTCGCACTTTGCAGATATAAAAAATAAATGACCCCGCGGCTGAATAAAAAGCGGAGATCCGCTAAAAGCTCTTTCATCCCTGGTTTACAGTGCGCTGCATAGGTTTTCTTGTGTGCTGAGAATGTGCGAGCAGTGCACAGCTTAGAGTAAACGCTGGACATGGTGATACTGTAGAATATCCAGCATTACAACAGCAAAGGAAATATAGAAGTGTAAGGGGAAAAGCATGTGAACGGTAATACAGGTGCCGTGAACTATGCCGTTACGGCTACCGTCACACATGTTTAGCGTAGTTTATGAAGAGTTTCATGTAGCATAGTTGTAGGTGAGGTGAACCAGTACGTATATATTTTATAGTGACGTCTCAACTCTCACTTGTGGATGTCGCTGGCGAGTCGGTCTTTGTAGTCATATATCCTCCCGCGCTGTGCATGCTGGGGCTTTTAAGTGTGCGAAGTGTGCATGTTTGCAGGCTTGGTCCACGCCCCGATTTCCATGGAAACGACGGCGCCGTTCAGGGCTCGTCTCGACGGTGCAGAGGGAAAAATACGAATGGAACGGCGCTTGTCGCGCCGGATATGACGCATATCCCGTTCCAAGGATGCTCACAAGTGTGCCGTCGGTGAATTGGGAAACGGCCGACAGGTCTCGCAACTACGGGAAGCAGCCGCCGACTCAGTTTTCTCCTGTAGAAGAAGTAGCGCGCGGTGCATGCTGGGATATATGAGTGTGCGAAGTGTGCTTTTTCACGCGTTTGGTCCACGCCCCGATTTCCATGGAAACGAGTGCGGTCTTCGTTCCGCGTGTTAACTGTGCATGGGACAAAAAAGAAATGACACACATGCCCTTCAAACCACACTCCGAACTGTACACTCTGGGAATTGGGACACGGCTTCTAATGGCAAAGAAACATGTCTGCGGCGCCATTTGCCCACAAAAATAACAGCAAAAGACCGCGCGAAACAGTTCGTAGTAGTAATTTATTTTCGATGTTTGTAAGGTTGTTTTAGGACCATATCTGTGATCTCTGTGTCTTTGTATTATTCTTTGTCAGTAATAACTCAGTATTCAAAATATTTAAATTTTAATTACAAAAAGGGAAAATCACAACTATTTATCGCAACTTTCACTTCCTCCTGCAACAAAATCGCAACAAAAACCTTAAAAGCACCGCAACTTTCATCGCAACTTTTTGTAAAAGCTCCCGCAAATTCAGGCATTTTAGCCCGCAACAATCACAAAAAATGCCTGCGAAATCCAGGAGGGTCTGATAAAGCCTTTAAGCCGAAATTGTTTTTCATCTCTTCCAGCTGCCACCACAGTGCGCGATGCCTCTGGGAACTTGACTGACTTCATGACTGGAAACAGCACAGAGGGGTGTGTGGGTCTGGCCTGTAGGTATGGATGGAACTTCACTGAGTGCATACAATCCCAGACCTGCCAATACGGACTAGCCAACAGCGTAAAGGTACAACACACAGTAGGGGTGTAAGTACAAATCAATGTGATATATTGTGATACTGCACGTTCTTGTATAGATTCAAAATGGGTCTGAATAGATTTTTTTTTAAGTCATTCATTTTCTGTCCTCATGATTATTTCATCCTATTTTGTACTCGGTGTACTCGACCATAATATTATACTTGATTATTGATAAATCAAAATATGTCGTTCTTTATTTTAATATCTAATGGATCCTGATCGGTGAATTTATTTTTTCCATGGCAAATGCCAATAACGATTGTTTAGAATTCAGAGAAACCATATCCTGTACAGTAATCCCTCGTTTATCGCGGGGGTTAAGTTCCAGAAATAACCCGCAATAAGAGAAATCCGCGAAGTAGGACAACTTTATATTTTACAATTATTCTACATGTTTTAAGGCTGTAAACGCCTCACCACACACATTATACACTTTTCTCAGACTGGAATTAACCTTTTCTCACATTTGTCTCGAGTTTAAACACTCAAACTTTCATAGATTTTCAACAAAATGTATTAATAGTGACGTGTGGGGGGAGACATGGCTCCGGAAGCCCCGCCGGACATGCGAGGAGCACTGCCACATCCGGGGACGCGACGCGCACCAACCCCTTGGAGAAGTGCACCCCTCATCGTGGTCAAATCCATGACAGAGCAGCACGACCGGCGCGAGGCCGCGCATACACCGGGGCTGCGAGCACGAGATCGAACCACGGCGCCCGGACCGCGTCCTCTCAGCCCGAGCCACAAACCAGCCGCACGAAACCAGCAAAGAGCGGCACGTGGTGGTTTAATCCTGGTTTAGACCTGGTCTAGTCCCGGTTTAGTCCAGGTCTAGACCTGGTCCAGTCCTGGTTTAGTCCAGGGCCAGTCCAGGTTTAGACCTGGTTTAGACCTGGTTTAGTCCACGTTTAATCCTGGTCTAGACCTGGTTTAGTCCACGTTTAGTTATAGTCTAGTCTCTTAGCCAATCAGGACACAGAACACAATGTTACACTATAAAAAAAAAAGTTACACTATAAAAAAAAAATAGAAAAAATAAAAATAAAGGCGTTCCCAGGCCAGCCGGGAGACATTGTCCCTCCAGTGTGTCCTGGGTCTTCCCCGGGGCCTCCTCCCGGTGGGACATGCCCGGAACACATCCCGAGGGAGGCGTCCAGGAGGCATCCGGAACAGATGCCCGAGCCACCTCAGCTTACTCCTCTCGATGTGGAGGAGCAGCGGCTCTACTCCGAGCTCCTCCTGTGTGACTGAGCTCCTCACCCTATCTCTAAGGGTGCGCCCAGGAAACTCTTTTCAGCCACTTTTATCTGCGATCTTGTCCTCCTCAGCCTTCCCAGTAAGGTCTATTCCAGGGTGCTGGAGAGGAGAATTTGACCGATAGTCGAACCTCGGATTCAGGAGGAGCAGTGTGGTTTTCGTCCCGGCCGGGGAACACTGGACCAGCTCTATACTCTCCATCGGGTGCCCGAGGGTGCATGGGAGTTTGCCCAACCAGTCCACATGTGCTTTGTGGATCTGGAGAAGGCATTCGACCGTGTCCCTCGTGGGGTCCTGTGGAGAGTGCTCTGGGAGTACGGGGTTCGAGGCCCTTTGCTAAGGGCTGTTTGGTCCCTGTATGACCGGAGCAGGAGCTGTTTTCGCATTGCCGGTAGTAAGTCGGACCTGTTTCCGGTGCATGTTGGACTCCGCCAGGGCTGCCCTTTGTCACCGGTTCTGTTCATTATATTTATGGACAGAATTTCTAGGCGCAGTCAGGGGCCGGAGGGGATCCGGTTTGGGAACCACAGGATCTCATCTCTGCTGTTTGCAGATGATGTTGTCCTGATGGCTTCATCAAGCCGGGACCTCCAATGTGCAGTGGGACGGTTTGCAGCCGAGTGTGAAGCGGCTGGGATGAGGATCAGCTCCTCCAAATCCGAGGCCATGGTTCTCGACCGGAAAAAGGTGGTGCCCTCTCTAGGTGGGTGGAGAGTCCTTGCCTCAAGTGGAGGAGTTCAAGTATCTCGGGGTCTTGTTCACGAGTGAGGGGAGGATGGAGCGTGAGATTGACAGGCGGATCGGTGTAGCGTCGGCAGTGATGCGGTCGTTGTACCGGACCGTTGTGGTGAAGAGGGAGCTGAGCCGAAAGGCGAAGCTCTCAATTTACCGGTCAGTCTACGTTCCTACCCTCACTTATGGTCATGAGCTCTGGGTAATGACCGAAAGGACGAGATCGCGGATACAAGCGGCCGAAATGAGTTTCCTCTGCAGAGTGGCTGGGTGCTCCCTTAGAGATAGGATGAGGAGCTCAGTCACACGGGAGGCGCTCGGAGTAGAGCCGCTGCTTCTCCACGTGGAGAGGAGCCAGCTGAGGTGGCTCGGGCATCTGTTCCAGATGCCTCCTGGACGCCTCCCTCGGGAGGTGTTCCGGGCATGTCCCACCGGGAGGAGGCCCCGGGGAAGACCCAGGACCTGCTGGAGGGACTATGTCTCCCGGCTGGCCTGGGAACGCCTTGGGGTCCCCCCGGAGGAGCTGGAGGAAGTGTCCGGGGTGAAGGAAGTCTGGGAGTCCCTGCTTAGACTGTTGACCCCGCGACCCGGCCCCGGATAAGCGGAAGAAAATGGATGGATGGATTGTCCTTTTGGTCATTACCCAAAGCTCATGACCATAAGTGAGGGTAGGAACGTAGATTGACCGGTAAATCGAGAGCTTTGCCTTTCGGCTCAGCTCCCTCTTCACCACAACGGTCCGGTACAGCGACCGCATCACTGCCGCCGCTGTACCGATCCACCTGTCAATCTCACGCTCCATCCTCCCCTCACTCGTGAACAAGACCTCGAGATACTTGAACTCCTCCACTTGAGGCAAGGACTCCCCACCCACCGAGAGAGGGCAAGCCACCTTTTGCCGGTTAAAAAAAAATCCTATTCCTTTAATATTCCTAAAACGACGTAATTTAAATTTACTACAGACTCACCCACAAACCGGTAAGAGAGCTGTGTAATCATGTTTTCAACAGTTATCTTTTTGCACTAAAGTGTTAAAATAAAGCTTTGTGTGTATGTTTTAGGCAGCAGAGCGTCCAAAACAAAATATCAGCATGTACTGGACATTTATGGACAATAGCCGATATGTTAAAAGTCCAAATATCGTCCCAGTATATCGTCTCTTGATGCGTCGCAAGATATGTTTGAAATGTGTATATATTTTGTATTTCTTTCTAGTTACTGGGGCAGCTTTCTGGATTCTATTACCTCATCACCGCCGGAGTCTTTGCTGCCAGTCTCTCCTCTGCTCTCGGCTTTCTTGTCTCTGCTCCCAAAGTGTTTCAGGTACTAACACATATTTTATTATTAGTTCACAGAAATGTAACTGTAGACGTGTAAAAATAATGAAGTTTTGTTTTAACAGTGTCTCTGCAAAGACAATATCTACCCGTACATTGGATTTTTTGCTAAAGGATATGGCAAAAACAATGAGCCCCTTCGAGCCTATTTACTTTGCTTCATCATTGCGATTGGATTCATTTTAATTGGTACGTACATCCTCTTCAAGTATTCAGCCATGTTATTGACACTTTGCAGCTGAGTTCATCCCAACATTCCCTGGAGGTGTGATGCTAAATGTAAGCACTACACTGTCTGAAGCTCAAAGCTGATCTATACAGTAATCCCTCGTTTATCGCGGGGGTTAGGTTCCAGAAATAACCCGCAATAAGAGAAATCCGCGAAGTAGGACAACTTTATATTTTACAATTATTCTACATGTTTTAAGGCTGTAAACGCCTCACCACACACATTATACGCTTTTCTCAGACTGGAATTAACCTTTTCTCACATTTCTCTTTCGTTTAAACACTCAAACTTTCATAGATTTTCAACAAAATGTATTAATAGTGAAGCGTGGGGGGAGACACGGCTCCGGAAGCCCTGCCGGATGCGCGAGGAGCACTGCCACATCCCGGGACGCGACGCGCACCAACCCCTTGGAGAAGTGCACGACACGCTCACCCCTCATCGTGGTCAAATCCGTGACAGAGCAGCACGACCGGCGCAAGGCCGCGCGTACACCGGGGCTGCGAGCACGAGATCGAACCGAGCCACAAACCGAACACGCACAAACAAACGCAAGAGCCGTACGAAACCAGCAAAGAGCCACACGGAGTGGTTTAATCCTGGTTTAGACCTGGTCCAGTCCTGGTTTAGTCCAGGGCCAGTCCAGGTTTAGACCTGGTTTAGACCTGGTCTAGACCTGGTTTAGTCCACGTTTAGTCCTGGTCTAGTCTCTTAGCCAATCAGGACGCAGAACACAATGTTATACTATAAAAAAAAAAAAAAAGTTACACTATTAAAAACAAAACAAAAATCCGCGAACAGTGAACCGCGATAGAGCGAGGGACCACTGTATTTTAACAAAATCAAGAGCTGTCTGAATCTGATTTGCGCTGTTAAACAAGTCCCTCTCAAATAAAGTTACAGTGACATAGCCAACAGTTTTTCAGTTTGTCTCACATTTTTGGTGCCTGAACATTCCACCGTAGAGATACATGTAGAACACCCCCAGCGTGATGTCACTGCAAAGTATCAATAACAGTGTTTCCATCACAAACTGAGTAATCCTGTATTGTCCTGCATTTGAGGCTTGAGTGCTGAAAAATTCAGTTTTCCCCATAGACTGTATGGAGATAGCTAATCTAATTGGGAACTGAGCATGGACGCACATCCACATCCATTAATTCTGGCTCCAGTTCACTGAAAAACCATCACCCCCCTCTCTCTCTCTCTCTGTAACTGCTGGTGTCAGGCTCGTCATTTTGGTCTTAAAATGTTCGTATTAACCCAAACAGACTTATTGTCTTTATTTTTAATGTAGTGCAATGCCATATCATTTAATCGACCTCTTTTCCTCTTCTTCTACCTCTTTTAACTACTCTCTTCTTCTGCAGCTGAGCTCAACATCATCGCTGCTCTGATCTCAAACTTCTTCCTCTGCTCCTACGGCCTCATCAACTTCAGCTGTTTCCACGCATCAATCACAAACTCCCCAGGTTTGTCACCATCTTGTAAAGCTCATGTTTAATGTGTATTTATTATATTTATTTATTAACAACAAGCAGAGGTGGTAGAAGAGCCAAATATTTCACTCAAGTAAGAGGAACGTTTCTTCAAAATAATATTAAGTACAAAGTAGTGGTCCAAGAGTAACTGTCAGGACTGATTTATAATTTAAAGTTAATGTAATTGGAAGAACAAAACATTAAAGGTGCATTGTGTAACTTTTCTGGGGGTCCGTTAATTTTCTCCATGGAGATGTTATTGCTTTGTCTGGAATGTTTCACAGTATGGCCTGTTGTGGAATTTCTATTCTAAGAGAATAAAACTGGAAAGTTGTCTTGAATCAAAGAGTTAATTTATTAAAGCAATTGTGCACAATTACGCCCTGATTGTCCCTCACAGAAGTCTCTGTCCCTAGATCTATCCTCATAAGAAAACATACCAAGTCCTTATACCCCACGGGAAGGGGGAAGGGGGGGGGGGCATGAGCAAATGCGTACAGTGATACCTCACCTTACGAAAGACCCTACATACGAAAAATACAAGTTACGAAACGCCTTCACATTAAATTTTGGTCTCTAGATACGAAAGAAAATTCAAGTTACGAAACGTGAAATCTCAAAAATTTGAATAATGCGCGCTCAGAGGCACGCCCCTCTGTTATCCCCGCTCAAAAAGCACCTTTCTCGGCCTCTTAGCTCTAGTGCCGAACACGCAAGATTTTCAACAAAATGTATTAAATAGTGAAGCGTGGGGGGAGACACGACTCCGGAAGCAGCGCGGAGACATGAACGCACCGGCACCGCGTGAGGAGCACGCACCGCACAAGGAGCGAGGAGCACCCCTAGTCCTGATCTGCACGACCGGCACCGGGGCTGTGACCACGACATAGAACCGCGGCGCGTCCTCTGGAGCCCGAGCCACAAACCAGCCGCACGAAACCAGCAAAGAGCGGCACATGGTAGTTTAATCCTGGTTTAGTCCAGGTCTAGATCTGGTCCGGTCCTGGTTTAGCCCAGGTCCAGTCCAGCTTTAGACCTGGTCTAGACCTGGTTTAGTTCTGGTCTAGACCTGGTTTAGTCCACGTTTAGTCCTGGTCTAGTCTCTTAACCAATCAGGACGCAGAACCAATCTTACACTATAAAAAAAATTGTTACACTATTAAAAAAAAAAACTTGGAACGAATCAGGCCTTTTCCATTGAAATAGCTACTCAACTTACGAAAAATTCACGTTACGAAACCACTTCTGGAACGAATTAATTTCGTAAGGTGAGGTACCACTGTACATGCATAATCAAGACATAACATTTAACATAACAATAACAGGTCAGCTCAAGGCTGACTCCTTCACAGCAAATTAACAAGTTTAGAGGCCAGTGGAAATGTACCACACGTGTAACATAGGCCTAAAGCCCTGGCTAGATTTTGGTGACATGATTGACAACCTTATTTCATTAAGAAACTTATACATTTACATATATATCTGATTATATGAATGATTATTGTAAGATTTCCATCACAGGCCTTAAACCTTTCTATCTTGGACCAAACCAGACCAAGTTACAAGTCAGGTCTGTGGAGAGGTGACCCCCGCTCACAGTCAGAGCTTTGAGCTATCAAACCACCTGCAATTGAATAAATGTAAAGTATAGATGTTACTGTCACACTGTGGAACATTCCAGGTCGAGCAAAGACATCTCCTTAGAAACAAGAAGATGGAACAAAATGTTGCACAGTGCACCTTAAAATATTGTTTTTAATATCTATTTTTTAATTAATATAGAAAAAATGAGAAAAACAATATCATATGTGAAGAAGCGCTGCAAGAAACACAAATGTTCAAAGCATTTCATATTGTCACGTAAAGTAAGAGGTTAAAAAATAAGATGAAAAAATACTAAAATATAACATGAGCGTAATACTGTACATCAGTGGTCCCCAACCTTTTTTGCGCTACGGACCGATTAATGTTACCCAAAATTTTCACGGACCGGTGGGGGATGGAGGGGGGCGGGGACCGTGGATATCTGCGGATAAATACCACAAAATAAAATTATACTAACAAGACAAGAACTGTGGTATGTTGTAAATATAATAATAAACGTGAACCCACTGTGTACTTGTAGTCTTTTTACTGTTGGATTACAAAACACGCCAACAACATAACAAGTCACAAGTTAAACATGCCTTCAAAATAAGATAGATAGACAACAAAACAAATAAAAAGTACATGAAAAATACAACTCACCATAATGCTGAATCAATGAGAGCCCAAAGCTTGTTTCTCTGCTGTGAGATGGTCGCATCCCGGCGTAATGGGAGTGTGTTGCTTATGTCCAGTCTACTCCGTAACTTTTATCCAGAATACCGGCAGAGTTGATGTCTCGAACATACTTTTAAGGCCGCCTCATTGGAGAGCTGGTCGCCGCATGTTATGCAGAGCAGGCTTGGTGCGTGGGAATCACCTGTTGCGATAAATCCATATTTTAAGTAGGTCTCCTGGTATTGTCAGTAAATATTTGCGTCCAGACGAAAATGGAGCGCTGAGTGAAAACGTTGTAATACATATGCCACACCGATATGTATCACGTGCCTAAGCCACCGGAAGCACTATGAGCGCATGTGCATAAAGTCCTTTCTCTTCTGCAAACAAACACAAGAAGATAATAATGATGGCGACTCGTTTGGACTGACGACGAAGTGGAGTTACTTCTACGAGTTACGTTGGATTTTTGTACGTTGGATACAAAACACGTCAGTATCAGCAGAACGTCGACTGGGAGTCCTGCCAAAGCAGATGATTACGGCATCGCGACGTCATCGCTTTCCAAAAGCTGCGTACAGTCATGGCCAAAAATTTTGAGAATGGTACCAGAACGTCCTCCCAACCATCCAAGGGCAGTTTGATGATGAAGAATGCCTTTTCCAGCATGATGGAGCACCTTGCCATAAAGCAAAAGTCACAACAAAATGGCTCAGGGAACAAAACATTAAGATTTTGGGCCCTTGGCCAGGAAACTCCCCAGATCTTAATCCCATTGAGAACTTGTGGTCAATCCTCAAGAGGCGGGTGGACAATCAAAAACCCACAAATTCTGACAAACTCCAAGCATTGATTATGCAAGAATGGACTGCCATCAGTCAGGATTTGGTCCAGAAGTTGATTGACAGCATGCCAGGGAGAATCGCAGAGGTCTTGAAAAAGAAGGGTCAACACTGCAAATATTGACTTATTGCATGAATTCTGTGTAATTCTCAATAAAAGCGTTTGATACTTATGAAATGCTTTTAATTGTATTTCATTATAACATAGAAACATCTGACAAAAACATATAAAAACTCTGAAGCAGCAGACTTTGTGAAAATGTAATATTTGTGTCATTCTCAAAACTTTTGGCCATGACTGTACATGATGATTAAAATCATAAAAAAATGTTATGTGCTGCCCCCTGCAGGTTGGCGGCCGGCGTTTCATTACTACAGTAAATGGACTGCATTGTTTGGCGCAGTGATCTCCATCGTGCTCATGTTTCTGTTCACCTGGTGGGCTGCCCTCGTCACATTTGGGATCATCTTTTTCCTCTTCGGTTACGTCAACTACACCAAGCCCAGTGAGTCGAGCGTCTGTTTTCATTTATACCTTTCTTTTAAAAGTCCTATATTACGTACAATTGACTTTTGTGACTTTATTACCTCATCAGTAAGTTGTGTTTTGTTTCATTCACACATGTTGGAGTAACTCTTTATTATTAGTCTGTCCACATCTCTAAAGCTCAAAATGTTGTGTTCCACTTTGTGATGTCATGAAGCGGTAGTTTTCAAGTTAACAGCTCCTTTTACATTTTGTTCAGTAGAGATTTGCAATTATCCCAATTATTCTAGTAAAGTTGTGTGGAGTTTAAAAACACAGTGGAGACCTTCCAGTATTAGCACATGACATCACAAGGTGGAACAGAGTGTTATCAGTTTAAGAGAAGAACTAATCCTACATATACAGGGTTTGTGTGTTAAACATGTGAATGAAAAAAAAACACAACTTCAGGTGTGTTTGTGGTGAGGAAACACTAGAATCAGAAAATAGCCTGGGACTATAATGTTTTTGTCAGAGACTTGTTTAACAGCACAAATCATCTCATCTCTTGTAGCTTCAACTTAGGTCGTTTTCACACCTGACTTGTTTGGTTCGTTTTAAATGAGTTCGTTTGCTCCTTTGATTCGGACCTTTTGGGCTGGTGTGAATAAAAAACAAAAGTCTCGATCCGGAGCAAACAAGCGAACCGAGACCACCTAAAAAGGTCAGTCTCGGACCAGTTCCATATGAACTCTGGTGCGGTTCGTTTGAGGTGAGAATGCAGACCGGACTCGATCCGACACAAGTTGGCTTTTTGTACTTAATGAGCTCCCGTCGTATGTCGAGCATTATGGGAAACCGACGCTGACGAAACTAAACTAAACTAAACTAAACTAAACTTACGAGGCTTACTTACGTTTTGCGTGAAGAGCAAGAGTCAGAACTTGATGCTCACATGAGCGCTGTCCACCGTAGCCGTCTTGTCCTGTGTCTTCGTCGTTTGGAAATTGATTGTAAAATAGTGTAAACCTCACGATGCTGCTCAAACATTTGTGCGAACTGTAAAAACTGAGCAAACCATATCGCTAAGGCTAGATTGAAAACAGCACGTAACACCGTTATTCTCCTCCTTCTGCGTTTGGACACGGCTCATTTTTGTCCAATGGCTGAACGACCTCAGCAGACGTGCTTTTGTTTATAGACGTTGGTTCACTTGGGGAAAAACTGCAGTGAAAGCGAACCGCACCAAAATAAAAAAAATAAAAAAACATTTGGTCCGGACCAAAGCAAGTGAACTATCGGACTTTCTTGGTGTGAAAACGACCTTAGTCAGTCCTTTATGGTCACATTGGGCTAAAACAAAGCTCAGATCAAAGTCTAACTTCAAATATAGCTGCAAGCAGCAATGTGGGGCCAAGCAGTGACCCAGCCTAATTTGATGACGTGTGTTGGATGAGTCTTCGCCCAAAACACATTTATGCATGTTGTAGCGCCCCCTAGTGGCCAATGTGCACCAAATTTGGTATGGCTAGTTCTGTATGGATGGTACATTGCGCACCAAGTTTCATTGAGAGAGCTGAAACGCATGTCAACGTATGTCAATTTGATGACGTCAATTTGATCTTCGCCCAAGGATCCCAGGGATACCAAGTTTTTGAAAATCGGACTTACGGTTCTAAAGTTACAAGCAGAAATGAGGGAGGAGAAGCATTTTGAGTGTTTTTCATAAAATCCAAGATGGCGGACATTATATTCCGGCGGACATGAGGTCATAGGATGCGTTGGTTTCGTCTTGGCCCAAGGATTCTAGGGATTCCAAGTTTTTGCGAATCGAGCGTACGGAAGGAATTTTCAGGCACATTTCTGCGTGTAACTTTTGAACCGTATGTCCAATTTTCAAAAACTTGTCATCCCTGGACTCCTTGGGCCAAGCCGAATCCAACGCACCATATACCACATTTTCTGCCATTTTGAATTTTATGAAAACCACTCAAAAATCCCTCAATTTTGGACCAATTTTGCTCAAATTTGGTACATAGCATCTTTGGACTGAGCCTCATCAGAAATATGCCTGGATTTTTTTATATCTCTTATCGTATTGTCGTGACAGCCAATCAAACCTGCAACTTTGACCTGCTGGTGGCCCTAGAGGGCAAATTTGACCTGCTCGTGGTGCTAGAGGGTTGGGGGTAGGGACCTATAAATTGCTGTGGGTTATGAGGAGACTGGCTGGAATGTGCATGCAAAATTTCACAACTTTTTACCAGACGGTTCTAGGGGTTGCCATAGACTCCCAGAGGCGGAAGAATATATAATAATAATAATAATAGGAATCAGTAGAAACACTATGGGTGCCCCAATAACAGAGCTTCAAACAGAAAGGTGCCTACAGTTAGCGTCACACCCCCAGGGAATGTTGATGACATTAGTTGCAAATTATCATTTGGAAAATATGGTGATATAATAAAAGTAAGAAGTTGAGCAGATTTATTTATTTTTTTTTACCTTTTTGGATCTGGTGCATTTTTTACAGTTGGATGTGTCTTTTTTACCTCTTGTAACCATGGAGGAGAAAACAATCCCGCACTCCGTCTTACTTGCAAAATGATCAGGCAAAAAGGCATATTTTTGCCTGATGAAGGCCTAGTGCCGAAACGTTGCATGTCTTAATAAATGTCTCATTTTGCAAGTAAGACGGAGTGCGGGATTGTTTTCTCCTCCTGTGCTCTGGGTCTGCTCCCTCGCCTCCAACGCACCCGAAGTTCTCATTTTTGGACCTCTTGTAACCATAGAAAAAATCATGGAGTACTTATTCGATTATATTTGTCATACGCAGAGGTGAACTGGGGCTCGTCAGTTCAGGCCGGTACATACAACATGGCTCTCTCATACTCTGTCTCCTTATCTGGTGTAGAAGACCATGTCAAGAACTTCAGGTAAGAAACTACAATAAAACTACACACATTATTCATTACTCAATAATGTTATAATTATTATCAAATGCAACTATTGATATTGTTATTTTTCATTGAATTGAATCTAGGCCACAGTGCATGGTGTTAACTGGACCTCCAAACCAGAGACCTGCTCTTGTGGACTTTGTTGGTTCATTTACAAAGCACGTCAGCCTTATGATCTGTGGGGATATCGTTATGGTAAGTCACTGAAGTGCTCTGCTATTAAAGAGAGAGAAAGATACTTTATTCATTTCGCCGAACGAAGGAGCCTGTTGGAGATTAAGCTGTAAAACTACATTAAATATCTCCAACCACTGATCCACCACTAAGCTGTTTGGAGTTTATTGCTTTTGAATTTGTCTTCTAGGAGCCCGACAGAAAGAATCGCGCCCCTAATGCCACAGACTGGTTGGTTAAGTGGATGAACCAGAGGAAGGTGCGCTCGTTTTATACACCTTTCTGCAGTGACAGTCTCAGAGCGGGGGCTAGATACTTACTGCAGGTAAAGCACGATTTTAGATAATGAAACTGAATTAAAGATGCAGTGTGTAACTTTTTAAAGGATAATTCACGTTTTTTTTTTTACAATCTGAGTCTTATTTCACTAATAATACAAGTTGTTTTACTCACCCATAGCACTTTGGTGTCATATGGAGCACTTCCAGAGATGTTTTAGATTAGCGATATCTGTAATGCGAGTTCTCGGGGCATGTAATATATGTCCCGAGCGGTCTCCAAATAACATAAACTTTATCACTTTTCAAATCATAGAAGCTCAATGTCTTAGTCTACACTTTCATTTGAGTCAAAAGTGGCCTGTAATCCGAGATTTATCCATAATTTACAGCTTTGCGTATCATGTTTGGGTCCTGAGAGCTGAGAGCGAAATAAACTGTGACTCCGCACATGCGCACTGTCCTCCTCATCTACTCCAAACTATGGATAAATCTCGGATTACAGGCCACTTTTGACTCAAACGAAAGCGTAGACTAAGACATTGAGCTTCTATGATTTGAAAAGTGCTAAAGTTTGTGTTATTTGGAGACCGCAAACATGTGCCCCGAGAACTCACGTTACGGAGATCGCAAATCTAAAACATCTCCGGAAATGCTCCATATGACACCAAAGTGCTATGGGTGAGTAAAACAACTTGTTTTATTACCGAAATAAGGCTCAGATTGTAAAAAACGTTAATTCTCATTTAACAGGGGTCTGCCACCTGTTTGTTTTCTGGGAGATGTTTTGCCTGTACTGTTCCACTGTATAGTATTGAACTTATTTTTCTTGAATTCATTTTTTTTTTGTGTGCTCAAAAGTACCTTAAAAACGGGGCGCCTCTTCACAGATCTGACTCTAATTCCTTCAACATGGTAAACACAGCTTTTCCACCTTCAAGGATGATTTTTTTTTTTTTTTTTTTTTTTACATCTGTGCAAATTCGTTGAGAAAGATTTTGGGTGTATATAGGGTGACATCAAGGACACAACGTTCATCAGCCCATTCATCTGTTCATCCGCCCACTGTCTCCTTGGATATAGATCAGAAATAATGCCCTACTGTGGAACATTCCAGGCAACGCACCATAGACTGTATTAAGAAGTGGACTAAGTGAATGACGCCACCCCGAGCATTCGTCTCCAGTCAAATGAAGCTCATCAAGACTAGCAGTTATATGAGTAAATTTGGCACTGAGCCTCATATTTTGAATTCCAACCGGAAGTATCAAAGTAACCAAAGACCCAATACAGAGAGAGGCTGTTAAAGGCCTGGTTTGTCTGTAATGTTCACATCTTTATTTACTGATAACATTGCAAAAACAAAACAGCAGGTTAATAAAAATATTTTCAAACCAAAGTGACGAGGCTCACAGCAACAGCTACAGAGAGAGGGGTGACCATTTTTTAATGCAATGTCAATGGAGCTACAGTGGTCCCTCGCTCTATCGCGGTTCACTGTTTGCTGTTTCGCAGATTTTTTTTTTCAATTTTTTATTTTATTTTTTTCAATTTTTTTATAGTGTAATATTGTGTTCTGCGTCCTGATTGGCTAAGAGACTGTAGACCTTTGCCAATTGATAGATGGGGGACGCAGGGGGGACCGTGACTAGACCAGGACTAGACCAGGACTAGACCAGGACTAGACCAGGACTAGACCAAGACTAAACGTGGACTAAACCAGGTCTAGACCAGAACTAAACCAGGTCTAGACCAGGTCTAAACCAGGTCCAGACCAGGTCTAAACCAGGTCTAAACCTGGACTGGACCAGGTCTAGACGTGGACTAAACCGGGACTAGACCAGGTCTAAACCAGGATTAAACCACCACGTGCCGCTCTTTGCTGGTTTCGTGCGGCTGGTTTGTGGCTCGGGCTGAGAGGACGCGGTCCGGGCGCCGCGGTTCGATCTCGTGCTCGCAGCCCCGGTGTACGCGTGGCTTCGCGCCGGTCGTGCTGCTCTGTCACGGATTTGACCACGATGAGGGGTGCACGTGTCACGCACTTCTCCAAGGGGTTGGTGCGTGTCACGTCCTTGGACGTGGCAGTGCTGTTGGATGAGCGCGGTGCTTCCTGCGGATCCAGTGACTCATGTCTCCGCCCCCCTCATGCGTCCGGTGCTGCTTCTGGCACCATGTCTCCCCCCACGCTTCACTATTAATACATTTTGTTGAAAATCTATGAAAGTTTGAGTGTTTAAACGAAAGAGAAATGTGAGAAAAGGTTAATTCCAGTCTGAAAAAAGCGTATAATGTGTGTGGTGAGGCGTTTACAGCCTTAAAACATGCAGAATAATTGTAAAATATAAAGTTGTCCTACTTCACGGATTTCTCTTATTGCGGGTTATTTCTGGAACCTAACCCCCGCGATAAATGAGGGATTACTGTATTCAGTAGTGTGTTACCTGTGTCCATTTCTGTACAGTCTAAGCAAAGCCCCAGCATTTTCATGAAACAAACAGATGAGAGATCCACCACCAGAAAAGTGACATAGTGCTCCTTTAAATAAGTTGTACTACATACTGTAACTCATAACGTGTACTTTTATTGTGAAGGCGTCTGGACTTGGAAAATTAAAGCCGAACACTCTAGTACTCGGATTCAAAGCCAACTGGAGGGAAAGTTCTCCAGAAACCATTGAAGATTATATTAACACAATTTAGTAAGTACAACACAGAAAATAATGTTCATCCTTCCAAAATATTTTCAAACTAATGTTTTTTATTTTTGTTTAGTGATACTTTTGACTCCAATTACTGTCTGTGCATCTTAAGAATGATGGACGGGCAGGATGTCTTGGACCAGTTTGACTCTGAAGGTAAAGGATTTTATATTTTTCAAAGATTCAAAGCTTTTATTGTCATATGCACAGTAAAGAAACACGTTTCCCAGATGGGTATTATGCAAAATTATGCAAAATTATGCAAAATCAACCTTTTGTAGCTTCCTGCCATGTTACAGCCAGTGGTGGGATGTAACAAAGTAAAAAAAAAAGTTTAAAAAAATGTAGGTATCTGTACTTTACTTAAGTACATTTTAAAGTGGATTATTTTTACATTTACTTTATCAATTATCTTTTATTTCTACTCCACTATGTAACAGAACTGAAAAGTAAAAGTGTCTTTGTTCTAGTTTGAGACTTGCTGAAAAGGCTGAAGCTTTATTTTTTACACATTCATAGTTTGAGCAAATACAAATATACAAATATTCATTTGTTTCTGTTGAACAAAATTCAGCACAGATCTGTATCAAAATCACGACATTTGAAACTTTATTAGACCTCAGAAACTATGTACTTTTACTTTTTACTCCTTAAAGGAAAAGTAATGTTTTTTTTACAATCTGAGCCTTCTTTCGGCAATAAAACAAGTAGTTTTACTCACCCATAGCAGTTTGGTGTCAATTGGAGCAGTTTTGTAGAAGTTATGTTGAGCCGTTCTGTTCTACTAATGATCCCGTATCCGTTAGCGTGAGTGCTCGGGGCATTACTTTGCGGTGTCCAAATAACACAAACTTTAGCACTTTTCAAATCACAGAAGATCGCTGTGTCAGCGTAGACTTTTAGTAGATTCCAAAACGGCCTGAAACCCGATATCGCAACAGAAAAGTAAAGTTCAGGGCGGTGTTAGCTTCTTTCGGACTAGCGGTGTTTACAAAACAGCTGAGTTCACGCATGCGCACTGTCCTCTCTGATGACGTCATCAAGTGAAACTATAGCTGCATATCGGGTTTCAGGCCGTTTTGGAATCTACTAAAAGTCTACGCTGACACAGCGATCTTCTGTGATTTGAAAAGTGCTAAAGTTTGTGTTATTTGGACACCGCAAATCAATGCCCCGAGCACTCACGCTAACGGATACGGGATCATTAGTAGAACAGAACGGCTCAACATAAGTTCTAAGAAACTGCTCCAATTGACACCAAACTGATATGGGTGAGTAAAACTACTTGTTTTATTGACGAAAGAAGGCTCAGATTGTAAAAAAAAAAACGTTACTTTTCCTTTAAGTATATTTTTAAACAGGTACTTTAATTTTTTGATGTGAATCTGTATGGCGTCCCCTTCAGCAGCGTGTTGTGCACCTATTATTATTATATTATTATTATTATTATAATTATTATAATTATTACTATTACTACTCTTATTATTATTATTATTATTATTATTATTATTATTATTAGCCTGTTCACTTGTAAGTGCTGATGTTTACAAGTGAACAGGCTAATAATAATAATAATAATAATAATAATAATAATAATAATAATAATAATAATAATAATAATAATAATAATAATAATAATAATAATAATAATAACAGGCGTGCAGTGATAGGAACCGAGAGAAAATAGCACCAAGCGATTATGACTTCTGACTTTTAAGGGGGCAACTGTTTTGTGACGCAAATTATCACTTTTTTTTAACAAATACTGTTTTGGACAAATATTGTTTTGAGAAGAAAAACGAGCTATTAACTGTCCTGGCTAACTTGCCAGACCTACATTGGTCAGCTCCAGAACCGGGCAGAACTCGGCTCAGAGGACACTGTCAGGGGTAAGTCAGTGTTAATGCACGACACTGCTGAAGGGGGCGCCGTACACATTCACATCAACTATCCCTTTAAGTAACACCATCGAGTTCTTCATCCACCACTGGTTGTAGCGTTGTTCCCTCATCAAAAACATGCCTGAAGAGGATTCTTACATGTTTGAGTCATTTAGTGATCTCTCCTGTGCCCTCATATAACCAATTATTATATCAAAAAGCGATATGATTTTGTAGATGTTTATTTAGTTTATTTGCAATTGATTTTGTTTTTTACAGTGAACTCAGGCTTTGAACCTGATGAACCCGCTGAAAATGACGACCAACAATCTCCAGAGAGAGATTCAGGTAAAAGAATAAAAATAAACATATTTGATGTAAGATTTAGTTTATTTTTTTTACATTAACTTGATATCCACATAATAACTAGAAGCACAATTGGCCAGGTTAGGTTTGTAGCCAAATTAAATATTTAGGAAAAAGGTTTAGTTATCAAAAGCAAGAGTGCAATAGTGCAATGGCAACCAGTATTGAAAATCAGCTTTAAAGGCCCCATACCTTTTTTTTTTTTTAAATAACCAGTAAGTACTTTATTGTCCAGTGATCAGAAAATGCACTGTTAGCATGCTAGTTGTTGCAGGATAACAAAACTCCAAAACTCCACTCCCGGATCTGAGAATTGTGTGAAAAGCGCTTATAAACTCATTATGGTGAATAATTAGGATGCACAGAATGCTTAAAGGAAAAGTAACGTTTTTTACAATCTGAGCCTTATTTCAGTAATAAAACAAGTTGTTTTACTCACCCATAGCACTTTGGTGTCACGTGGAGCACTTCCGGAGATGTTTTAGATTTGCGATCTCCATAACGTGAGTAACTTTAGCACTTTTCAAATCATAGAAGCTCGATGTCTTAGCCTACGATTTCGTGTGGTCAAACTATGGCTATGGCTAAAATCCGAGATTTAGCCATAGTTTCGAGTAGATGAGGACGCCAGTGCGCATGTGCGGACTGTGCTCTCAGCTCCCGGGACCCAAACATGAAACGCAAAGCTGTAAACTATGGATAAATCTCGGATTACAGGCCACTTTTGACTCAAATGAAATCGTAGACTAAGACATCGAGCTTCTATGATTTGAAAAGTGCTAAAGTTTGTGTTATTTGTTGCCCGCACGGGGCATATTACATGCTCGGGGAATATATTATATGCCCCGAGCTATGGCTAGAAGTCGCGCTAGGCTAACGCTAATCTAAAACATCTCCGAAAATGCTCCATATGACACCAAAGTGCTATGGGTGAGTAAAACAACTTGTTTTATTACCGAAATAAGGCTCAAATTGTAAAAAACATTACTTTTCCTTGAAGGTAAGTGAGGAAGAATTTTGGACCACTGCAAACGGTTTAAAATGAAGTGAGGGAAACAATAAATGATTAAATGATTTAGGGTGACCTTGTTGTAACCATGAACATGGATTCTTGTTAATATGAATTATGTTCTTAGTGGAGGCAAATAATCACTAGAGCTTATACAGCATAGTCCGGGCTAGTACCCCACTGCAGATATTTTGAGCACTCAAACTTTAGAGCTAGCTGACCGGCTACTGCATCGCAACCACTTGCCACACCCCCAGGTGAAATTTGCCTAGCACTTGGATTTCGCCCTGCGGAAATGAAGCGTTTTTGTCATTGAATCTACATTCACGTAGGTCACCTATTTTGGCTTCAAAACAGAGAATTTTGCCGAAAAAACGTTCAGCAAAATTCGCCGTGTTCTATCCATGTGGCATGCCTGTCCATCACCTAAAAGTCCCGGTATTATCTGAACATTACTACCTGCTTACCTGCTTATTACCCTGGTCACTCTGTCCCTCGGGTTCCCTGTCCACAGTCTCTGGCTGCTCCTCCTCTTCCTCGGGTTCCCTCGGGTTCCCTCGGGTTCTCTCGGGTTCCCTCGGGTTCCCTGTCCACAGTCTCTGGCTGCTCCTCCTCTCTCTCGGGTTCCCTCGGGTTCCCTGTCCACAGTCTCTGGCTGCTCCTCCTCTCCCTCGGGTTCCCTCGGGTTCTCTCGGGTTCCCTCGGGTTCCCTGTCCACAGTCTCTGGCTGCTCCTCCTCTTCCTCAGGTTCCCTCAGGTTCCCTCAGGTTCCCTCGGGTTCTCTCGGGTTCCCTGTCCACAGTCTCTGGCTGCTCCTCTCCCTGTCCACCTTCAGCCTGGGCTGCAGAGGACGTGGAGCCTCCAGGCCCTCCAGAGAATATGTCTGTTATTTTAGAACATTTTGCACCGTCTATAGTGCGATTTTTTTTATCTTTTCGCCCGCAAATTCTCCGCACCCCGTTTCTGTTGCTTCTTCATGTTTCCACATTCATTCGCTCAACAGTACGATTATGAAACTGGCAGGGATCAGCGCAGAGAAAGGGGTGGGACCGCTCTTGTAAGCTTCTATATCCTGATTGGTTTAGTCCACTGACTATATTGAAGATGGACCAATGGGACACCTCCTTTAAATTGTGGGCCAGTGACCGGTCTCTAAATAAAAAAAAAAAAATAAAAAAAACAGCATTGGTACCGGCCCCCGAGGACTGTCGGCCCACCAGGAAAATGCCCGGTGTGCCATATGGCCAGTCCAGGCCTGTACATAGTGCACCTTTAAGACAGTAAAAATCAAGTACAGCGAACAGAGAACCTTTAAGCATTTTGTCTTACAGCGGACGACGTCTCAGATAAAGGCAGCAGAGATCAGGTCAAAACTGTGTTCCAGAACGACCAGGGGAAGAAGACCATAGACGTGTACTGGATTGCTGATGATGGAGGTTAGTTTAAATTAGTTTTGTGTTTCAGTTTCCAGTTGTATGCACCATTTTGAGGATTTTTTCCCCCCATTCAAAAGATACTAAAAATAAAACTAAAGTCCTTTAGCACTTTGGTATCATATGGAGCACTTCCGGAGATGTTTTAGATTAGCGATTAGCGTTCTCGGGGCATAGAGCATGTAATATATGCCCCGAGCGGTCTCCAAATAATACAAACTTTAGCACTTTTCAAATCATAGAAGCTCAATGTCTTAGTCTACACCTTCCTTTGAGTCAAAAGTGGCCTGTAATCCGAGATTTATCCATAGTTTCGCTAATTGCTAATCGCTAATCTAAAAAACATCTCTGGAAGTGCTCCTTATGACACCAAAGTGCTATGGGTGAGTAAAACAACTTGTTTTATTACCGAAATAAGGCTTATCAGATTGTAAAAAAGGTTAATTCTTTAAAGACGGTAAACATGTGACTGAATGGTCTTAGGTCTGACTCTCCTGGTGCCGTACCTGCTGACGAGGAGGAAGAGATGGCATCGCAGTAAAGTCAGAGTCTTCATCGTGGGAGAAGAACAGAACATGGAGGACGGACGCAACGAGTAGGTTTTCCCTGTTTGGCTTAGCTTTAAACATATATTTTTATACTTTGCAGCTGATGTCATCAATATTCCCTGGGGATGTGATGCTAACTGTAGGCACTGCTCTGTCTTTTACTCAAATTAGACCTTAATCTGATCTTTGACGTGTTAACACAATCTGAAGCTAAAGAACGGACATAATTGAAACGACAACAAGTGACATTATTTGTGCAGTTAAACATTACAGTCACAAGCTATCTAGCGTTACAATATTTTAGCGAGTCACTCTCACCTTTTTGTGAAAATCAAATTCCTAAACAGGATCACGAACGCTCGAATTTATCACAGGCTCCTGAAAATGTGTTTTCAGTTTTCAGACTTTTTTGTCAGCGTGTGCACTGTGTCCTGTGAGTTTTCAAAAAGGGATCGGAAGAAGGGCATAGACTCAAGATTGAGGTTATTAGCGTTTAATTAGGCAGATATACAAACGTAAATGGCATCTCTTCAGTTGTCACATCGTCCACACACCATGACCATCGTGTCTGTCCCCCACACTGGTCACATACAACTGCTGACTTAAAGGAGAATTAACGTTTTTTACAATCTGAGCCTTATTTCGGTAATAAAACAAGTTGTTTTACTCACCCATAGCACTTTGGTGTCATATGGAGGAGCACTTCCAGAGATGCTTTAGATTAGCGATTAGCGATTAGCGTTCTCGGGGCATAGAGCGTGTAATATATGCCCCGAGCGGTCTCCGAATAACACAAACTTTAGCACTTTTCAAATCATAGAAGCTCAATGTCTTAGTCTACGCCTTCGTTTGAGTCAAAAGTGGCCTGTAATCCGAGATTTATCCATAGTTTCGAGTATATGAGGAGGCCAGTGCGCGTGTGCGGAGTCACAGTTTATTTCGCTCTCAGCTCCCGGGACCCAAACATGAAATGCAAAGCTGTAAATTATGGATAAATCTCTGATTACAGAACACTTTTGACTCAAACGAAGGCGTAGATTAAGACATTGAGCTTCTATGATTTGAAAAGTGCTAAAGATTGTGTTATTTGGAGACCGCTTGGGGCATATATTACATGCTGTATTGCCCCGAGAACGCTAATCGCTAATTGCTAATCTAAAACATCTCTGGAAGTGCTCCATATGACACCAAAGTGCTATGGGTGAGTAAAACAACTTGTTTTATTACCGAAATAAGGCTCAGATTGTAAAAAAACGTTAATTCTCCTTTAAATACAGGTCTGTGGTATGCCATGACATAAGCTCCCAACAGTTAGCCAATAAGAGGAGGGGAGTTTACCAATAGTTGATGGATGGGAGCAGGTGGATATCCCATTACACCAAGCCTATGGAAAACGTACTGAGTTACGCTTACGCTACTTACAGAACACTAGGTTAAAAAACATACAGGAAAACTAGACAAAAGGTCACCTATATACTTGTACACAGAGAGATTACAGTTTACATATGTAAATATACGTATATCAAATAATGAAATCCCACAGTCCCATGGTAACTGTTGAACAATCATACACATAGACGTACATGTAGAACGCACCCAGAGTGATGTCAATGCAAAGTAACAATTACACTATGTTCTGATCTATGTTATGTTGTCTCCTCATCAAAAATACTGTACACAAACCCTGCAAATGTAGGCACAGTGCTTCTCTCAAACTGAAAACACCCACCCATCAAAATTAGATTCTGATTTGAGCATGTATCAATACTAAAAATAGTCCCATTTACAGGACAGAAATGAAGCTTTCCTGAATAACTTTAGAATGATCTTAACAAGTATAAGAGCACATAGACTAGTATACGCCCATGGACCACTATGGAATCTAAAGAAATACAGTGGTACCTCACCTTACGAAATTAATTCGTTCCAGAAGTGGTTTCGTAACGTGAATTTTTCGTAAGTTGAGTAGCTATTTCAATGGAAAAAGATTCGTTCCAAGGCCCCGTTCCAAGTTTTTTTTTTATAGTGTGACTTTTTTTTTATAGTGTAAGACTGTGTTCTGCGTCCTGATTGGCTAAGAGACTGTAGAGCCAAGGCCTAAACCTGGACTGGACCAGGACTAAACCTGGACTAAACCAGGACTAGACCAGGTGGATTAAAGCGACGCGTGCGGGTCTATTTCCTGGTTTCGTGCTAGCTCTGCCGGTGTACCTCACGAGTCACGGCTGAGGCGAGCAGTGAGGAGGGGAGGAGAGGTGCCTCCCCGCACGCAGTCCGAGCGCATGAACGAACGCAGGCAAGAGCCACGGTGGTTTAATCCTGGTTTAGACCTGGTCTACAGGAGGCACGGTTTGAGCACGGGTCTCGTGCTCGCAGCCCCGCGCCGGATCATGCTGTGCTATCACACGTGTCCGTGCGCAGTTTTCTCCCCCCTCCCCCTTCCCCCCACACTTCACTATTAATAATTTTGTTGAAAATCTATGAAAGTTTGAGTGTTTAAACAAGAGACAAATGTGAGAAAAGTTTAAATTCAGCCTGAGAAAAGCGTATAATGTGTGTCGCTGAGCGCGCATTATTTGAATTTTTGAGATTTCGCGTTTCGTAACTTGAATTTTCTTTCGTATCTAGAGGCCAAAATTTAACGTGAAGGCGTTTCGTAACTTGGAATTTTCGTTTATTGGGTCTTTCGTAAAGTGAGGTACCACTGTAGTGTTTTTATCGTGTTATCAGAATCAGCATTAAGTATTGAGTCTATTCCATAGTACTGAAATTGAGTTTGAAATTCTGATAAATGGCAAGACTAAATGTTGCTATAATTTGTAGTCTGCAAGTAAAATGTATAGCAAAATTCAAAATATAATGTGATAATCTAAACATACACTGCTATGTTTGTAGGATGTTGGCTCTGTTGAAGCAGTTTCGTCTGGATTTCAATGACGTTATAGTTATGACAGACAGTGAGAAGCGCCCACAAACAAAAAAGTTGGTGAAAAAAATCAAAATGCATATGAATCTCTATCTGCCACATATTTGACTTTCCTTATTTCCCTGTCTCTTTGACGATTGACAGTCTGAACAGGTTTGTGGAGTCTGTCGCCCCCTTCAGGTTGTATGATGAACAGCAGGATGGCGTGTCTCTGCAGGACCTGAGGCAAGACTTCCCCTGGAAAATATCAGACAAGGAGTTTGAGGCTTTCAAACTTAAGGTCAGTCACTCATTTTTTATATGTTGGTATTCTTTTAGTAAGTTCAATGCTGTAACTAAACTGTAATCTAATTGGCCAGTGTATGGATATGTTCAGCTCCATACTGCCCTTATAATAAATGTTTGTTCCCTTCACAGTCTGAAAGAAAAGTTCGACTGAATGAAATCATCAGGAAGAATTCTCAGCACGCCGCCCTTGTTCTTGTGTGAGTATTACATAATCCTAAATTATAAACCAATTTAATTAAAGATCCCATGACATGGTACTTCTTGATGCTTTTATATGGCTCCTTAATGGTTCCCTAATACTGTAAATGAATCCTTCTTCAAAATCAACACTCAGTGCATGACAAACAGAGATAAGATGAGAAAGAGTAATTTTTCTCTCTCTGAACAGTCCATTATGCTTGAATGCAAATGAGGAGGACAGAGATGGCCTATAGTAGAGGGTGGGGGCGTGGCCAAACTCTCCGCTCTCAGCTGTCCGCTCTGATCCATTTCCCCGTTTTTGCGCGGAGAAGAGATGAGAAGCGTTCCATTGAAAAATAAACACATTTCCACAGAAAATAAAATTAAACCACTGCTGTTCAAAGGTCCAGAGGCTCAGATAAAGGACTTCCGAGCCTAGAAACACTCGGACGTGCCTCCAGGCAAATGAAAAAACGCATTACGCATTGTCTAGCGCATTCCCGGTCCAAACTCTCTGGGCGTGATTTACAGAGACGCTGAGTAGACACAGAAGGGGGTGGAGCTGCATTTTTCGATCTGACGTCAATAAGTTGCCTTGTTGAGAATCGCCCGTTTGAGCTGTGTTTTTTTCTAACGCAGAAAAGGATCGCAAATGCTCAGTTTAGACATTTTGCAACTTTTAGCCATGGGGGGGGGCTAAACAGGGTAGGGAAGCTCACATTAACGTTCAAAAACCTCAGAAAGTGAAAATTTCATGCCATGGAACCTTTAAGTAGTTACTGCAGTCAAACTAAAATATTTGTAGCTCTTAACGCTCATTTATACGGAAAATCTTTTTTGGGGGGTGTCAATAAAGCGTGCACTCACTTTGCAAAGCAAGTCCTCGTTTTGTGAAATCGTGTCCTCATTTTATTAAGTCGCGCGTCCGTGTAAATAGAGCGCGCGCTCGTTTACCTAAATCGCGGAGTCGTCTTACTAAAACTGTGTGCTTGCTAAGATTGAGTCGTGTCCACGTTATATGCCTCCTGAGCACAATTTACTAAAGCGTGGCCACGATTTCGGAAACGTTTTAAAATGCGCACTCAATTTACAAATTTGCATAATGACTGAATAAAAACGAGCACACATTTTATACATCTCGTGTACACATTTTGAGCAAATTTAAACAAGAGCACGTTTTAGATCGACGAGGGCATGACTTCATACAGCGAGCGCACGATTTAGTAAAACAGGGTCCACGATTTAGGTAAACGAGCGCACGTTATATTTAAACGAGCGCGCAATTTAGTAAACTGAGAGCACATTCTACTTACACGAACCCACGACTTAATAAACGCGAACGCTCGACTTAATAAAAGGAGGGCACACTTAGCAAAGTGAGCGCATGCTTTCTTGCCACCTCTCAAAAAAGATTTTCCCTGACTCCGCACATTTATGCTCCACTTTTTTATGTAAATTGTGTTCAATGTGTTTCACTTTATTTATACTTCCAAATGTCTCCAATATTTAACCTGTTTTCTATTAAATAACCACTAGAGGGAGACAAAACAACAACAAATAAACAAACATGGAGGCGCTCATGGCAGGTTTTAGATCACATCTGATTCTAACTGAACTATTAGGTGAGAGAAGTATTTATTTGTGTTGCAGCTGGTTTTAGTCACTTTTCTAAGAAGTTTAGCTTCCACTGTCAAGCTCTGTCCACTACTGCCCCCAGTGGTCAGCTCATGTACAGCTCCTGTGATAATATTCCACATATTCTGAGAAGACGGACCAGATAACAGATAGAACAATGCAGAGGATGGGCAGAAGTCTATGAGCGTATCTGGAATGTAGAAAATAAATAAGCCTTTAGACTGAAGTACATAATGATGTTGTGTCCTTAGGCAAGACACTTCACTCACGTTCCCTAGAGATACTTTATTGATCCCTATGGAAATTTTGCTGCAGCAACATTAACACTGCACTTCTCAGTCACTTTTGAGTCTCAGTCAAAGATCTCAATACATGAATGTGTCAGTTTAGCACCGTGCGTGTGGAGTGAATGAATAAATAATGCAATGCAAAACACTTTGGGTGTCCTATGCAGTAGTAAAATAAGTTTTAGTACAATTTCACCATTAACTGAGATGCACTAGCTACCAATATACAGTATATCGAGGATACTAAAATAAGTTGATTTCAGCTTCATAATATAGACACCCTGAGGATTATGTAAAAGGTTTTATTTTCATAATTGTCAGTACTACCAGATTATACAGTGGTACCTCACCTTACGAAATTAATTTGTTCCAGAAGTGGTTTCGTAACGTGAAAAATGTGTAAGTTGAGTTTACCTGGCCAGCCAAATGATATCTCTCTGTATTTCCTATACACCGCGATACCATTTGGACACTCTCCATCCACTCTCGCTCCTCCGGTTCCAAACCGACTCCGCGATTCTGATTCGTTCAAAGATGGTGACGTCAGTGCACCCGCCTTTGCCCGCAAAGTCACTCTTAGGCAGCGGAAGTTCCGCCTCAGTTTTGAATCAAGATGGCGCAATCTCTGATTGGTTCACTTAGCTGTCTGTCTACGCGCAACCGCAGCGCATTCTGTGGATCAAACGTTACCAGACTCACTCGCTGGTACAGCGATGAGTCATGGATTCTTCCAGGCAAAAGTTGAGTAGCTATTTCAATGGAAAAAGCCTGATTCGTTCCAAGGCCCCGATCCAAGTTTTTTTTTTTTATAGTGTAACTTTTTTTTATAGTGTAACATTGTGTTCTGCGTCCTGATTGGTTTCTCAGACTGGATTTAAACTTTTCTCACATTTGTCTCTCGTTTAAACACTCAAACTTTCATAGATTTTCAACAAAATGTATTAATAGTGAAGTGTGGGGGGAAGGGGGAGGGGGGAGAAGACTGCGCTCTGACACGTGTGTGATAGCGGCATGTGTGACAGCTGACCTGGCGCTGCCAGCAGGTCTAGACCTGGATTAAACCTGGACTAAACCTGGACTAAACCTGGACTAAACCAGGACTAAACCAGGACTAAACCTGGACTAGACCAGGTGGATTAAAGCGCCGCGCGCGGGTCTATTTCCTGGTTTCGTTTCGAGTCACAGCTGAGGGGAGCAGCGAGGAGGCGAGGAGGACCGCACCTCCTCTAGACCTGGTCTAGACCTGGTAGACCTGGTAGACGGGTCTACGGGTCTCGTTCATGCGCTCAGACTGCGTGCGGTCCCCCTCGCTGTTCGCCTCAGCCGTGACTCAAAACGAAACCAGGAAATAGACCGGCGCGCGGCGCTTTAATCCACCTGGTCTAGTCCTGGTCTAGTCCAGGTTTAGTCCAGGTTTAGTCCTGGTTTAGTCCTGGTTTAGTCCAGGTCTAGACCTGCTGGCAGCCCCCGCACCGGGTCAGCTGTCACACATGCCGCTATCACACACGTGTCAGAGCGCAGTCTTCTCCCCCCTCCTCCTTCCCCCCACACTTCACTATTAATACATTTTGTTGAAAATCTATGAAAGTTTGAGTGTTTAAACGAGAGACAAATGTGAGAAAAGTTTAAATTCAGTCTGAGAAAAGCGTATAATGTGTGTGGCTGAGCGCATTATTTGAATTTTTGAGATTTCGCGTTTCGTAACTTGAATTTTCTTTCGTATCTAGAGATTTAACGTGAAGGCGTTTCGTAACTTGAAATTTTCGTTTGTTGGGTCATTCGTAAGGTGAGGTACCACTGTATTTGAATTATTTACCCAATCCATCCATCTTATTTATATAGCACATTTCGTGAACAAATACATTCTTCCTATAAATAATAATAGATAACTAAAGGTGGATTCAAACTTGTCCTGATTTGAGCCCAGTTTAGTCCAGGTGTAGACCCGATTTGGTCCTGTTCAAGTCCTGGTTTATTCCAAGGGTACTTCCTGGTCCCCCAGTTGGGTGTGTTCACACTTGCACATTTACCACATCAAAATTGGAACTAAACCAGAAACTAAGCGTGGACTAGACCAGGACTAAACAAGGACAAGACCAGGACTGAACCAAATCCACAGCAGGTCTACTTTTAGTCTGGTTAACACCTGACCATATCACAAGTGAGATATGGGTCTGGAAACTCGCTTCGAAAAATCCCGTAGCGGAGGTGTGGTTAGCGATTGCCAACGGCCGTTTATTGGGCGTTATGAATGTCTATCATTGAGCGTATACGTAAGTCCATAGCCAATCATGTCAGTTGTCAGTTCAAACTACAAGCTTCCGTTTGTCATGTAGTACGCGTCACTGTCTTGCCACACCTCCCCCGCTCTCTGATTGGGGCCCTAAATCTGGGACTCTCGCTTGGACGAGTTTCCAGGCCGCCTTCCAGTTCGAAACGAACGGAAGCGGCCTGGGAATTCCCAGGCTAGGTCTACTTTAGGACCAAAGTGTGAACTCTTATAATGTGGACATACTATTGCTGGGTTTCAGATTACGTCTATAGGCCAATACTATTTAATACAGATGTTATAATACAGCTTGGTAATGGGTCTCGTCAATAATAGAAATGATCAGGTTCCATATTTGGGAATTTATCTTTCCGAGATTTCATGGCAAAGTACAATGCAGTCAATAAGAAAAACAGGCCCTTGCCCCCCATCTGGAAGTATGACATCATCACATTCTAGAATCTGAAAACTACTAATTTTGTGTTGTCAGGAGCCTCCCCGTCCCTCAGAGCGACTGCCCCAGCGCTCTGTACATGGCCTGGCTCGACGCCTTGACCTGTGGCCTGCACTGCCCCGCCGTGCTCATCAGAGGAAACCAGCAGAACGTGCTCACCTTCTACTGCCAGTGATCCAGACTCAAGTGATCCAGACCCCAGTTATCGAGACTCAAGTGATCGAGACTCCAGTAAACCAGGCTCAAATGATCCAGACTCTATTGAACCAGACTATAGTAAAACAAATTCTGGTGATACAGACTCCAGTGAACCAAACTCCAGTAAACAAGGATCAAGTGAACCAACCTCAAGTGATCCTGACTCCAGTAAACCAACCTCAAGTGATCCTGACTCCAGTGAACTAGCCCCAAGTGCTCTAGACTCAATTAAATCAGGCTATAGTGATCCAAACAACAGTGAACCAGCCTCAGGTGATCCAGAATCAAGTGATCCAGGCTCATGTGATCCAGACCCCAGTGATCCAGACTCCAGTAACCCAGGCTCAAATGATCCAGACTCTATTGAACCAGACTATAGTAAAAAATTCTGGTGATACAAACTCCAGTGAACCAAACTCCAGTAAACAAGGCTCAAGTGAACCAACCTCAAGTGATCCAGATACAGTGAACCAAACCCCAGTAAACCAGACTCCAGTGATCCAGACTCCAGTAAACCAGCCTCAAGTGATCCAGATTCCAGTGAACCAGACTATAGTAAAACAGATTCTGGTGATACAGACTCCAGTGATCCAGATACAGTGAACAAAACCCCAGTAAACAAGGCTCAAGTGAACCAACCTCAAGTGATCCTGACCCCAGTGAACTAGCCCCAAGTGCTCCAGACTCAATGAAATCAGACTGGATCCAAACAACAGTGAACCAACCTCCACTTCCAGAGATGTTTTAGATTTGCGGTTAGCCTAGCGCAACTTCTAGCCATAGCTCGGGGCATATAATATATTCCCCGAGCATGTAATATGCCCCATGCGGTCTCCAAATAACACAAACCTTAGCACTTTTCAAATCATAGAAGCTCGATGTCTTAATCTACGATTTCGTTTGGTCAAAAGTGGCCTGTAATCCGAGATTTAGCCATAGTTTACAGCTTTGCGTTTCATGTTTGGGTCCCGGGAGCTGAGAGCACAGTCCGCACATGCGCACTGGCGTCCTCATCTACTCGAAACTATGGCTAAATCTCGGATTACAGGCCACTTTTGCTTCAAACGAAATCGTAGACTAAGACATCAGGCTTCTATGATTTGAAAAGTGCTAAAGTTTGTGTTATTTGGAGACTGCAAAGTAATGCCCCGAGCACTCAAGTTAACGGATACGCTACAACATAACTTCTACGAAACTGCTCAAAATGACACCAAACTGCTATGGGTGAGTAAAACTACTTGTTTTATTGCCGAAAGAAGGCTCAGATTGTAAAAAAAAACGTTACTTTTCCTTTAATTATCGTACCACACTCAAGTGAACTCGAGTTATGTAATCTAACCAAATCTAACTGCGAATGTCCTGATATGTATCACCACTGTATTAAGATTAGTATTAAGATTTTGATTTTATTTTATTGGAATGCCCCTTGAGATGTGCCATCTCATTTTTGAGAGGTCAAAACTGCACTATGGACTGATGATTATGGTGTCTTTATTTATTTGTATTATTAAGTGTTTGGTCTTGTTTTGTACTGAGTAATGTTATTATATTAGGTTGTAATATATCCCTTTGTCGCATATGTGATAGCTACAGAAATAGGAAATTCTACTCTGTATAGAAAAAAAGTTAAAAAAGATTAATTGTTGAAAATGTTTTGTGCATAACACTGGGGAACTTGTTAATAACTGTCATGACATGTACTGTAAATACTGTATACAAATAAAACTGAATTCTCGAAAACCACATGTAGTCCAAATATCATGTACATGTTTTTTTTTTAGAAGTAACAACAAAACCATAGTTAGTGTTGATGTATCCTTGGCAAGACACACTTTTTTTTAGTTGACTGTAAATTAGCCTGGATAAAACATGTAGAGATGATTTGCACAAAAATGGCAAAAGCAATCTCAGTGATAAAAAGGTATAGTAAAGTTTTAAATGAAAAATAAACTTAAAAAACTCCAGCTCATACAAAATTGAGTAGCCTGTATGGTGTTGTGCTGTGACTATGGATCCATAGACTGTATATACAGACAGGGCTGGACTGGGACAAAAAAACAGACCTGGCATTTTTGGCTTAGACCGGCCCCTCATAATTAGTCCTGGTTTAGTCCTGGTTCAGACCTGATTTAGTCCTGGTTCAGACCTGATTTAGTCCTGGTTCAATCCTGATTTAGTCCTGGTTCAAATCCTGATTTAGTCCTGGTTTAGTCCTGGTTCAATCCTGATTTAGTCCTGGTTTAGTCCTGGTTCAATCCTGATTTAGTCCTAGTTTAGACCTGATTAGTCCTGGTTTAGTCCTGGTTCAAATCCTGATTTAGTCCTGGTTTAGTCCTGATTCAGACCTGATTTAGTCCTAGTTTAGACCTGATTAGTCTTGGTTTAGTCCTGGTTCAAATCCAGATTTAGTCCTGGTTTAGTCCTGGTTCAATCCTGATTTAATCCTGGTTCAGACCTGATTAGTCCTGGTTTAGACCTGATTAGTCCTGGTTTAGTCCTGGTTTAGACCTGATTAGTCCTGGTTTAGTCCTGGTTCAGACCTGATTAGTCCTGGTTTAGTCCTGGTTCAAATCCTGATTAGTCCTGGTTTAGTCCTGGTTCAATCCTGATCTAGTCCTGGTTTAGTCCTGGTTTAGACCTGATTAGTCCTGGTTTAGTCCTGGTTCAATCCTGATTTAGTCCTGGTTTAGTCCTGGTTTAGACCTGATTAGTCCTGGTTTAGTCCTGGTTTAGTCCTAGTCTAGTCCTGGTTTAGTCCTGGTTCAGTCCTGATCTAGTCCTGGTTTAGTCCTGGTTCAAACCTGATCTAGTCCTGGTTTAGTCCTGGTTTAGACCTGATTAGTCCTGGTTTAGTCCTGGTTCAGTCCTAAATTGTGGGCCTGTCTCTAAGAAAAAAAAAAATATATATATATATATATATATATATATATATATATATATATATATAACGGCATCAGCCCCTAGGACTGTCGGCCCACCGGGAAAATGCTCGGTATGCCCGATTACCAGTCCAGGCCTGTATACAGATAACGTACAATCTAAAATTGCATGTGGGAAATTCCGGCTCCTTCTGACGTACATTGGAATATTGTGGCCCTTCTTTGTAACTGCTGCCGTGAACCTTGACATTATCACTGGGCAAAATGGCTTTGTTTCCGGGAATGTTTCTAGTCATATGGTCTTAAAATGTTTGTATTAACCCGTTCTACATGATCCTGGTGTTTTTATTCCACTATTTTGTCACTCCCGAAACGGCTAGCTTCACAAACTTCATTTGAGTGGAGCCTGACGCTATGGGTGACGTCATACTTAATAGCTAACACCTAGGCCTGTCGCAATAACAAGTATGCAGTATGATATATTGGTAAAGAATAAGACGATAAACGATAATATTGAATACCATTGCCAAAGACACGATAACCCTAAAGCAGGATTTCGCTCATAGAAACTATTCTAAATGTACAGTATTGGTAACGCACACAAGCTGCAATAGATAAATGGAACACTTTAAGTCATAGAAGTGATTTATTCAACCGGCTGGTTAGCTCAACTGGTAAGTCATGGACTTTCCCCCTGGAGGTTGTAGATGGCTGCTCACTGCTCCTGAAAAAGGATGGGTCAAATGCAGAAGTCAAATTTCTCCCGTGTGTCACTGTGTGTCATTGTGTGTGAGACCAATAAAGGCTAAAAGCCCCCAAGCTTAATCTTCCACAGCTCAAATCTTTGGAAAAGTAAAATAATAATAATAATAATAAAACCCATTATAAAACACAATAAATAATGACTCCTCAAAAAATATTGTTCCATCTTGTCACGTATTGAACGATAAGTCAGGCTTACTAATACCAAACTCAAGCAGTAAAGTGGTAAAGTAAAGATAAGATAAGATAAGATAAGATAAGATAAGACTTTATTGATCTCACACAGGAGAAATTTACTTGCCACAGTAGCTCCAGGACAGTTTGAACAAGAAAGAAAAGTGCATGCAGGCAAGGATGAGATAAAGTAAGTCATAATAAAAATAGTAATAAGTAATAAGTAATAATAATAATAATAATAATAATAATAATAATAATAATAATAATACAAGCATCAACAGGGAGAGCATGGAAAAGAGGATATTGCACGTCTGGCCTATATAGTAGAATTATACAGTCTGATGGTGGTGGGGATGAAGGATCTGCGGTAGCGCTCCTTCTTGCACTGGGGGTGCCTCAGTCGGCTGCTGAAGGAGCTGCTCAGCTCCTCTACAGTCCGGTGCAGAGGGTGAGAGGTGTCGTCCATGATGGACGTGAATTTGGCCAGCACCCTCCTCTCAGCCACCTCCTCTACAGAGTCCAGAGGACAGCCCAGGACAGAGCTGGCCCTCCTGACCAGCTTATTGAGTCTCTTCCTGTCCCGCTCTGTGCTGCTCGGGGCCCAGCAGACGACAGCGTAGAGGAGAGCAGAGGCCACCACAGAGTCATAAAAAGTCTTGAGCAGAGGCCTCCACACTCCAAAGGACCTCAGTCTCCTCAGGAGGTGGAGGCGACTTTGGCCCTTCTTGTACAGGGCGTCGGTGTTGTGGTTCCAGTCCAGTTTATTGTTGAGGTGAACACCCAGGTACTTGAAACTGTCCACAGTCTCTATGTCCTGCCCCTGGATGTTCACCGGTGAGTGAGGTAGTGGTCTCCTCCTGAAGTCCATCACCAGCTCCTTTGTCTTACTGGTGTTAAGGCTCAGGTGGTTGCGCCCACACCAGTCTACAAAGTCACTGATGACCGAGCAGTACTCCAGCTCGTTCCCCTTCGACACACAGCCCACAATGGCCGAGTCGTCGGAGAACTTCTGGAGATGGCAGCTGTCTGTGTTGTATGTGAAGTACGAGTTGTAGATGGTGAAGAGGAAGGGTGAGAGGACAGTTCCCTGGGGGACCCCAGTGCTGCAGACTACCACCTCTGACTCACAGCCGTGCAGCTGCATGTACTGTGGACAATCAGTGAGGTATTCGATGATCCAGGTAGCGAGATGTCCATCCACTCCCGCATCGTCCAGCTTCCCCCGCAGCAGCGCCGGCCTGATGGTGTTGAAGACACTGGAGAAGTCAAAGAACATGACTCTCATAGCACTCCCGGCGGTCTCTAGGTGGGTGAGCGCCCGCTGCAGCAAGTAGATGATGGCATCCTCTACTCCTACGTTTGGCTTGTAGGCAAACTGCAGCGGGTCCAAGGTGGGGCTCACCACAGAGCGGAGGTGACTGAGGATCACCCTCTCCATGGTAGATTAGTGCAAGATAGATTATCCTACTCTAGACATGCTACAGTCCCTGCACGGGATAGGGACTTTTTAAAGTGGATTTTGCTTTTTTTGTGTGTGGGTTTTTGATTTTTGTGGTTGCACCTTTTCCTCCCACATTTTTTCCTTCCATCAAAGTTTCTATGCATATGCTTGGATACAGCACTTTGTGAACAACAATGACCTGTGGCTGTCCAGTCAGCAGCCTTCCCCATTTTTGTGTAGCCCACTGACCCAGACTGAGAACATTTAAAGGCTCAGGAAACCTTTGAAGGCGTTTTGAGTTAAAGGAGAATTAATGTTTTTTTGTTTTTTTTACAATTTGAGCCTTATTTCGGTAATAAAACAAGTTGTTTTACTCACCCATAGCACTTTGGTGTCATATGGAGCACTTCCAGAGATGTTTTAGATTTGCGATCTCCATAACGTGAGTTCTCGAGGCACATGTTTGCAGTCTCCAAATAACACAAACTTTAGCACTTTTCAAATCATAGAAGCCCGATGTCTTAGCCTACGATTTCGTGTGGTCAAAAGTGGCCTGTAATCTGAGATTTAGCCATAGTTTCGAGTAGATGAGGAGGACAGTGCGCATGTGCGGAGTGTGCCCTCAGCTCCCGGGACCCAAACATGAAACGCAAAGCTGTAAATTATAGATAAATCTCGGATTACAGGCCACTTTTGACTCAAACGAAAGTGTAGACTAAGACATTGAGCTTCTATGATTTGAAAAGTGCTAAAGTTTGTGTTATTTGGAGACCTACGGCTAGAACACGCACTACGGCTATCGCTAATCTAAGGTCGTTTTCACACCTGCCTTGTTTGGTTCGTTTAAAACGAACCAGAGTTTGTTTGCTCCTTTGATTCAGACTGGGCTGCTGTGAATAAAAATCAAAAATCTCGATCCGGAGCAAACAAGCGAACCAGTCCGGTTCCATACAAACTCTGGTGCGGTTCGTTTGAGGTGAGAATGCAGACCGGACTCGATCCAACACAAGTTGGCTTTTTGTACTTAACGAGCTCCTGTTGTATGTCGAGAATTATGGGAAACGAGGCCTACGAAACTAAACTTACGAGTCTTACTTACGTTTTGCGTGAAGAGCAAGAGTCAGAACTTGATGTGTGATCATGAGCGCTGTCCTCTGTAGTCGTCTTGTCCTGTGTCTTCGTCGTTTGGACATTGATTGTAAAATAGTGTAAACCTCACGATGCTGCTCAAACATTTGTGCGAACTGTAAAAACTGAGCAAACCATATCGCTAAGGCTAGATTGAAAACGGCATGTAACACCGTTATTCTCCTCCTTCTGTGTTTGGACACGGCTCATTTCTGTCCAATGGCTGAGCGACCTCAGCAAACGTGGTTTTGTTTATACTAGATGTTAGTTCGCTTGGGGAAAAACTGCAGTGTGAAAGCGAACCGCACCAAAATAAAAAAAAATTTTAAAAAATTTGGTCCGGACTAAAGCAAGTGAACTATCGGACTTTCCTGGTGTGAAAACGACCTAAAACATCTCTGGAAGTACTCCATATGACACCAAAGTGCTATGGGTGAGTAAAACAACTTGTTTTATTACCGAAATAAGGCTCAAATTGTAAAAAACGTTACTTTTCCTTTAATTCTCCTTTAATAAGATGATCAGGGTTTGACGCCATGACTTTCCAATATCGAACGTTTTCATAATATTCACATTTTTGAGACACAAAATTTTGGGTTTTCAAAAAAAAAAAAAAAATGAAGGCTTGAAAGTTTCACTCTAAATGTCACAAGTCTATATAATATATGGTATTGAACTTTTTCATGATATTCTGATTTTTTTTTAGATGGATTAGTATGTTTACCACAGATACTACAACAACAAGCCATACATTTGTTTATTAGATATTAATTATGAAGTTTGCATTGCTGTCAAACAAGCTCATTGTACAAGGCCTGGCTGGCATGTTACCAAAGGCAAATTGAGAGCAAAAATAACCCAGATGCAGTGAAGACACACACATTTGGCATTGTGCTTTTCACTTCTGAGTAAAACACATTTTCATATTTAAATTCAAACCAACTCAGAATAAGTACTGTAAAAGAGCACAGAGCAGCAGACGGCGAGAGACGAGCGACGCACAAACAAGCCCAAACTACTTCAGAAGGTGAGATGTGTTTTTCAAGTTTAAAGAAGACCTATTGTGCTTGTGTCTGCTGTACACTTACAATCTATGATGGCCGTGGATCATTATGTTTTCATTTGCACATTTTAAATCGCAATATTGATCTAAAAACAACTTAATAAAAGAAACAAGCTGCCCAGTGGGAGCAGACTTCACCGTAAACGGCATCATAAAACTGCACATTTCTCTGATCTGGCCAAGATTTTAAAACTTATATCAGGTTATTCTAGTCTAGAGGTAGTTTATTTTAACATAACTTGTTACGTCTGCTTGTTATCTTGCTGCATGGACAGATCATTTCACTACTTTTATGTCATTTAATGATAGATTTAAGGGTTTATATCTTGAAGTTTGGCCAAGTTTTTTGCAGTGAACAAAGAGCTGTGTTCATCTTCGAACAGACAGTTTTCATTTGAACCAAGATGACGCGGTGCGACCTACTCCTACCACAGATTAAGAAAATAAAACTGGAGAACAGAGTAAATAGAGAGTAGTGGGTGTATTCCTGTGGCAGTTAAATAAGCTTTTAAAAATTGCCCAAACCTGCACAAATCACTCCAAACATTTTGCAAAATAATAGTCTGCTTTAAATAATTGTCTGTGTAATCCCTCCGGTGTCCAGACAGTTTCTGATTATGTCCAGTTGACTGAATTTTCAATAATTATGCTTCTTTTGTTCTTTTTTCTATAGTCTGACTATACTCCACTGTGGCAAACTGGACACAAGATGAATCTGATATTGATTTGTTTGCTCAGTGAGTATTTCTATTATTATCCAACTAATTTGATTTTATTTTTAAAAATGTTTATAAAGCTTCTGACTTCAGTGTTACCTAATAATACTTATGCATTTAAATATATACTGAAAACAATGATAACAAAGATGACATAATTACATTCAACTTGCTTCTGCATAAAATAATATATACAGTGGTACCTCACCTTACGAAATTAATTCGTTCCAGAAGTGGTTTCGTAACGTGAAAAATTCGTAAGTTGAGTAGCTATTTCAATGGAAAAAGCCTGATTAGTTCCAAGGCCCCGATCCAAGTTTTTTTTTTTTTATAGTGTAACTTTTTTTTATAGTGTAACAATGTGTTCTGCGTCCTGATTGGTTTCTCAGACTGGATTTAAACTTTTCTCACATTTGTCTCTCGTTTAAACACTCAAACTTTCATAGATTTTCAACAAAAGTATCAATATTGAAGCGTGGGGGAAGCGGGAGGGGGGAGAAAACTGCGCGGTCACGTGTGCGCAGCATGACCCGGCGCAGAGCTGACAGCAGGTCTAGACCAAGATCTAAACCTGGACTGGACCAGGACTAAACCAGGACTAAACCTGGACTAGACCAGGTGGATTAAAGCGCCGTGTGCGGGTCTATTTCGTGGTTTCTCACGAGTCACAGCTGAGGAGGGGACCGCAGGCAGTGTGAGCGCATGTGAGCGTGGCTCCTCCTGGTTTAGTCCAGGTTTTGTCCTGGTTTAGTCCAGACCACCGCGGCTCCTCTAGACCTCCTCTAGACCTGACCAGGTCTAGACCTGACCAGGTCTAGAGGAGGTCTAGAGGAGCCGCGCTCACATGCGCTCACACTGCCTGCGGTCCCCTCCTCAGCTGTGACTCGTGAGAAACCAGGAAATAGACCCGCACGCGGCGCTTTAATCCATCTGCTCTAGTCCTGGTTTAGTCCTGGTTTAGTCCTGGTTTAGTCCAGGTTTAGTCCTGGTCCAGTCCAGGTTTAGATCTTGGTCTAGACCTGCTGTCAGCTCTGCGCCGGGTCATGCTGCGCACACGTGACCGCGCAGTTTTCTCCCCCCTCCCGCTTCCCCCCACACTTCAATATTAATACGTTTTGTTGAAAATCTATGAAAGTTTGAGTGTTTAAACGAGAGACAAATGTGAGAAAAGTTTAAATCCAGTCTGAGAAAAGCGTATAATGTGTGTGGCTGAGCGCGCATTATTTAAATTTTTGAGATTTTGCGTTTCGTAACTTGAAATTTCTTTCGTATCTAGAGACAAAAATTTACCGTGAAGGCGTTTCGTAACTTGAAATTTTCGTTTGTTGGGTCATTCGTAAGGTGAGGTACCACTGTACTAGGCAAGGTAAGATTATTAAATTAAGAATTAATTATCTTAATTTGAGTCTTTTTCTTTTTCTATTTTTCTTTGGAGCACAAACAAATGTCTCTGTAGGTTTGGCTCTTCTGTAATTCCACTCTCATTTAAAAGGACAGAGGAAAGTCAGATTCCAAATAATTCTGCCTGAATATTTGAGGGTAAATTAAGACTAGGTACAGCTGGTGCCCCTTGGGAGTGTCCTGAGAGAAAAGCACATTGAGCATTTGTTGGGTCTTGACAATCTCCATATCAAAGCTGAAGCAGACGTCACTAAACATGAGATTTCGGGACTAAAAAGTCCAAATAGAAATCAAATAAACGTCCTATTACATTTTTGTGTATTTGTGGGTTATTTTGTTATTTGTGGGTTTAGAGTACAAACTGGTCCCTGCAAGCAGCAATGTGGGGCCAAGCACCGAAGGTTCATGTAGGCCTCAGCATGTAGGCCACATGCAGGGTCTGACAGGGTCTGACAGGGTCTGACAGGGTCTGACAGGGTCTAACAGAGTCTGACAGGGTCTAACAGAGTCTGACAGGGTCTGACAGAGTCTGACAGGGTCTGACAGGGTCTGACAGGGTCTAACAGAGTCTGACAGGGTCTGACAGGGTCTGAGAGGGTCTAACAGAGTCTGACAGGGTCTGACAGAGTCTGACAGGGTCTAACAGAGTCTGACAGGGTCTAACAGAGTCTGACAGGGTCTAACAGGGTCTGACAGGGTCTGACAGGGTCTAACAGAGTCTGACAGGGTCTGTTCTGACAGGGTTAGACCCTGTCAGAACAGACACATCAAAGACAGATCAAAGGTTGCTAGGTGCGTTGCTAGGCAATTGACAGCGTGTGCACAACAATTTTTGGAATAAAATACACTTTCTTTTCACAATCCACTGCCTCCTCTTTATTTCTATCTTTTCAGCACACTCAGCGCCATCTTGTGTTAGGCAGGTGAACTGTGAGAAATGTACAGCAAATGAGCCCCCTAACCGGAAATTGGTTCAGGTTCATACCGCTTTAGCCGGCCGCACGAAGTTTGGGGTAGGTTTGCATATGCTGAGAGGAAACATTTTAGTTTGGCATAGCGCCACCATGTGGTAGGCAAGTGAACTGCAAGAAAATACAGTAGCTTAGCCCCCTAAACACAGTGGGTCACGGTTAGCGTACCACTTGAGCCAACCACACCAAATTTGGCATAGCCTTGTATATGATGAAGAGAAACATTTTTATGCAAATGAACTGCCCGTATATCATAGCGCCACCATGTGGTAGACAAGGGAACTGTAAAAAAAAATGCACTGAAGCTGCTGCTGTGCTTTAGATTGACATGACATCTTGTGCGGCTGAAAATACTTTGTATTGCTGGCATGGAGCATGCCCCCCCACCTTCCCCCACAGGCCGCAGGTGCGAGGGCCCGACCAACGCCGCTTGCGGCTTTAATGTTATTTGTGGGTTTAGAGTACAAACTGGTCCAGATTCTTCTCAGAATGGTGGATTTGACTGAAAATAAACCGGTTACAGATTTCCTTTAGTGTTTTACATGATGATATTTCCCTTTGATCAGAAGGTGGACAAACTGATATTCAATTCATTTATAACAGAAAAGCGCATGTGCGCTCAGAATACTAAGGGTTTTTAAGTACAATTATTGACTAATATAAGTGTATAAAAAGTTATTTTTTATTGGCAAAATACTTTCTTATTACTAACTTAATTAGCACTTAGCTTGCACTTAAGTACTATAACTCAGGCAGCTTTTATCTCTTAGTTAAGTCTTTTTGAGAGCTTTTCTAAAGTGAAGATTAATTATGCTTTATTAAGAAGTAATCATAATAGAATTTTCACATTATTTTAGGCATGTGGTAATGATTAAGAAATGTCTGAATAACACCATTAGTTAATGATTAATTCATCCAGTAGCTAATACTTTTTTTGTAAACACTTTTAAAAGTGAAGACTATTTTTACTCAATGAAGTATTACTTAAGGTACTAAAGGAGGCATTATATAAACCTCGACCTTTTCACTTCAACAGAGGTGCCAACCAACTCTCCATTTGTCACCTCTGACAGGGCCTTGCTCCTGTCACCTCTCACAGACAGGAGGCTTCAGTCTGTGCACAAACACTACAGGCTTAAGCTTCTATCAGGACGTCTGATCACATGTTTTATCCTGGAGTATTTATCATAAGATCCTGCTAAGAAGTAGAGACTATTCCCATAGTGTGCACCTGCCACAGTTATGTGTGTGTCCAAACTTTTCCAGCTGGAAGTTAAGAACGTATCTGCTAATATGAGGTTAACTTTCATCAAGTCAAACGTGGTGTAGAGTTTGAGACATGAAGCACTGTGTGACTGTCCATGGAAGTCTAATAAGATCTTATTGTAGATCCATGAATGTATCTGACCAGATGAGCCAAGACTGTCACCACAACTAAGAAAAGTGTCCCACTCAAAACTGTATCTGACAGAGAGTTACAAGACCAGAAATGTTGGGATCATTTAGGAGCAATTCCTTACATATATTTTACTTTTTTTTCTTTTTTTTTTCTGGATTCCAAAAGGAAAAAGAAGACGTTTGTCACATTAAAGTCTGTTTTGATGAATTACACTCAAAGGAATTCAATCTGTTATCTTTTTTGTTTGTTTGTTTTTAGATCTGTGTAGTTTCTCTGTGTCTCAAAACTACGTGTACCACTTCATAAGTCAGCATAAATCATGGGAAGAAGCTCAGAGCTTCTGCAGAAATCACTACACAGACCTGGCCACAGTGGAGAGCATGACTGACATGAAAACACTCACAGACGCTGCAGCTGGAGCTGGAGCTGAAGCCTGGATCGGACTCTACAACAGAACATGCGGGGTCGACGGACATTTTCAAGGGGACCAGGCAGAGACCAGAGTCTGGCACTGGTCTCTGCCCGGAGTGAAGTATAACGAGAGCGAGGCGCAATGGGAACAGGATGAACCAAATGATTTTGGTGGACTAGAGAACTGTGTGATTGTTGACTCTTCAGAGAAGTGGTTTGATGATGGTTGTAACACTCTGCGCTGTTTTATCTGCTACAACACCACCAGCGGTAAGAAGTGGGCTCTGGGCTATAAAAATAAGAGCAGGCATTAAAATTAATAATAATAATTAAAAATAGACTTTGACCGAAAACAAAATAATAAGTACAAAATATACAGTATGGACAGAACAAAAGTGCAAAAGTATCTCTGTAAGTAGATTAACTGGAGTTGAAGTTTTTCCAGACGCTCAAAGTTTCCTCACTCCAACTCTCTGGTAAACTCCTGTTGTAGCCACAGCTGCCCTGGGGCAGACTGACAGAATTGAGAGTGCCAATCCGCACCATCCACCCCTCCCACCACCACCAACGCATGTACACACATCTTCTCTATTTTCATACTGGGCAATGTGGGCGAAGTGTCTTGCTTAAGGACACAATACACACAGAAAGGACAGTTTTTGCCACTGGCGCCCCCCTGTGGCACCTGGTATTCCCAACGGTCTCCCACCCGAGTACTGACCAGGCCCGGCTCTGCTGAGCTTCTGAGATGTGACGAGATCAGACTTTTACAAAGAGATCATCTTATTGTTTAAACTGACAGAAAAGATAATATTCTGTTTAAAAGGTTAAATACTATAGAGTTTAAAAAGATGAAAGATTTTGGTGGACCAGAGAACTGTGTGTTTGTGACAAGGATTCAAAGTGGTACAATGAGACGAAGAGCAGATTTATCAGCTGTAACAGTAAGAAATGTAGTTATAGAGTTAATGATTAAAAATGTTTATTTATTTATTCGAAACAAGGAGAGTGGACAGAAAACAATGACATCAGAGAGAAAAGATGCTCTGTACCAGATTTAGCCACAAGCTCCTTTCCATCTGTAGCGCTGGAGCAGGGACAGAAGACATAAAAAAATCATTAAGACGAAATCTCATAAATACAAAGTTTCAAATTCATCATAATCTTTAATCTGAAAAAAAAAACCTGTCGTTGTGTCCTTAGGCAAGACACTTCACCCACATTGCCTAGTATGAAAGTGGAGTGTGTGTGAGTGTTGGAGGTGGTCGGAGGGGACGATGGCGCAGATTGGCAGCCTCGCTTCTGTCAGTCTGCCCCAGGGCAGCTGTGGCTACAGAAAGTAGCTTACCACCACCAAGTGTGGAGTGAATGAACAATGAACTGTAAAGTGCTTTGGGTGTCATGAAAGCTGCTATATAAATGCTATGGATTATTATTATTTATTATTATTATTTTTATTATTATTATTATTATTATTATTATTACATCTACACAACACATCTACATGTACACACACATTCTATGTTCTTTTGATCTTTAATCTATGAATCGTTTTGATTAAAAATACAGGTACATACATAACAGAAAACGTCTGTAAAAACTGGACTGCCGCTCAGCACTTCTGCAGAGAGAACCACACAGACCTGATCAGTGGACTGGACCAGTTAAATAAGTTACAACAAATGAACATGGAAGACTGCACTTGTGAACCACCACTAAAATCGTGGTGGATCGGACTGTCCAGAGACACCTGGGGCTGGTCCGATGGAAGCAACTCCTCATTCAGAAACTGGAGTCTCCATGATCCAGTTCTGAATAAAGACTTCAATCAGGATAACAAGACGTGTGTAAAAGTGGAACCTCAGGGAACATTCATCCGAGATCATTGTAACGAGGCACGACCCTTCATCTGCTATGACAGTAAGTTTACTTCAAGTTCATGTGACAGTTTTATATGTTTTTCTAAATATTACTTTGTTTTGTGTGAGTCAAGCAGCAGTTTGTGAAGAAAAGGTGAAACAAGACCTGTTTCTGTCATACATTTTACAGGTGCACTATGTAGGTTTTCTGGTGGAGGGACTTGAATCTTCTAAAGATTTTATTGTTTTGCCTGGTATGTTCTACACTATGGCTTTAAACTAGTGCTGTCAGGCGATTAAAAAAATTAATCTAATTAATTACAGGATTTGTAATTAATTAATCTAATTAATCGCATTTTTTAAAATAATTTTTTTAGGTGGTTTATTGTGCTTTCCCACAGTGCAAAAAAGGTGTGATTTATAGTGGTTCAGTGAAAAGAATGCAGACTTCCCCTTTAAAAGATAAAAGGAGAAATTCAATTTGTCAACTGGACAAAGTTTGTTTGGTCGAAAATGTTTCGCCGCTCATCCGAGAGGCTTCGTCAGTTCTGGTTCTAAACGGGGTCTAACCAGCACTAGAACCAGAACTGACGAAGCCTCTCGGATGAGCGGCGAAACGTTTTCAACCAAACAAACTTTGTCCAGTTGACAAATTGAATTTCTCTCTTATCATGGATTCTACCTGGATGACTGAGGGACTCTTCACGCACTTCCCCTTTAAGTCTTTCAGTCTTTCACTCTGTTACCTCCAGTGTAACCAAGACAAGACTGCTGTACTCCCCCATTCACCTTCCTCCCACATTACGTAACATTAATTTGAAAGCTCATTTACACCATTACACTAGCCTATTAAATGGTGAATATTTCTGGTGTACGTGAGCATGTACAGTAGCTTTCATGCAATGCCAATAAATAATATACACAGCTTCAAATATACAGAGAATACAAATAATTGTCCGTGTAATTTACTCATGACTCACCTGACCCGCGGCGCGGATGTGTCCGGACCATCGCACGGAGGAGGAGGGAGGAGGCGGCGGCACCGCGGGGTGAGCAAATGATCGGGTTGATTTGGATGGGCAAAACTAACGCTTCTTAAGTGTGCACCCTTAATCACAGCAGAACACGCTGGAGAGATCATGGGGAATTGAAAGGGGTTCAGCGCGCGCAGCGCAACAGATACGGAAACGGGCGCGCGCATCTTCACGTGCTCTCCGCGGTGTCTTCACGTGCTCTCCGCGGGGACAGGACAGGAGGCTTAGAAACGAATCTGCTCCGTCACATTTTTATAAATAAACTCGCCGTTCAAAGGCCCCGCACGCCAAATTTAAAATGCGCGCGCATTGAATTGCGCTCATAATTAATTGCGTTAATTTTTATAACGCGTTAATTAGCAGTGTAATTAATTAATCTAATTAACGCGTTAAACTGACAGCCCTACTTTAAACTTATCTATCTCCATGGAGACAAATCAGGTGATGCTACTAAACTCAGTATTTTATAACAATAAAAACACCTGTATATGGATATATCCAGTGTTGGGAGTAACTCGTTACAAAAGTAATTAATTACTGTCATGCATTACTTTTTGGTGTAACGCAGTAATGTAACGCATTACAGGGAAGAAAATCTGTAATATATTACTCGTTACAATGCCAGTAATGCACATTACAATGCATTTTTAACCTGCTTTGTTTTTGTGGGTTTTGCGTTTTCTTCATACAAAGATCAGCTACTGAATCTGATAAGTCCGCGCAGAACATTACATTTCATACAAAGTTCCGCGAGATCAGCTAGTGATATAAAAGTCCGCGCAGACCATTCCATTTCCTTTTACTTCGTCTCGAACTGGCAGACTGACAAAGGATGACAGAACCAGAAGAATCGGATAGTGCTAGCTCCTTTTCAAGATGGGCATACGCACACTACTTTCACTTCGTTCAAAATAAGGACTCCAAGAACATTTTAGTTAAATGCACACTGTGTGTGAATCCCAAACCTCTTTCCACGTCGAAATGCAGTACAAGCAATTTGACGAAGCACTTGCAGAGGTGCCATAGCACCACGAAATTAGTCAGGAAAGGAGGGGATGGGACAGGGAACGATACAACCCCAACAAAGCAGCCGAAACTGATGTTGACCCGACCAGAGAATCTCCAGCCACGAGAGGTGAGAAGGCTCGTTGCCGAGTGAACAGGTGCTGGAGTGCATGGTAAGGTGTGGCAAGAAGGGAAAGGACGATTTATCTTTTGGTATTGTAAGCGGGTAAGAAGCAATTACTGAACATGTTGGTTTTCAGTCTGCAGCTCCCAAAACCTCTTGGATGGCAGGTGAAAGTCATGACACATGAGAGATTTGCACTGTAGATGCCAAATCCTTATTTCCAGTCATTTTGGTGAGAGTAACTAAAGTAATGCAAAAGTAGTGTAATGCCTTACTTTTTATTTAGAGTAATATTGTAATGTAAGGCATTACTTTAAAATGACAGTAACAAGTAATAAGTAGTGCATTACAGTTTTTGAGTAACTTGCCCAACACTGGATATATCCAACATAGATGTGGAACATTCCAGGCGAAGCAAAAACATCTCTTCCAGAAAAGTTCCACAGTGCCCTTTTAATGATAGTCTTTCTATTACACGTGATTGTTTATTTGATCTGCTGTTTGTCCAGACATTTTCATCCTGGTGAAAGAGAACAAAACCTGGGAGGAGGCTCTGTACCACTGCAGACGAAACCACCGCGACCTGGCCTGGTTCATCGACCACACTCACCTGAAGAACATGGCGCAGCAGAGAGCCAAGATGGCCGAGAGCGACGCCGTGTGGGTGGGGCTGCACTACGCCTGCTTTCTGGAAGAGTGGATCTGGGTGAACGGTCACTACGTCTCCGACACCGATGAAAACTGGATGGATCCTGGAGAGAGTGAGTGTGGAGTGAATGGAGCCATGGAGAGAGGAGGAGACAACAAGTGGGTCAAGAAGAACTCGGAGGAAAAACTCAACTTCATCTGTGTGCGCTAAAGGGACTGTAATATTATGCAGACCTCACAATGTTATAAAGTGATCCAGATTAAAGGAGAATTAAGGTTTTTTACAATCTGCGCCTTATTTTGGTAATAAAACAAGTTGTTTTACTCACCCATAGCACTTTGGTGTCATATGGAGCACTTCCAGAGATGTTTTAGATTTGCGATATCCGTAACGTGAGTTCTCGGGGCACATGTTTGCGGTCTCCAAATAACACAAACTTTAGCACTTTTCAAATCATAGAAGCTCAATGTCTTAGTCTACACTTTCGTTTGAGTCAAAACTGTCCTGTAATCCGAGATTTATCCATAGTTTCGAGTAGATGAGGAGGACAGTGCGCATGTGCGGAGTCACAGCTGATTTCGCTCTCAGCTCTCGGGACCCAAACATGAAAGGCAAAGCTGTAAGACGTTTGGACCATCGTGTTTGCAGTACCCACTTCAGTCAGGACGATTTTTTACCAGCAAAGGAAAAGAAAGAAGGCCAGCGGATTCAGCGCACGATTCTGAGAAGTAACGTGAAACCGATGGCTGTTCTCTGCTGCTCCTAAAACTGTCTCCGCTTCATTCTTTCCGTATCCATTCTGTCTCCTCATCCGTATACTCCTCTTCAGTCCTCAGTCCTCCATAAGTCCTCTTCATCCTCAAAGTCCCAATCTTCTGTCATGTGTCGCTCGCAACAGAAAAGTTGCGTCTTCTTATCTGCGAAACAGCTGTGACTCCGCACATGCGCACTGGCCTCCTCATCTACTCCAAACTATGGATAAATCTCGGATTACAGGCCACTTTTGATCAAACGAAAGTGTAGACTAAGACATTGAGCTTCTATGATTTGAAAAGTGCTCAAGTTTGTGTTATTTGGAGACCGCAAACATGTGCCCCGAGAACATTACGGAGATCGCAAATCTAAAACATCTCTGGAAGTGCTCCATATGACACCAAAGTGCTATGGGTGAGTAAAACAACTTGTTTTATTACCAAAATAAGGCTCAGATTGTAAAAAAACGTTAATTCTCCTTTAACTTCATAAGATTTTAGATGTTACTAAAAAAAAACTGTTGTGTTTTTTCTAGTTTTTAAAGTTAAGTTTAAAATTTCACTTCTTAGTTGGACAAGGGCAGCAGGATATGACACATGTAGAGATAGTTCCATAACTGTTACCTAGCAACCATAATGTTAACCAATGACGCAGTTATGATTAGACTAATAAAAATGAATTAGAACACCTTGGTTTTGTTAAAAGAAGGTTTAACTTGTCAGAAAAATATGTCTGTTGTGCGTGAATTGCCTTTTCATTTTGAACGGCGTTTGAGGGGTTGTTGGAACTTTTCTTTTCGACGTTTTCCCACGAACTGACACTTAACTGATGTAAAACTATCATAAATGGTACTATCCCAGCAAACCAAGTAAAACAAAACAAAACTAAACAAATGAAAACTTGCCATATACACTTTAAACAACACATCTGCAGCTCAAACTGTGTCGGCTGTTTATGGTCAATCTCAAAGCACATGTTTCTTTAACAAACTGATTCCTTCTTTATAGTTTTTCATACATCTTTGGGGTCTTGTGGTGACAAAACTGTAAATGTGACTTGTATTTTTGTTTGTGATTATATTACAATTTAATTAAGGGTCCTTTATTATGCAAAATTGACTGTTGTGTGCATTAAGCCATGTTCTAATGTTGTGATCTCCTCAAAAACATACCTGGAGTTGTGTTTTGTTTCATTCATGTGTTTGAGTAACACTTAGTCTACAGCTCCAAAGGTCAAAATGTTCTATTGCAGTGGTCTTCAACGTTTTTCAGGCCAGGGACCCCCAAACAGATGGCCAACTGGGCCAGGGACCCCCTACTATATATACGGCATAGAATTGTGTTTTATATTAAATTGAGCTTAGTGTCATGTATAAACATTGCTACTCTGTTATGGTACATCCAATACAAGGAAATAATACACAGGTTAATACTGTATTTTACACTATAAAATATAAAATTATATAATTTTAAAGTGAAATCAAAAGATTTCGCGACCCCCCTGTTGAAGACCTCTGTTCTATTGCAACTTGTGGTCACATGAAGCAGTAGTTTTCATGGTAACAGCTACATACCGGTATATTCTTTGTGTGTTTACTTGTATTTTCAGAATAATTTGTATTCATATATTCAATAAATTTAATGGGAAAAAAACTGCTTATTTTTGTCATAACTAGCTCACTGTCGTTATTTATGTATGTTTTTTTTAAAGTAACAGTGCTCTTGAGTAAAAGTTGTGCTTCTTCTTCCCACTGTGAGTGACAAAAGCTTTATGTGGAAAATATGAAATGATTTGAACATTTGTGTTTCTTGCACCACTCCTTCACATATTATTAACTTGTCTCATTTTTGTATTTAGTCAATCAGTCAGTCAATCAATCAAACTGTATTTATAGAGAACTTTTTATACAAAAAATGTAACACAAAGTGCTTTACAGTGAACAGTAATCTGCCTGACACCACACAACCCAAAGAGTAACACACACACACATACACACCCATACTAACATGCTAAGATACGTAAAAGTACTAGGGCTTTCAGTTTAACGCGTTAATTAGATTAATTAATTACACTGCAAATTAACACGTTATAAAAATTATAAAAAACACAATTAATTATGAGCGGCAATTCAACACGCGTGCATTTTAAAATTGGCGTGCGGCGAGCAAATCGCCACTCGGCCCTTTGAACAGCAAGTTTTTTAAATAAAAAGAACGAACACGGGACAATCAACAAGAACGCCATGATTTGGAGGTTTTGTCAAAAAGAATTTTCCAATCACTGAAGCTGCTCCAGCCTGACGGATCATTTGAACAACAAACACGTCCAGACAAGTTCCATCGTTACCGGTGATAGTGCGCACTAAAATGTGTATAGTATGTGTATGTGTATAGATCCTAAAATACTTAGATAGATCCTAAATACACAGACGTTAAGACACGAAAGCTCCTGACCATGCATGGAGGGTTCCATCCTAATCCAGCACCCCGAGACTGTACGAGAGCCGGAAGGAAGGAGGCCGAGGACTAGTGAGTGTGGGAACCACTGTCCAGGATGAAACATCCAAAATCCATAAGTACATCAAGGACAAGGTCCCAACAGATGATGTGCTCAAGGAATGCCTCAGACAGTGGAGTGCAGAGGAGGAGGTGCTGGAGGGACCATCATGGCAGGACAAATCCCCACCGAAACATAACTGAAGTGGCTGATATCAAGAAATCCTCCCAATGGCTGGAGAGGGCTGGTCTGAAGGACAGCACAGAGGCCCTCATCCTGGAGCACAGGAGCAGGCCTTGAACACCTGAGCAATAGAGGCCCAGATCTACCACACCAGACAAGACCCAAGGTGTAGGCTGTGCAAAGAGACAGTCCAGCACATAACTGCAGGGTGTAAGATGCTGGCAGGGAAAGCATACATGGAGCGACACAACCAAGTGGCGGGCATAGTGTACAGAAACATCTGTGCAGAGTACGGGCTGGAGACACCAAGGTCAAGGTGGGAAATATGGAGATAATTTTGTCTCATATCTATAAATATAAATACATTTATGAATATTCAAACACAAAATACAAATACAAAAAAGCGACATACAAATAAATGATAGAATATATATAAATACACAGGCATTTGTAAATATATTTTCGAGATTTGAAAACAAATGTAGTTGACTTTGTATGTGGAGTCTGCATTTGTGGATCCATTTTTTGCTTTTGTGTCGATTACATAATTGTGAGACATTCCTACTGCAAACACACGATTCACAAATAAATGTCACCCGATTTGAATACAAATAGCCTTCACTGGACATCCAGCAGATGGCAGTGTTGAGCAGCTTGTTGGTAGCAGTTAGTTAGTAAATGCGACTACATGACAACATGGAAGTGACGATCAGTGGTTTAAATGGATGGGTAAGTAGTGTTATTTATTACTTGTGTTTTAGTGTGTCTTCCCCAACTTGAGTGTACTTCACTGTACAGATATACAGATGTTGACGCGACTTCTGTGAGTGTTTGCCAGGTATCAATAGCCGCTAACCGAGACAGTGAAGAGGCACTTAGAAAATCACACCCCACGTCCCAAGAAAACTAAACAGATAAAACATTTTGAGCCCCGGCTTAGACTATATGGTAACAGAGTGAATAAGTACGCTGCTCCCTGTTTTCATCTAAAACAAGTGTTGCCCACACAGTGCTATATTGTTACTGGATAAACCATACATTTTCACTTGCATAGTTATCATTACCTATGATGGCCCAGTTTGTGGGGTGACCACTCTCCCGTTTTCTGACAGGGCGCTTTGTCCCGCCAAAAATCCAGTTTAGGCTGGTGGCTGGTTTTAGTTGTTTTAGCTGGTTTTGCTGATTGGGCCAACTGTCTCGACAAGATAACTTAAACCAGCAACCCATCATTGGTCAGTCTGTTTTTTCCCGCAAGGTAGCGTCTTCTTACCACATTCTGTTTACATAGGTACCTCCAGCTTAGGTCCTGACCAAGCCGAAGCAAGAAAATCATGGAGATGGTCCCCGGGCGCCCTAATGTGTGCTGCCCACTGCTCCTAATATATATATATATATATATATAGGATGGGTTAAAATGCAGAGAAGAATTTCTCCAGTGTGAGATCAATAAAGTTCACTTCTTCTTCTTCTTACATGGCCTGTATGTCAGCCCGGCCTGTGAGTGATCATCAAATCAGTCTTCATGAACAGTGATCACACACACACACACACACACACACACTTCTAACCAGACTTTACTTTAATGATTTGCTTTCTAGGACACATTGCTGCAGTATGTGATGGAGAGGCTGCACAACCGAGTTTATCAGAAACTCCAGCAAACACCCCTTGATCCTGACTTCCTGGAATTTGTTGGCAGGCAGGAATTTGTTTTTATTGATATCATTGCCCAGCATATTACAGTGCCGCCAGAGGTCATGGACAGATTAATTGACCTGTGCAGGGCACTTCAGCAGTGGAGAGTGCACCAAGATGACCATACACCAACACCAATTCAGTTTGAAAGGTGTCTTGGAAGGGGGCCACCAACAATCAAAATTGACATGGAATATGTACAACATCTTATGGAAAATGGACATCCAATGGTTACCATCGCCAACTTTCTAGGGGTGTCTCGTGCCACACTGTATAGACGACTGGCTGCCCATAACCTGCCTGGCAAGCATGCACAGAGGTGCTCAGATCCTGAGCTTGACGAACTTGTGTCACAACTTAAACAGTGGTGGCCACACTCAGGCTATCGAGCAATGAGGGGAGCACTACGAGGACTAGGGCATCAGGTCCAGTGGGATCGTGTCAGGGCAGCGATGCACAGAGTGGACAGCCTTGGGGTAGTGTCAAGGATGACTCAGCTTGGCTGTGTTGTTAGACGCACATACTCGGTGCCATGCCCCAAGTACCTCGTTCACATTGACACAAACCACGTACTTATGAGGTGAAGTATACCTTTGTGGTGCTTAAATTGTTTGAAGATACATATATGGATTGAAGATCTAAACTGCTGTTCGTTTTTTCCCCATTTATTAGATGTAACATTGTCATATTTGGAGGCATTTACGGTTTCTCACGCAAGGTAAGAGTAAAAAGATAAAACTGTCAATTGACATTGTCAGTTGTTTGCTCCTATGGTATATACTGTACATCTATAAGTCAGTACAATATGGCAATAAGTAAGCTATAAGTCAGTACAATATGGCAATAAGTATTGCTTTACAGACATCATAAAACAAATAGGTACCCCTTGTCTCACTACAGTAGCCTGTTTCCAAGGAAGCCAGACAGGTCAATGCTAAGATAAATGGTGAACCCTAGTCCACTTCACAAATAAGATAATACAAATGTAACTGGACTTGCACTGAGGCTTAGTATGCTGACCATTTCTTGGAATCACATGGACTCTTGTACTGATTCTAATCCTGCTGCTCAGTATGATGCTCACCAACTGAACACTGTTCTGTTGAAGTCTGTCGTCTGTTGTTCCTCTGCATATGTGTAGTTTTTACAGTATTAGTACATTATTTATACTTTCATACCTTGTGCTATATGCACCTCGAAGGGGGGCTTTACATCTCATTGCACTCTCTAAAATGACAATAAAGGTTTTCTAGTTTATTCTTCACCAATTATCTGGTCAAAATGTTACAGATCATGTACTTGAAAGCGGCCGACAACAACAGGTCTGACACCAACCAAACATTTTTCACGGAGGCTGTTGAAGAATTTGGATGTCCTCTCAGGTAAAATTGCTGTGTGATGTGAATTGGCAGTTTTTGAGGTGTGTTTACCTTACCATTGGAGTGCGTTCACCTTGCTATTGCAACTTTGACGTTTTCTTGTAGAGTGCGAGCAGATCACAGAGGGGAAAATGTTGGCATTGCCCGTTTGATGTTCACCATGTGTGGACCAGAGAGTGGATTCTTTATTGTGGGAAAAAGTGTTCATAACCAGAGGTATACCTGGTCTTAGTTTTTAGAAATGTTATTGTGCAACAGTACTTATTCTGAATAGCAACACAAGCAGTTGGTTGTGTTGTTGATCCAGCAATATTGACTGTCTGCATTGTAAACTGCACTATATGATTTGCCTTGCGCTATAACCCTAATCATAGTGTACTGTACAAAAACACTTCACTACACTGGACTTTACTGCACACAATACTAAATTGTAAACAAAGTATACAGTGATATGCATTTCCTTTTGAATAGAATTGAAAGACTTTGGCCTGATGTTTGGATGGGGGCAACCAATATTCTACTACCACATCTTTCAAATGCTGGACCTTGACCTCACGAACACCACCCACTTCTTCTGCCTGCATTTTGTATTCCTGCCCCGGTCTCCAGTTCCTTGGACCTGTTTCGCGAAGGATGGGATAATCACCCTTTGAGGACAGAACAAAATATGACTCCAAACCAGCTGTGGGAGCTTGGCCAAATTCAGCATCCCGTTCACAATCCAGAGGTAGGCCAGAGGACCTAAAGATTGCCGGACATATTTTGCACCACAAGTTTGGGCATATTTTCCTTACTTTTACATGAGTCTGTTTAATTGAGTCACATTATTTCAGATTATATGAATTGGTTTTATGAATCATTAATACAGAAAACCAATTACATTACATTACACTTAGCTGACGCTGTTTACCAAAGGGGCCTTGCTCAAGGGCACTTCAGTCATTACCTACTGGCTACGGTGGGCTTTGAACCAGCAGGTTGAACCTGCAATGCTCTAAGCACCAACACCCTAGCCACGGCTGCAATTACTTTAATTGCTAATGATCATCATTGTAAACCCTAAAGTTAAAATGTATTATGCTTCTTGTACTTCTTAAGGAGTTGAACATTCCAGAAATTGATTGGGAGCAAAGAGGGGACGTCCCAGAGCTCCATCATGGAGTAAATGTTCCCGAGTTCGAAAGCCCACTCAGTCCAGAGGAACTCAGTTTACACATTTCGCAACTTTTAGCCATGGGGGGGCTAAACAGGGTAGGGGAGCTCACATTAACGTTCAGAAACCTCAGAAAGTGAAAGTTTCATGCCATGGGACCTTTAACAATAATGACATCTGGATTTGTACACCCCAGCAAGAAGCAACAGTCCCATGTAGGCATCCAGCTGCGTTTTGTCAATCTCCATCCAGCTATCACCAAACACTCTTCTCCCGTCCATGCTGGTCATCTCAAGCAGGATCTTCTGAAGAGGTTGTGGAAAGAACAGCTCAAACGTTGTCTTGATGTCTTGGGCATGCAACACAGCGTTTCTAGTAGACCCTGGAGTCACTAGGGTTATCAAGCCCTCTGGACACGCCCTGCATTGGGTGTCCAGAGGGCTTGATAACCATGAAATGTCACCTTTCCGTGACATGAAGACCTCCTCTTCAGCATGTGTGACATCTGGGTCCTCCTCATCAGATGTGTGGTCTTCAAAGTCATACTGAACCTCATCCTCAGACACACCCTCCTCAGTTTCACTTCCTCTCTCTTCAGGATCACTGTCATGACCAAAGATATTTTTCAACCCGCATAAAAAAAAAAATCCAGGAGCGTTGTTGTGCGGACGTAGCCTTAGTGCAGTTTAATAGACCAAGCTCACAAACAGAAACTGTAAACTGTAACTATCCCTCTGGACAAGAAGGCTCTGGATTCATTCCCTGGGTCACCTGGGTCTTTCGATGTGGAGTTTCCGTGTTCTCCTCATGTCTGGGTGGGTTTCCACCGGGCACCCCGGTTTCCCCCATCAAACCTAAAATCACGCACCAGGGACTACAGGTGGAAATTAGCTCTAGTGCTACAACCTACACAATGCATCTCTCTTGTTTAGGTTAATGTAGCAATGAGCAAGCCAGAGTGGGTCCTTGGGCAAGAGCAAGACCCTTCACGGTACTGCCCCCCGGGCGTCTGAAAGATGGGGTGCCCACTGCATCCTGAATGGAAATGCAGAAGTGAATTTCTCCTGTGTGTGAGATCAATAAAGTGTCACTGTCCCTGTCTCATAAATAAACTAAAATAAACTACATAAACAAGTAGGTTAACACACTTTCTTGTTTACAGTTTCAGTGTAGTTCCTCCCTTCAGGCAGATAAGGCACTGTCCACCAGCGTCTGTCCAGAGCTAAGATATATACGTACTTGAAACATTTGTCCACATTTGTCCACTTAACAGAATTGAATTTCTTCTTTGCTCAGGAGCCTACCTGGATGACTGAAGGATTTTACATATAGGTGATACATTATTGATACTGTGGGCTGCTGTGTCCATATTTTTGCCAAGAATGTTTTCACCCTGATGAAGTGTTAGATGGTTAAAGCTGCTTTTCTGGCCACCTTCTGTCTCTGTGGATTTTAATACCTTGCCTAGAATGTTCCAGCAGTATGCCGTTGGACTTAGCTAGCATTTATTCAACCATAGTGTTTTTATTGCTCAAAAATACATTGAAGAACATACATTTTTGCTGTGAGTCCGGACGCCTTTTCACAGATCAGACCTGTAATTTTGCCATCACCTGCTTGTCATGAGTAAGTTTAAAGCGCCCATATTAGGCTGTTTTCTGGTCTATGTTTTAATGTTGTTTTCTCATCAAAAACATACCTTTTGCTGTGTTTCATTATCATTCACACGTTTAGACTGCGTTCTTCTCTCAAACTGATAATACTGTACTCCATAGAGACCTTCCACCAGAAAAGGTAAAATTGTTTTCCTTTAAAGACTGGTTGCTCTGTGAATGTGAGTTCTGTTTCTTTTATTTTCAGTGTGCAATCCCAGTATTCGAGAACAGGAGTGCATCTTTGGCCTGAGCGCTCGGACTTGTCGGGACAAGTGCACTGACAACTCCAAATGCGTATACAGTACTTCATTTTATCGTATTTTTTATCCAAATGCATGTGAAGGTGGTGGCTTTTTGGACAATGCTTAAACTTTCTGCTTTCTCCTCTCATTTGGACAGCCATAAACAGTTTTGGTTCATTGTTATATTTTACTTTCTTCATTCTTTTCAGCTACGTCTGCTCTAAATTTTGGTATGAAATACTATAGTTTGGTCATTTTAATGATATTAACTTGTTAAATGCCACTTCTTGTTATAAAAGGACACATTTTTGGGTTGACAAAATGCACATTTCCAGACTTTTCCAATAGGATAAATGCAAAGCAGATGATTTTGTGCTGTTTACTTGCTGCCCTGTAATTGGACATCCATACATTTTTTTGTTCATAATTACATATAACTTTCTTTGTGGTCATTCTTTTTACCTACTTCTGCTTTATATATTGTAAATGTGTTTAAACCAGGCTCTGATATGTATATGACATGTATCAGAGTGGTTTTCATTTGCCATTTTGCCTTTATTTTGTAATATTCTGTGTTGAATCCCATTTTTTCCCATTGAAATCACATTATGTTCCACGTCACTTTTGCCTCCAGTTACCTTCATTCCGGAATTTAAAATATTTTTGTTTACGTATTTTTAAAGGCTCAGAGTGGCCTTTTATTGTGGGCAGTATAAGGCACACCTGTGCACTAATCATGATGTCAGATCAGCATCTTGATGTGGCGCACCTGTGAGGTGGGATGGATTATCTCAGCAAAGCAGAAGTGCTCACTATCACACATTTAGACAGATTTGTGAACAATGTTTGAGAGAAATGGTAATATTGTGTATCTGGAATGAATTTTAGATCTTTAAGTCTATCTCATGAAAAATGGGAGCAAAAACAAAAGTGTTGCGTTTATATTTTTGTTGAGTGTGTACAGTGGAACCTCACCTTACAAAAGACCCTACAAATGAATAATCCAAGTTACGAAACGCCTTCACGTTAAATTTTGGTCTCTATGAAAGAAAACTCAAGTTACGAAACGCGAAATCTCAAAAATTCAAATAATCAAATAATCAGCCACACACATTATACGCTTTTCTCAGACTGGATTTAAACTTTTCTCACATTTGTCTCTCGTTTAAACACTCAAACTTTCGTAGATTTTCAACAAAATGTATTAATAGTGAAGCGTGGGGGGAAGGGGGAGGGCGGAGAAGTGTGTGGGCGGACATGTGTGTGATAGCGCAGCATGACCCGGCGCGGGGCGCAAGCACGTGACCTGTGCTCAAACCGTGCCTCCTCTAGACCAGGTCTAAACCAGGATTAAACCACCGCGGCTCTTGCGTTCGTTCATGCGCTCGGACTGCGTGCGGTCCCGAGGGGAGGCATATCCCTCCCCTCCTCGCTGCTCGCCTCAGCCGTGACTCATGAGGTACACCGGTGCTGCTGCTAATAGCAGAGCTAGCATGAAACCCGCAGCGCTTTAATCCTGGTTTAGACCTGGTCTAGTCCTGGTTTAGTCCCGGTCTAGACCTGGTCCAGTCCTGGTTTAGTCCAGGTTTAGTCCTGGTCCAGTCCTGGTTTAGTCCAGGTTTAGTCCTGGTCCAGTCCTGGTTTAGTCCAGGTTTAGTCCTGGTCCAGTCCAGGTTTAGACCTTGTTTAGACCTGGTCTAGACCTGGTTTATTCCACGTTTAGTCCTGGGTCTACAGTCTCTTAACCAATCAGGACGCACAACACAATGTTACACTATTAAAAAAAACCTTGGAACGGAAAGAACGGGGCCTTGGAACGAATCAGGCTTTTTACATTGAAATAGCTGCTCAACTTACGAAAAATTCACATTACGAAACCACTTCTGGAACGTAAGGTGTGGTACCACTGTATAGGAATTTGTAGAAGAAAGAAGAGGAACTCTGTAGAAGTCTGTATTTTTCCACCTAAACGTTTAATAATATTCATCACAGGTACTATCCTACCAAACCAACGTGGCAAAAACTAAAATCTATGAAAGATAAGATTACTTGAATTAAGAAAGTTGCATCATGATTTGAGTAAATTTCACTTGACAAGTCATGGAACAAGACTTTTTTTGTACTTAAAATATGAAAATACATCTTGATACACTTAAAATAAGAAACAAAATCAAATGTTGCTTGAATTAAGAAAAACACTTAGATCATTTTCTTTTAAGTTAAATCTACTCAAATAAAGTAAAATGTCCGTAAATCATTACAACTTGCCGAGATATGAGTTTTTGCAATGAAGCAATAATTAGAAGGACATGAAAATGTGCCATATGCACTTTAAATAACATTATGACATTATATAAAGAAAAATGACTTAAAACACATGTAGAAATTAGATGATTAGTGAAAAAAGCATTATTTTTCCCAAGCCTCTGTCACGGGGAGGTTTGCAGTTCAGTCCCTCATGAGAGCATTACATATAGCCATTATGAAAATACAGAATAATAATTTGCATAATGAGCTTCATGCAAAAATAAGGCACCAAACTGACCATAAAATGAGAAACAACATCATTTTTAATGTTAGCTGTTAGCTAATGAATCAGAAAAAATACATTAAGTTAAAAAAATAATAATAATAACTGGACAATGCTTTATTATTTTATATTGGTACTTTGCAGCTGATGTCATCTACATTCCCTGAGGGCGTGGTCCTAACTGTAAGCACTGCTCTGTCTGAGGCATGTTAGACTTTAAAGGAGAATTAATGTGTTTTACAATCGTTTTTTTTTTTTTTACCTTATTTCGGTAATAAAACAAGTTGTTTTACTCACCCATAGCACTTTGGTGTCATACGGAGCACTTCCGGAGATGTTTTAGATGAGCGATAGCCGTTCTAGCCGTAGTTCTAGCCATAGCTCGGGGCATATAATATATTCCCCGAGCATGTAATATGCCCCGTGCGGTCTCCAAATAACACAAACTGTAGCACTTTTCAAATCATAGAAGCTCGATGTCTTAATCTACGATTTCGTTTGGTCAAAAGTGGCCTGTAATCCAAGATTTATCCATAGTTTACAGCTTTGCGTTTCATGTTTGGGTCCCGGGAGCTGAGAGTGAAATAAGATGTGACTCCGCACATGCGCACTGGCGTCCTCATCTACTCGAAACTATGGCGAAATCTCAGATTACAGGCCACTGTTGACCAAACGAAAGTGTAGACTAAGACATCGAGCTTCTATGATTTGAAAAGTGCTAAAGTTTGTGTTATTTGGAGACCGCACGGGGCATATATTACATGCTCAGGGCATATAATATATGAAACTATGGCTAAATCTCGGATTACAGGCCACTTTTGACCAAACGAAAGCGTAGATTAAGACATCGAGCTTCTATGATTTGAAAAGTGCTACAGTTTGTGTTATTTGGAGACCGCATGGGGCATATATTACATGCTCAGGGCATATAATATATGCGAACTCGCGCTACGGATATCGCTAATCTAAAACATCTCTGGAAGTGCTCCATATGACAGCAACGTGCTATGGGTGAGTAAAACAACTTGTTTTATTACCGAAATAAGGCTCAGATTGTAAAAAAAAATTCTCCTTTAAAATTCTCATCACTAGCATTAGCCAACAGTTTTTTTCTGTTAGTCACGCTCACATTTTTTGTTGAAAATCAAACACTTAAACAGGACCATGAACGCTTGTACTGATCACATTCCAGAAAATGTGTTGTTTTAATCCATTTTGTGTTTTTTCTTGCATTTGTTGAGTATCTTAAAACGTTTGTCAGTGTTTGCTAATGCGTGCATTGCGTCACCGTGGAAACTGATTGAACATTTCACCAATAGAGATACATGTAGCACACCCCCGCCGTGATTTCACTGCAAAATATCAATTTTAAAAGCAGTTATTTGTGAAAACCAAACTAAAATTATATGTGTGCACTGAAAAACCTAGTAATATCACCACTTTGCAAATTGGCCTTTAGTACACTAAAGCCGGTCGCCTATATTTTTTTCCCATAGCTGTTAGCATTTGTTGTTAGCATTGTTGTTAGCATTCTGGGAAGGCTCTCACTGAAAACAAACGGAAAACAAGGATTGTCATAACAGCTATTTGAATATGATTGGTTGAAGCAGAAGAACAAGCAGAAAAATCAAACTTTAGTTAAATCCAGTTGAGAGAAAAGCTCAGACATCTCCCACAAAGCACTTCCCTCTGCATCTAAATGGTCTGTACTGATGCTTAAAACGTCTGTTAGCTGTTTGTTTTGGTTCGTTTGGGCGCTTCGCCTTTGACTTCTGCACAATCGTCAGTGCTGCTCCGTCATTGGTCGCCCGCCACCTGTCGGGCCTATTGTACCATATGGATTCCAACATGAGAATCCATCTTCCTACACAGTGTTAAAGGGATATGCCACCCCCAGGTCAAACTTGGGCATCTCCCCACAGTCCAGAGACTAAAATAAGTGGTGGAAAGTGTTTTTCTGGTGACCCAGCCATTGTCCAGGTCTGTCACCACTGACCGCCGCGGTATCTGCTGCTCCTCCGCGTTAGACTGGAGTCTAACGTCGCCAGAGAAAGATTTCGGCCAAAAGGAATTAATTTGCTCGATGCTTTTCCCAATTACTTTCTGTGTAGTGCGCATTCATATCGAGTGCAAATAAATGTACAAATCAACACGGAGAGCTTGACTTGGTCATTTTGGGGTGGGAACTATTTTTCAGTGCGGAAAAACACAGCCGAAGCACACACCACGCTGACAGGGGAATCCCAGTTACGCACCAGGAAGGGAGTTCCCGTTACGCAGCGTGGTGTGTGCTTCGTCTGTGTTTTTCCGCACTAAAAAATAGTTCCCACCCAAAATGACCAAGGCAAGCTCTCCGTGTTGAATTGCACATTTATTTGCACTCGATATGAATGCGCACTACACAGAAAGTAATTGGGAAAAGCATCGAGCAAATTCCTTTTGGCCGAAATCTTTCTCTGGCGACGTTAGACTCCAGTCTAACGCGGAGTAGCTGCAGATACCGCGGCGGTCAGTGCTGACAGACCTGGACAATGGCTGGGTCACTAGAAAAACGCTTTCCCTTATTTTAGTCTCTGGACTGTCCACTGGATGCCCAAGTTTGACCTGGGGGTTGCATATCCCTTTAAGAGATTTCTGAGCTTGTGTGGTTCTAAACATCTAGTGATGCTAAACCTCCTCTTTAACATGTGACAGTCAGAAAAGCAGATAAATGGCAGATTAATTTAGTGAAATAAACATGTTGTATACTTTAATATGTGAATTGGCTTCACCATACGACGTGACACAAGTGACTGTTTTTAATCTGCTCAATAAGAAAAACAGACTAAATTATAATCTACTCATTTCATATATTTTGTCAGGTAATAACAAATACAGAAGCTATTATCACAAAATTGAATTGGCTTCTTCGGGGCTTTGCGTTGGAGACTATGGCGGCCCCTGGTGTAGTGGTGGGGCTAACAGGTGTAACAGTTTAATTCAGTTGTTTTGATTCAGTTTCGTGATAATATCTTATTCCCGGACACCTCCAGAACTCGTCATTTTTCGTCCAGTCAGGTGCAGTGTTCAATGGAAAACCGCCTGACGCTTTCCTAGACACATGCTTCTTTGTCTGGTTCAATTTCAGCAGAGTCATAAATGTAAATATTTGCAGAGATATGAGAACTATAAGGAAACACCTGCATGACACTATCCCGGACAGTTCTATTTCTATGCCACGGTGCAATGGAACTCAACAGTGGAAATGGAGCTCAAATTGGGGCAACATTTTACCCATAGATTAATTGAAAAAAATATAAAACGCTTGAAAGCCCAGGGCTAACCAGGTCTGCGGTAACTGATGACCACAAGACCTGTCATTGTATTTCAAATCGTTTTGTGGATATTAGTTAGTGCATAGCGGATTAGCCTCCGCAATTTGAATTTTTTGAAAATTCTATGAGAAAATGTACTGGAAAATTTATAGCGCGGATCATATAAGCTGTTTAACAATGTTTAAAAATGTTTTTCACTCATGGTTTGTAATCAGGTACAGTCCCTTTAGCGCACACAGATGAAGTTGAGTTTTTCCTCTGAGTTCTTCTTGACCCACTTTCCTCCTCTCTCCATGGCTCCATTCTCTCCACACTCACTCTCTCCAGGAACCATCCAGTTCTCATCGGTGTCGGAGACGTAGTGACCGTTCACCCAGATCCACTCTTCCAGAAAGCAGGCGTAGTGCAGCCCCACCCACACGGCGTCGCTCTCGGCCATCTTGGCTCTCTGCTGCGCCATGTTCTTCAGGTGAGTGTGGTCAATGAACCAGGCCAGGTCGCGGTGGTTTCGTCTGCAGTGGTACAGAGCCTCCTCCCAGGTTTTGTTCTCTTTCACCAGGATGAAAATGTCTGGACAAACAGCAGATCAAATAAACAATCACGTGTAATACAAAGACTATCATTAAAAGGGCACTGTGGAACTTTTCTGGAGAAGGCTCATGGAGATGCCCGGACTGGCGTCACCGGGGCCCCACCCTGGAGCCAGACCTGGGGTGGGTGCTCACCAGCGAGCGTCTGGTGGCCGGGCCTTTCCCCACGGGGCCCGGCCGGGCGAAGCCCAAAGAAGCGACATGGGACCGTCCTCCTGTGGACCCACCACCCGCAGGAGGATCCATAAGGGCCGGGTGCAGAGAGATCTGGGCGGCAGTCGAAGGGCCTCGACGGCCGGATCTCCGGACATGGAGACTAGCTCTGGGGACATGGAATGTCACCTGGCTGGGGGGTAAGGAGCCTGAGCTTGTGCGGGAGGTTGAGCGTTACCGACTAGATATAGTCGGCCTCACCTCCACGCACAGCTTGGGCTCTGGAACCCAACTCCTTGAGGGGGGCTGGACCCTCCATTTCTCTGGCGTTGCCCCCGGGGAACGGCGGCGGGCTGGTGTGGGCCTGCTCATTACCCCACAGCTCAGCTGCCGAGTGTTGGAGTTCACCCTGGTGAACGAGAGGGTCGCGTCCCTGCGCTTTCGGGTCAGGGACAGGTCTCTCACTGCTGTGTCGGCCTATGGGCCGAACAGCAGTGCAGAGTACCCGGCCTTCTTGGAGTGCCTGGGAGGGGCACTGGACAGTGCACCGACCGGGGACTCTGTCGTTCTACTGGGGGACTTCATCGCCCACGTGGGCAACGACAGTGACACCTGGAGAGAGGTGATTGGGAGGAATGGCCTCCCAGTGCCGGGGAACACTGGACCAGCTCTATACTCTCCATCGGGTGCTCGAAGGTGCATGGGAGTTTGCCCAACCAATCCACATGTGCTTTGTGGATCTGGAGAAGGCATTCGACCGTGTCCCTCGTGGGGTCCTGTGGAGAGTGCTCTGGGAGTACGGGGTTCGGGGCCCTTTGCTAAGGGCTGTTCGGTCCCTGTATGACCGGAGCAGGAGCTGTGTTCGCATTGCCGGTAGTAAGTCGGACCTGTTTCCGGTGCATGTTGGACTCCGCCAGGGCTGCTCTTTGTCACTGGTTCTGTTCATTATATTTATGGACAGAATTTCTAGGCGCAGTCAGGGGCTGGAGGGGATCTGGTTTGGGAACCACAGGGTCTCATCTCTGCTGTTTGCAGATGATGTTGTCCTGATGGCTTCATCGAACCGGGACCTCCAATGTGCACTGGGGCGGTTTGCAGCCGAGTGTGAAGTGGCTGGGATGAGGATCAGCTTCTCCAAATCCGAGACCATGGTTCTCAACTGGAAAAAGGTGACTTGCCCTGTGGACCCACCACCCGCAGGGTGGGTGGGGAGTCCTTGCCTCAGGTGGAGGAGTTCAAGTATCTCGGGGTCTTGTTCACGAGTGAGGGGAGGATGGAGCGTGAGATTGACAGGCAGATCGGTGCAGCGTCGGCAGTGATGCGGTCGCTGTACCAGACCGTTGTGGTGAAGAGGGACCTGAGCCAAAAGGCAAAGCTCTCAATTTACCGGTCAATCTACGTTCTTACTCTCACCTATGGTCATGAGCTTTGGGTAATGACCGAAAGGACAAGATCGCAGATACAAGCGGCCAAAATGAGTTTCCTCCGCAGAGTGGCTGGGCGCCCCCTTAGAGATACGGTGAGGAGCTCAGTCACACGGGAGGAGCTCGGAGTAGAGCCGCTGCTTCTTCACGTCGAGAGGAGCAGCTGAGGTGGCTCGGACATCTGTTCCGGATGCCTCCTGGTCGCCTCCCTCGGGAGGAGGAGCTGGAGGAAGTGTCCTGGGTGAAGGAGGTCTGGGCGTCCCTGCTTAGACTGTTGCCCCCACGACCCGGCCCCGGATAAGCAGAAGAAAATGGATGGATGGATGGAGGCTCATGGAGATGTTTTTGCTTCGCCTGGAATGTTCCACATCTATGTTGGATATATCCATATACAGGTGTTTTTATTGTTATAAAATACTGAGTTTAGTAGCATCACCTGATTTGTCTCCATGGAGATAAGTTTAAAGCCATAGTGTAGATCATACCAGGCAAAACAATAAAATCTTTAGAAGATTCAAGTCCCTCCACCAGAAAACCTACATAGTGCACCTGTAAAATGTACGACAGAAACAGGTCTTGTTTCACCTTTTCTTCACAAACTGCTGCTTGACTCACACAAAACAAAGTAATATTTAGAAAAACATATAAAACTGTCACATGAACTTGAAGTAAACTTACTGTCATAGCAGATGAAGGGTCGTGCCTCGTTACAATGATCTCGGATGAATGTTCCCTGAGGTCCCACTTTTACACACTTCTTGTTATCCTGATTGAAGTCTTTATTCAGAACTGGATCATGGAGACTCCAGTTTCTGAATGAGGAGTTGCTTCCATCGGACCAGCCCCAGGTGTCTCTGGACAGTCCGATCCACCACCGGTTTGGTGGCGATACACAATCGCAGTCTTCCTCTATTTGCATTTGATCTAACTGGTCCAATCCACTGATCAGGTCTGTGTGGTGCTCTCTGCAGAAGTGCTGAGCCGCAGTCCAGTTTTTACAGACGTTTTCTGTTATGTATGTACCTGTATTTTTAATCAAAACGATTCATAGATTAAAGATCAAAAGAACATAGAATGTGTGTGTACATGTAGATGTGTAATAATAATAATAATAATAATAATAATAATAATAATAATAATAATCCATAGCATTTATATAGCGCCTTTCATGACACCCAAAGCACGTTACAGTTCATTGTTCATTCTCTCCACACTTGGTGTTGGTAAGCTACTTTCTGTAGCCACAGCTGCCCTGGGGCAGACTGACAGAAGCGAGGCTGCCAATCTGCGCCATCGTCCCCTCCGACCACCTCCAACACTCACACACACTCCACTTTCATACTAGGCAATGTGGGTGAAGTGTCTCCTAAGGACACAACGACAGTTTTTTTTTTAAGATTAAAGATTATGATGAATTTGAAACTTTGTATTTATGAGATTTCGTCTTAATGATTTTTTAATGTCTTCTGTCCCTGCTCCAGCGCTACAGATGGAAAGGAGCTTGTGGCTAAATCTGGTACAGAGCATCTTTTCTCTCTGATGTCATTGTTTTCTGTCCACTCTCCTTGTTTCGAATAAATAAATAAACATTTTTAATCATTAACTCTATAACTACATTTCTTACTGTTACAGCAGATAAATCTGCTCTTTGTCTCATTGTACCACTTTGAATCCTTGTCACAAACACACAGTTCTCTGGTCCACCAAAATCTTTCATCTTTTTAAACTCTATAGTATTTAACCTTTTAAACAGAATATTATCTTTTCTGTCAGTTTAAACAATAAGATGATCTCTTTGTAAAAGTCTGATCTCGTCACATCTCAGAAGCTCAGCAGAGCCGGGCCTGGTCAGTACTCGGGTGGGAGACCGTTGGGAATACCAGGTGCCACAGGGGGGCGCCAGTGGCAAAAACTGTCCTTTTTGTGTGTATTGTGTCCTTAAGCAAGACACTTCGCCCACATTGCCCAGTATGAAAATAGAGAAGATGTGTGTACATGCGTTGGTGGTGATGGGAGGGGTCGATGGTGCGGATTGGCACTCTCAATTCTGTCAGTCTGCCCCAGGGCAACTGTGGCTACAACAGGAGTTTACCAGAGAGTTGGAGTGAGGAAACTTTGAGCGTCTGGAAAAACTTCAACTCCAGTTAATCTACTTACAGAGATACTTTTGCACTTTTGTTCTGTCCATACTGTATATTTTGTACTTATTATTTTGTTTTCACTCAAAGTCTATTTTTAATTATTATTATTATTATTCATTTTAATGCCTGCCCTTATTTTTATAGCCCAGAGCCCACTTCTTACCGCTGGTGGTGTTGTAGCAGATAAAACAGCGCCGAGTGTTACAACCAGCATCAAACCACTTCTCTGAAGAGTCAACAATCACACAGTTCTCTAGTCCACCAAAATCATTTGGTTCATCCTTTGGTCCACCCTGTTTCCATTGCGCCTCGCTCTCATTATACTTCACTCCGGGCAGAGACCAGTGCCAGACTCTGTTCACTGCCTGAAAATCTCCCTCCCTGTAGAGTCCGATCCAGGCTCCAGCTCCAGCTTCTGTGAGTGTCTCCATGTCAGTCATGCTCTCCACTGTGGCCAGGTCTGTGTAGTGATTTCTGCAGAAGCTCTGAGCTTCTTCCCATGATTTATGCTGACTTATGAAGTGGTACACGTAGTTTTGAGACACAGAGAAACTACACAGATCTAAAAACAAACAAACAAAAAAAGATAACAGATTGATTTCCTTTGAGTGTAATTCATCAAAACAGACGTTAATGTGACCAGACGTCTTCTTTTTCCTTTTGGGATCCAGAAAAAAAAAAAAAAAAAAAAGTAAAATGTGTGTGAGGAACTGCTCCTAAATGATCCCAACATTTCTGGTCTTGTAACTCTCTGTCAGATACAGTTTTGAGTGGGACACTTTTCTTAGTTGTGGTGACAGTCTTGGCTCATCTGGTCAGATACATTCATGGATCTACAATAAGATCTTATTAGACTTCCATGGACAGTCACACAGTGCTTCATGTCTCAAACTCTACACCACGTTTGACTTGATGAAAGTTAACCTCATATTAGCAGATACGTTCTTAACTTCCAGCTGGAAAAGTTTGGACACACACATACAGTGCCGTGAAAAAGTATTTGCCCCCTTCCTGATTTCTGTGTTTTTTGCATATTTATCACTCAAAACATTGTCAGATCATCAAACCAATTTTAATATCACACAGAAACAACCCAAGGAAAGACAAAATTCAGTTTTTGAATGATGATTCCATTTATTAGTGCACAAAAAAAATCTAAACCTATCTGGCCCTATGTGAAAAAGTAATTGCCCCCTTAATCTAATAGCCAGTTGAGCCTCCTTTGACAGCAATAACTGTAACCAAACGTTTGCGATAATTGGTGATGAGTCTTTCACACCGCTGGGGAGGGATTTTGGCCCACTCTTCTATGCAGAATTGTTTCAATTCTGCCATATTGGAGGGTTTTCTTGTATGAACTGCCCGTTTAAGGTCACACCACAGCATCTCAATCGGATTTAAATCCGGACTTTGACTTGGCCACTCCAAAACCTTAATTTTGTTTTCTTTGAGCCATTCAGAGGTGGACTTGCTGGTGTGTTTTGGATCATTGTCCTGTTGCATGATCCAAGAGCGCTTGAGTTTGAGGGCACGAACTGATGGCCGGACATTCTCCTTCAGGATCTTCTGGTAAACAGCAGAATTCATTTTTCCGTCAATCACAGCAAGTTGTCCTGGTCCTGAGGCAGCAAAGCAGGCCCAGACCATCACACTGCCACCACCATGCTTTACTGTGGGCACCATGTTCTTTTTATCAAATGCTGTGCCATTTTTACGCCAGATGAAACGGGCTGCAGACCTTCCAAAAAGTTCAATTTTAGACTCATCGGTCCACAAAATGTTTCTCCAAAAGTCTTGAGGGTCATCAAGGTGCTTTTTGGCAAAGGTGAGACGAGCCTTTGTGTTCTTTTGTGAAAGCAGTGGTTTTCTCCTGGGAACTCTTCCATGGATGCCATTTTTGGCCAGTGTTTTTCTAATGGTGGAGTCATGAACACTGACCTTAACTGAGGCCAACGAGGCCTGTAGTTCTTTCGATGTGCGTCTAGGTTCTTTTGTGACTTCCTGAATGAGCCGTCGTCGCACTCTTGGAGTAATCTTAGTTGGTCGACCACTCCTGGGAAGGGTTGCAACTGTTCCCAGTTTCCTCCATTTTTGAATAATGGCTCTGACAGTGGTTCGCTGGAGCCCCAGAGCTTTGGGAATGGCTTTGTAACCTTTTCCTGAATTATAGACTTCTATCACTTTTTTTCTCATTTGTTCTTGAATTTCTTTGGATCGTGGCATGATGTGTTTGTTCTTGAGATGTTGTAGCCAACTTCACTTTGTTTGACAGGAACTATTTAAGTGATTTCTTGATTCAACACAGGTGGTGACAATCAGGTGTGGGTGTGGCATGTAGAACTGAACTAAGTTTTCTCAAAACTGTGGTTAGTCACAGTTAGTTTGTGATTTAACAAGGGGGGGCAATTACTTTTTCACATAGGGCCAGATAGGTTTAGATTTTTTTTGTGCACTAATAAATGGAATCATCATTCAAAAACTGAATTTTGTCTTTCCTTGGGTTGTTTCTGTGTGATATTAAAATTGGTTTGATGATCTGACAATGTTTTGAGTGATAAATATGCAAAAAACACAGAAATCAGGAAGGGGGCAAATACTTTTTCACGGCACTGTAACTGTGGCAGGTGCACACTATGGGAATAGTCTCTACTTCTTAGCAGGATCTTATGATAAATACTCCAGGATAAACATGTGATCAGACGTCCTGATAGAAGCTTAAGCCTGTAGTGTTTGTGCACAGACTGAAGCCTCCTGTCTGTGAGCGGTGACAGGAGCAAGGCCCTGTCAGAGGTGACAAATGGAGAGTTGGTTGGCACCTCTGTTGAAGTGAAAAGGTCGAGGTTTATATAATGCCTCCTTTAGTACCTTAAGTAATACTTAATTGAGTAAAAATAGTCTTCACTTTTAAAAGTGTTTACAAAAAAAGTATTAGCTACTGGATGAATTAATCATTAACTAATGGTGTTATTCAGACATTTCTCAATCATTACCACATGCCTAAAATAATGTGAAAATTCTATTATGATTCCTTCTTAATAAAGCATAATTAATCTTCACTTTAGAAAAGCTCTCAAAAAGACTTAACTAAGAGATAAAAGCTGCCTGAGTTATAGTACTTCAGTGCAAGCTAAGTGCTAATTAAGTTAGTAATAAGAAAGTATTTTGCCAATAAAAAATAACTTTTTATATGCTTGTATTAGTAAATAATTGTAAACTGGTACCTCACCTTACGAATGACCAAAACAACGAAAATTCCAAGTTACGAAACGCCTTCACGGTAAATTTTGGTCTCTAGATACGAATGAAAATTCAAGTTACGAAACGCGAAATCTCAAAAATTCAAATAATGCGCTCAGCCACACACATCATACGCTTTTCTCAGACTGGATTTAAACTTTTCTCACATTTGTCTCTCGTTTAAACACTCAAACTTTCATAGATTTTCAACAAAATTATTAATAGTGAAGTGTGGGGGGAAGGGGGAGGGGGGAGAAAACTGCGCTCTGACACGTGTGATAGCGCAGCATGACCCGGCGCGGAGCTGTCAGCAGGTCTAGACCAAGGTCTAAACCTGGACTAAACCAGGACTAAACCAGGACTAAACCTGGACTAAACCAGGTGGATTAAAGCGCCGCGCGTGGGTCTATTTCCTGGTTTCGTTTCGAGTCACAGCTGAGGCGAGCCGCTGCTCCAGACCTGCCCGCGTAAGGTGCTCACAGAGCGGCATGGACAGAACCGTGAGGTCGGCCTCTTCAAGACCTCCAGGCCGGTGACCGGGACAATCCCCGGACCCATGCCCGCTTAGGGAGCTCTTAAGGCGGGCTGGCAGTGTCCCCCTGGGTCCCTGGATGTCTGGGGCTCCGTGCCTGGAGGGGCCCTGGAGAGCAGGTCTAGACCGCGGCTCTTGCAGGCGAGCAGCGGGTCGCCTCAGCTGTGACTCAAAACGATACCAGGAAATAGACCCACGCGCGGCGCTTTAATCCACCAGGTCTAGTCCAGGTCTAGTCCAGGTTTAATGCTGATTTAGTCCAGGTCTAGACCTGCTGGCAGCGCCGGGTCAGCTGTCACACATGCCGCTATCACACACGTGTCAGAGCGCAGTTTTCTCTCCTGACCCCTTCCCCCCACACTTCACTGTTAATACATTTTGTTGAAAATCTATGAAAGTTTGAGTGTTTAAACAAGAGACAAATGTGAGAAAAGGACGCAGGACGCAGAACACAATGTTACACTATAAAAAAAGTTACACTATAAAAAAAAAAACTTGGATCGGGGCCTTGGAATGAATCAGGCTTTTTCCATTGAAATAACTACTCAATTTACGAATTTTTCATGTTACTAAACCACTTCTGGAACAAATTAATTTCGTAAGCTGAGGTACCACTGTACTTAAAAACCATTAGTATTCTGAGCGCACATGCGCTTTTCTGTTATAAATGAATTGAATATCAGTTTGTCCACCTTCTGATCAAAGGGAAATATCATGTAAAACACTCAAGGAAATCTGTAACCGGTTTATTTTCAGTCAAATCCACCATTCTGAGAAGAATCTGGACCAGTTTGTACTCTAAACCCACAAATAACAAAATAACCCACAAATACACAAAAATGTAATAGGACGTTTATTTGATTTCTATTTGGACTTTTTAGTCCCGAAATCTCATGTTTAGTGACGTCTGCTTCAGCTTTGATATGGAGATTGTCAAGACCCAACAAATGCTCAATGTGCTTTTCTCTCAGGACACTCCCAAGGGGCGCCAGCTGTACCTAGTCTTAATTTACCCTCAAATATTCAGGCAGAATTATTTGGAATCTGACTTTCCTCTGTCCTTTTAAATGAGAGTGGAATTACAGAAGAGCCAAACCTACAGAGACATTTGTTTGTGCTCCAAAGAAAAATAGAAAAAGAAAAATAAGTCAGAATGGCTAAGTAAAAAAAGACTCAAATTAAGATAATTAATTCTTAATTTAATAATCTTACCTTGCCTAGTGTATATTATTTTATGCAGAAGCAAGTTGAATGTAATTATGTCATCTTTGTCATCATTGTTTTCAGTATATATTTAAATGCATAAGTATTATTAGGTAACACTGAAGTCAGAAGCTTTATAAACATTTTAAAAAAAAATAAAATCAAATTAGTTGGATAATAATAGAAATACTCACTGAGCAAACAAATCAATATCAGATTCATCTTGTGTCCAGTTTGCCACAGTGGAGTATAGACAGACTATAGAAAAAAGAACAAAATAAGCATAATTATTGAAAATTCAGTCAACTGGACATAATCAGAAACTATCTGGACACCGGAGGGATTACACAGACAATTATTTAAAGCAGACTATTATTTTGCAAAATGTTTGGAGTGATTTGTGCAGGTTTGGGCAATTTTTAAAAGCTTATTTCACTGCCACAGGAATACACCCACTACTCTCTATTTACTCTGTTCTCCAGTTTTATTTTCTTAATCTGTGGTAGGAGTAGGTCGCACCGCGTCATCTTGGTTCAAATGAAAACTGTCTGTTCGAAGATGAACACAGCTCTTTGTTCACAGCAAAAAACTTGGCCAAACTTCAAGATATAAACCCTTAAATCTATCAGTAAATGACATAAAAGTAGTGAAATTATCTGTCCATGCAGCAAGATAACAAGCAGACAAGTAAAATAAACTACCTCTAGACTAGAATAACCTGATATAAGTTTTAAAATCTTGGCCAGATCAGAGAAATGTGCAGTTTTATGATGCCGTTTACGGTGAAGTCTGCTCCCACTGAGCAGCTTGTTTCTTTTATTAAGTTGTTTTTAGATCAATATCGCGATTTAAAATGTGCAAATGAAAACATAATGATCCACGGCCATCATAGATTGTAAGTGTACAGCAGACACAAGCACAATAGGTCTTCTTTAAACTTGAAAAACACATCTCACCTTCTGCAGTAGTTTGGGCTTGTTTGTGCGTCGCTCGTCTCTCGCCGTCTGCTGCTCTGTGCTCTTTTACAGTACTTATTCTGAGTTGGTTTGAATTTAAATATGAAAATGTGTTTTACCCAGAAGTGAAAAGCACAATGCCAAATTTTTTGCTCTCAATTTGCCTTTGATAACATGCCAGCCAGGCCTTGTTTGCTCGATAGCCACGCAACTGCTTGTTTTATAGCCATGCAAATATTTTCTACTGAACTACAGTCATGGCCAAAAGTTTTGAGAATGGTACCAGAACGTCCTCCGAGAGCAACTTCTCCCAACCATCCAAGGGCAGTTTGGTGATGAAGAATGCCTTTTCCAGCATGATGGAGCACCTTGCCATAAAGCAAAAGTCACAACAAAATGGCTCGGGGAACAAAACATTAAGATTTTGGGCCCTTGGCCAGGAAACTCCCCAGATCTTAATCCCATTGAGAACTTGTGGTCAATCCTCAAGAGGCGGGTGGACAATCAAAAACCCACAAATTCTGACAAACTCCAAGCGTTGATTATGCAAGAATGGACTGCCATCAGTCAGGATTTGGTCCAGAAGTTGATTGACAGCATGCCAGGGAGAATCGCAGAGGTCTTGAAAAAGAAGGGTCAACACTGCAAATATTGACTTATTGCATGAATTCTGTGTAATTCTCAATAAAAGCGTTTGATACTTATGAAATGCTTTTAATTGTATTTCATTATAACATAGAAACATCTGACAAAAACATATAAAAACTCTGAAGCAGCAGACTTTGTGAAAATGTAATATTTGTGTCATTCTCAAAACTTTTGGCCATGACTGTATGTTTTTTTGGGAGGTATGCATGTTTTTTTCCAATTATGGCTTGGTGTTGTAGTATCTGTGGAAAACATACTAGTCCATCTAAAAAAAATCTGAATATCATGAAAAAGTTCAATACCATTTTTTTTTTTTGATGATTATGGCAGATAATAACAGATCATGAAAACCCCAAATTCTGTGTCTCAAAAAATTATGATATTATATAGTATGAAAACGTTCAATATTGGACAGTCATGGTGTCACACCCTGATCATCTTATTAACTCAAAACACCTTCAAAGGTTTCCTGAGCCTTTAAATGCTCTCAGTCTGGGTCAGTGGGCTACACAAAAATGGGGAAGGCTGCTGACTGGACAGCCACAAAAGGTCATTGTTGTTCACAGAGTGCTGAATCCAAGCATATGCATAGAAACTTAGATGGAAGAAAAAATGTGGGAGGAATAGGTGCATCAAAAAAAAAAAAAAAACACAAAAAAAACACAAAAAAGCTAATTGTGTGTTAAGATGCGTGAAAAGTCCCTCAGTCGTCCAGGTAGAATCCATGATAAAAGGAGAAGTTCAATTTGTCAACTGGACAAAGTTTGTTTGGTTGAAAACGTTTCGCCGCTCATCCGAGTGGCTTCGTCAGCTCTAATAAGAATACTGGTAAGACACTTTGTACGAAGTACTGAAACGGGACCCCACCAATGGGTACAAAAAGAAGATCATTGATTGCTTACAGAAGTTGAGGAAAGAAGAAGTCATTGATCTACAACTGTATTACAGACTGTACCCTGGTGATGCTATCCCGTGCATCTATGGCCTCCCTAAGATTCACAAACAAGGAGTACCACTCAGACCCATTGTGTGTAGTGTTGACTCTATCACATATAATTTGGCCAAACACCTAAAAACCATCTTGGCTCCATTGGTGGGCAACACGGAGCACCACATTGAGAACACAGCCGAATTTGTAAACAAAGTTAAGTCTCTCCAGTTTGGTCAGGATGAGACAATGGTTTCCTTTGATGTAACCTCTCTTTTCACTTGTATCCCCACAGCTGTAGCGGTCGAAGCAGCGAGAAGGAGTTTACTACAGGATTCCAAGCTAGAAGAGAGAACCAAACTTTCTCCTGACCAAATCTGCCAACTGCTGGAAATTTGTCTAAATACCACCTATTTCCAGTTCAGAGGGAACTTCTACAGGCAAATTCATGGCTGTGCGATGGGCTCACCGGTCTCCCCTATCATGGCTAATTTATACATGGAACAATTTGAACAGAGTGCCTTAGCTTCATATCCAGGCACTCCTCCCACATACTGGTTTCGTTATGTTGATGATAATTTTACAAAAATCAAAATTCAAGATTTGGAACCTTTTACTGCACATATCAATTCTGTAGATCCTAATATCAAATTCACCCGTGAAGATGCTAATGATAACACATTGGCATTCTTAGATTGTGCAGTAACGATAGGAGGAGACCGGGGACTCCAAGTAGAAGTCTTCAGGAAGCCCACACACACAGACCAATACCTGCTTTTTGATTCACACCACCCACTGCAGCACAAACTGGGTGTTATTCGGACATTACAACACAGGGCCCAAGTGGTTCCCACAAGCACAGAGGGTAAGGAAAAAGAAGAACAACATGTGCAGGAAGCCCTCTCTGTTTGTGGTTATCCCACATGGGCTGTTAACAAAACCAAGAGAGACAAGGGCAAGAAACAAGACAACAGAGAATCTGAACCCAGGAGGAAAGGGGTAGCGATTCCGTACCTGGCCGGCGTGTCGGAAAAACTACAGAGGATTTTCAGACAATATGAAATCCCAGTTTATTTCAAACCCACAAACACTTTAAGACAAAAACTCGTCCACCCAAAGGACAGAACACCGAGCCACAAACAAAGCAATGTGGTCTACTCCATTCAGTGTAGTGAAGACTGCAGTGAGCGCTACACTGCAGAAACCAAACAGCCACTTCACAAGAGGATGTACCAACACAGACGGGCGTGCCAGAGCGGACCGTCATCTGCCGTATATCTTCACCTAGAAGCCACGGGCCATTCATTTGAGGACAGTGAGGTTCAGATCTTAGCCAGGGAAAAGAATTGGTTTGAGAGGGGAGTTAAAGAGGCCATTTTTGTCAAAAAAGAGAATCCGTCGTTAAACAGAAATGGGGGAGTTAGACACAACTTGTCTCCCATCTATAATTCGATTCTCAAACAAAGAATCATTAGGACAGACAAGCCATTGCAGAGGGGTGGAGAGGGTCGTTGTCTTCAATAGGGAATTGGACGCCAGAGAAATTTGAAATACAAAGAGACAGATTAGTTGATAGTTTCAGAGCTATTTCAGTGTAGTGAGCGCCGCCTAGGGCTGATAGATATGCTAATACCAGACGCCAGAGGAATTCGTAAAACAAAAGAGAGTAGCGGGGATTTGTTCAGAGCTTTGTTCAGGGTAGGTAGCTCCTCCCTTGCAGCTAGATAAAAACAGGGTCTAACCAGCACTAGAACCAGAGCTGACGAAGCCTCTCGGATGAGCGGCGAAACATTTTCAACCAAACAAACTTTGTCCAGTTGACAAATTGAACTTCTCCTTTTATCTTTGTTAATGTTGGTTTCAAAGCAGACCTTTTCAGCAAAATCAAGCTTTTAGTTATAGTTTTCATCCCACCTCATTTGAACCCAGGAAAGTCAAGTGACTTACCAGTTGAGCTAACCAGCCGGTACGAATCTACATTAACCTAAACAAGAGAGATGCATTGTGTAAATTGTACCACTAGAGCTAATTTCCACCTGTAGTCCCTGGTGCGTGTTTGAGGAGAACACAGAAACTCCACATCGAAAGACCCAGGTGACCCAGGGAATGAATCCAGAGTCTTCTTGTCCAGAGTGCTCTTTTACAGTACTTATTCTGAGTTGGTTTGAATTTAAATATGAAAATGTGTTTTACTCAGAAGTGAAAAGCACAATGCCAAATGTGTGTGACTTCACTGCATCTGGGTTATTTTTGCTCTCAATTTGCCTTTGGTAAATGCCAGCCAGGCCTTGTTTGCTCGATAGCCACGCAACTGCTTGTTTTATAGCCATGCAAATATTTTCTACTGAACTATGTTCAACCGTTTTTGGGAGGTATGCATGTTTTTTTCCAATTATGGCTTGGTGTTGTAGTATCTGTGGAAAACATTCAGATTTTTTTTAGATGGACTAGCCATCTAAAAAAAAATCTGAATATCATGAAAAAGTTCAATACCATTTTTTATTTTTTTTGGATGATTATGGCAGATAATAACAGATCATGAAAACCCCAAATTCTGTGTCTCAAAAAATTATGATATTATATAGTATGAAAACTTTCAATATTGGACAGTCATGGTGTCACACACTGATCATCTTATTAACTCAAAACACATTCAAAGGTTTCCTGAGCCTTTAAATGCTCTCTCAGTCTGGGTCAGTGGGCTACACAAAAATGGGGAAGGCTGCTGACTGGACAGCCACAAAAGGTCATTGTTGTTCACAGAGTGCTGAATCCAAGCATATGCATAGAAACTTAGATGGAAGAAAAAAATGTGGGAGGAATAGGTGCATCAAAAAAAAAAAAAAAAACACAAAAAAGCTAAATGTGTGTTAACTTTGAGTGCAGCTTTGTTCTGCTCACAAAGGCAGGTACATGCAAAGCATTTTTGCAGCCAGGGCTGTTAATTTAGGATATCCTGGCAAGAGAAACTGATCAAATGTGTCCAAGCCCATAGACAAATATTTTAATAGAAAATCAGACGAGGGCCAGATTAAAGGTCTTGGAGGGCCGGATCTGGCCCCCGGGCCGCATGTTTGACACCTGTGCTATAGAGAATCTATGGATATTGTCAAGATGAAGATGGGAGACACCAGAGCTAAAAATGTAGATGAGCTGAATGCTGCTATCAAAGCAGTGTCTGTCTGTTGAGCAGGACATGGACAACAGCCTGTCCCCCAAAGGTGCTCTCCTGTCCCGTGCAGGGGTGCTGGGGGTTCTCTTCTCAGCCACAGATGTGAGTAGTCAAGTTCTGCACCTATTACAGAGCCTGCCATCCTCACCGGCTTATCCAACCGCACGGCGTCCTTCTTGGGATGGTATGTCTGGTTTTTATTTGTACAGGGACAGTGCCCAACAACACATAAACCAAGACAGAAATCATAGGAAAGATGCTGGTGCCAGGTTATAGCCCCTGTAGTCCCTGAGCAGGTTGGTGGAGATACTGAGAGTACAGATTCAATGTATATAGATAAACTGACCAAAATAAATTAAAACTGATCTTACTTATTGTCACAGGACATGGACTAAACACTAAACCCATGAAAACATAATTCTAGGCTATATTGGCTTATATTGAGCTGAGGCATTATAGATCTGTAAAATGTATCTGGTCACCCTAACAGACGTCCAAAATATTTTGTTAATGCTGGTTTGAAAGCAGACCTTTTCAGCCAAATCAAGCTTTTAGTTATAGTTTTCAGCCCACCTCATTTACCCTCTCAAAGTTGTATTTGGAGTGATTTGTTCATGTTTTCTCTCTTACAGTATTTTCAAGACGCCATTTTCAGCAACACATCAGCGGCTTGCTAGCGTGATCTGCAGCTATCCATCAGAGGTGTCGACAGCTGCACGGCTCTCTGTTGCGATGACTATAATGTTTGTGGTGATGCTTAGTTGCTTTAGATGAATAGTACGATTTAAAATGTCCAAATGATAACAATCCACGATCCACGGTTGTCATAGATTACAAGTATAATATCAGACACAAGCACAATATGTTTCTTTGAGCTAGTTCCTGAGCAAAGAAGAAATTCAATTCTGTTAAGTGGACAAATGTGGACAAATGTTTCAAGTACGTATATCTTAGTTCTGGTCAGACGCTGGTGGACAGTGCCTTATCTGCCTGAAGGGAGGAACTAACTACACTGAAACTGTAAACAAGAAAGTGTGTTAACCTACTTGTTTATGTAGTTTATTTTAGTTTATTTATGAGACAGGGACAATTTAGGATTTAAAAAAAAAAAAGATTTTTACACTTTATTGATCTCACACACAGGAGAAATTCACTTCTGCATTTCCATTCCGGATGCAGTGGGCACCCCATCTTTCCGGGGGGCAGTACCGTGAAGGGTCTTGCTCTTGCCCAAGGACCTAACCTGGGAAATCCCAGGCTGCTTTCATTCGTTCCGATCTGGCCGTTTCCCAATTCACCGACGGCACGCTTGTGAGTGTGCACTCGGTCTGTCGTCGAGACGGCGCACACTCGCTCTGTCCTTAGTGCACTATGTTTCTCACATGGGCGTCTGCGAAATGGAACAGGTCCCGCCTCAGCTCAATGAGCCGGGTGGTCTGCTCCTTGTTCCCTAAAGACAAAAATATTATACTATTGCGACTAGTAATACTTGGAATTGGGACATGGCCAATGTCCCCCCTAATTTTTAATGTGTCTGAGCAAACACACACTAACTCCACATCCGAAATGCCCCCCCGCGCGCGCGGCTCGCACTTTGCAGATATAAAAAAAATGACCCCGCGGCTGAATAAAAAGCGGAGATCCGCTAAAAAGCTCTTTCATCCCTGATTTACAGTGCGCTGCATAAGTTTTCTTGTGCGCTGAGAATGTGCGAGCAGTGCACAGCTTAGAGTAAACGTTGGACATGGCGACACTGTAGAATATCCAGCATTACAACAGCAAAGGAAATATAGAAGTGTAAGGGGAAAAGCATGTGAACGGTAATACAGGTGTCATGAACTATGCCGTTACGGCTACCGTCACACATGTTTAGCGTAGTTTATGAAGAGTTTCATGTAGCATAGTTGTAGGTGAGGTGAACCAGTACGTATATTTTATAGTGACGTCGCAACTGTCACTTGTGGATGTCGCTGGCGAGTCGGTCTTTGTAGTCAGATATCCTCCCGCGCTGTGCATGCTGGGGCTTTTAAGTGTGCGAAGCGTGCATGTTTGCACGCTTGGTCCACACCCCGATTTCCATGGAAACGACGGCGCTGTACAGGGCTCGTCTCGACGGTGCAGGAGGAAAAAAACGAATGGAACGGCGCTTGTCGCGCCGGATATGACGCACATCCCGTTCCAAGGACGCTCACAAGTGTGCCGTCGCTGAATTGAGAAACAGCCGACAGCCTGGCAACTATGGCAAGTGAGCTTTCCCGATTCTGGGAGCCAATCAGAGAGCGGACGTGTACTATGTGACAAACAGAAGCTTGTAGTTTGAACTGACTGTCACAGCCCCTCTGATCTCATCTGCCACTCCCTCAGTGGGCACCTCCTTCCCCTCCCCTTCTGGTGTTCCAGGAGTGGAGACAGGTGTGCTGGAGCCAGACTCAGCTGAACCCACTCTCCAATCAACAGGGTGTAAGAGCCAGTCAAGCCAGCTCAGCGGTGCCAGATCGTAATACTTTGTCTGTTAGTGCTATGTTCTTGCTACATATGTTTGCCTACCTACGATTTCAATTACTTAATCTTTTAATCTGTGGGACTAATAAAGGCATAGCTTTCTTTCTTTCTTTCTTTTGTTCATCTGCCTCAGATCTTCGTGCTCCAGTCACCTGCTCCAGTCTCCAGCTCTGACCTGCCCATTCTCCTTTGACCTGTGTCTGCTCTTGGGTTCCTCCGTTATCCGTGACACTGACAACTGACATGATCGGCTATAGGCTACGTATACACCAAATGATTCGTAACGCCCAATAAACGGCCGTTGGCCCTCGTAAACCTTCACTAGAACCATTTGGATGATTTCTGCCCTGGAATTGTCGATACCAACTGTTAGCTCATAAGATCTGCAGATATTTTTGAGCCAATTTAGAATTTAAAAAATATATCCTCCTGGGACCCGAAGAATAAAAGTATCTAAATTATTATTATTATTATTTACATTTTCTATTTGGAGGTAAATAAACACCTTAGCATTTACATTTTTTTTTTTTCATAATGTTGTAACAAGTCCTCTGTAATGGACTAGTGTAATAGTGTTAAATCCACATGAAGTAAACAAACTAACAAAAACATTTTTTGGTCGGTTCTACAGTCGCCTCAAAATGTTTTTAGACTCCCTTTAATTTCTTATTTACTTATTTTTTATGTATTTATGTGCTTACTTATTTATGTATTTTATTTATGTATTTTTATGTATTATTCATTTATTTTTATTTTTTTGTTTTATTTTTATGTATTATTTACTTATTTATGTATTTATATATATTTTTTATTTTATTCATTTAAGGTCCCATGACATGGTACTTCTTGATGTTTTTATATGGCTCCTTAATGGTTCCCTAATACTGTAAATGAATCCTTCTTCAAAATCAAGACTGCATGAGAAAAGAGAGATAAGATGAGAGAGTCATAAATGTCATTCTGGAACACTCCATTATGGGCGTTGTTGCTTGAATGCAAATGAGGAGGACAGAGATGGCCTATAGTAGGGGGTGGGGGCGTGGCCAAACTCTCCGCTCTCAGCTGTGCCCTGTGCGCTCTGTGACCCACTTCCGTGTTTTTGCGTGGAGGGAGAGATGAGAAGCGTTCCACTGAACACATTTCCACAGAAAATAAAATTAAACCACTGCTGTTCAAAGGTCCACAGGCTCAGATAAAGGACTTCCGAGCCTAGAAACACTCGGACGTGCCTCCAGGCAAATAAAAAAACGCATTTCGCATTGCGTAGCTCCTCCGCAGTCTAAACTCTCTGGGCGTGATTTACAGAGACGCTGAGTACAGACAGACGGGGGTGGAACTGCATTTGCATTTCTTTTTTCGAGCTGACGTCAATAAGTTTCCTTGTTCAAAATCGCCCGTTTGAGCTCCGATTTTTTTCTAACGCAGAAAAGGATCGCAAATGCTCAGTTTAGACATTTCGCAACTTTTAACCATGGGGGGGGCTAAACAGGGTAGGGGAGCTCACATTAATGTTCAAAAACCTCAGAAAGTGAAAATTTCATGCCATGGGACCATTATTATTATTATTATTATTATTATTATTATTATTATTATTATTATAAAATTATTAATATGCATTTATTTATTATTAATTTATTTATTTTTATTATTATTATCATAGTGCAGCCACAAACTAGAGTCTATCTCAAAACTTAAAGATGTCCACTATAAAGGACACAATTGAATGGGGTCTCAGGAGGATATATACATTTAAAAATGCTACAAATTCACCCACGGCCCACAAACCCATGTAGTTTTCTCTTCTTATTCAAGTTTTAACACTTTAAAGCTTAGTGTGTGTTTTTAGGCAGCTGATAGACACTAGCTAAAACACTAAAAAGTCAAAATATCGACCCGATCTCTGCTAAAAATAAAAATAGTTGTCAAATCTTTTCTGTTTTTTGTGTTTTGGTCAAACAATGTGGATGTTGTCACAAATCAGGCAACCTAGAATGTTCCACAATATGGAATTATAAATGTAATTATCTCCATTACATTCTGATTCATTCTGAGTTTAGTTTTTATTGATTTCTTTGGTCTATGGCTGACACTGCAACATTAATCAAACGTTAATATGAATACGAATATTGTGAAGTAAAATAAAGACACAGACAAATCTTTTATTGGCTTAATATTTTACAAGAACAACTGAAGGCCTATTACCAATATCACCCTATATATGTTGTGTTATTTTACATGTTTTGTCATATAAACTGCATGATTTAAGCAATTCTCACAAAATATGTAGCTGTATCGATATCAAACATCAAGAATTTAAGGCATATTAAAGCTAAGTAAAATAATTCTAGATAGTACTATTTATGACTCATGTTGTGTAACAAAGAATTGACCATAACCACCTGTTTAAAAATGGTAAAAATGATACCGTTTTTACCGATCCCTCAAAATTGTCAGCAGAAAGCGTTTGTCATGAACTTATTTAAGTTAAAGGGATAGTGTGGTTTTTTTTTTAATGTGAATCTGTATGGGTTTCCTTCTAACAGTGTTGTGCGGTAACACTGTCTTACCGCTGACAGTCTCGTCTCATCCCGGTTCTTCCCGGGTTCTGCAGCTCACGTAAGTAGGTCCGGTAAGTTCTCGGGGACCGTTAATAAAGCTTGTTTTTCTTCATAAAACAACATTTGTCCAAAAAGTGATATACAGTGGTACCTCACCTTACGAAAGCCCCAACAAACGAAAATTTCAAGTTACGAAACGCCTTCACGTTAAATTTTGGTCTCTAGATACGAAAGAAAATTCAAGTTACGAAACGCGAAATCTCAAAAATTCTATTAATGCGCGCTCAGATGCACGCCCCGAAACGTAAATACACTTTATCAACACACACGGGGTTAGGTTCCAGAGGTGGCCCGCGGTGGGAGAGGTCCACGAGGTAGGACAACTTTGTATTTTGCAATTGTTCTACATGTTTTAGGGCTGTAAATGCCTCACCACACACATTCTACGCTTTTCTCAGACTGGAGTTGGGCTTTTCTCGCATTTCTCTCTTGTTTAAACACTCGAACTTTCATAGATTTTCAACAAAATGTATTAATAGTGAAGCGTGGGGGGAGACGACTCCGGAAGCAGCGCGGAGACAGGAGCACCGCCCGCGAGGAGCACCGCCCGCGAGGAGCACCGTGCGCGACGCACGAGGTGCACCGAGGAGCACCGCGCGCACCGAGGAGCACGCACCCCTAGTCCTAGTCTGCACGACCGGCACCGGGTCTGCGAGCAAGAGAGAACCGCGGCGTCCTCTGGAGCCCGAGCCACAAACCAACCGCACGGCCCTGGTCCAGTCCTGGTTTAGTCCAGGTCCAGTCCAGGTCTAGACCTGGTTTAGTTCTGGTTTAGACCTGGTTTATTCCACGTTTATTCATGGCTCTACAGTCTCTTAGCCAATCAGGAAGCAGAACACAATGTTACACTATAAAAAAAAAAAACCTTGGAACGAATCAGGCCTTTTCCATTGAAATAGCTACTCAACTTACGAAAAATTCACATTACGAAACCACTTCTGGAACAAATTAATTTCGTAAGGTGAGGTAACACTGTATATTTCCGTCACAAACAGCTGTCCAAAAAAATCCGGCAGCCTAATTCGCATTTGCATATTTTCTCTAGATTCGTATCACTGCGCCCACGTTAGCTCTATTAGCCTGTTCACTTGTAAGCGGATGTTTACGGCGGATGCGGTACGGCGACATCCTGAACAGGCTAGGCTAGGCTACGCGTGCAGTGATACAACTCCGAGAGAAAAGAGCACCTTGCGAATTAGGCTGCTGGATTTTTCACTTTGGTAAATGTAAATAAAAGGTTTTCCACTACCTGCTTGTCTCCATGGAGACGTTTTCCCTTGGCCTAGAAAGTTCCATAGTATGACATTAAACATCTTGATGTGATGTGACCAGACCAAATTACAGGCCAAATCTGTGGAGTGGTGACCCTGCTCACAGTAAAAAGGCATGATTTTCAACACAATAAAAATCACTCAATTACCTGTCCAGTCAAAACCACACGCTTTGGTAAAACTTCAAACTACAAAGACGAGTGGATCTGGAGCTGTGTTCAGAGGGTGTGATTGACAAGCAGATTAACCAATTAGAGGGAAGCATGCTTAATTTTCATCAAAAACAAACAGTGCAGATTTTTACAGAATAAACAATCAAAGCACAAACTACTATTTATCTCTTTTAGATAAAAGAAGTTATATACAGTGGTACCTCACCTTACGAAAGACCCTACATACGAAAAATTCAAGTTACGAAACGCAAAATCTCAAACATTTGAATAATGCGCGCTCAGATGCACGCCCCGCTGTTATCCCCGCTCAAAAAGCACCTTTCTCGGCCTCTTAGCTCTAGCGCCGAACACGCAAGATTTTCAACAAAATGTATTAAATAGTGAAGCGAGGGGCGAGACACGACTCCGGAAGCAGTGCGGAGACATGAACGCACCGCGCGAGGAGCACGGCACCACGCGAGGAGCACGGCAGGAGCACCCCTAGTCCTGGCCTGCACGACCGGCACCGGGGCTGCGAGCACGAGATAGAACCGCGGTGCCCGAACCGCGTCCTCTGGAGCCCGAGCCACAAACCAGCCGCACGAAACCAGCAAAGAGCGGCACGTCGTAGTTTAATCCTGGTTTAGTCCAGGTCTAGACCTGGTCCAGTCCTGGTTTAGTCCAGGTCCAGTCCAGGTTTAGACCTGGTCTAGACCTGGTTTAGTTCTGGTCTAGACCTGGTTTAGTCCACGTTTAGTCCTGGTCTAGTCTCTTAGTCAATCAGGACGCAGAATCAATGTTACACTATAAAAAACAAACAAACCTTGGAACGAATCAGGCCTTTTCCATTGAAATAGCTACTCAACTTATGAAAAATTCACGTTACGAAACCACTTCTGGAACGAATTAATTTCGTAAGGTGAGGTACCACTGTATTCTGTTTTGAATCTTATGAGCATTTTTAAGAGGCGTCTTCTGCATTTGAGAGACACATGTGAAAAATGAGCAGCTCTGGTTGTATCGACTCAAATTTGGATGGGTTTTTCACACTCGTCCGGTTCGTGTCCATGGAACAGGCAACAAGTTTAATGTTATAATGTGGAGCTTTCTAAGCAAAGCAACTACACGCATGGAAACAAGAAGGTGGCAGACCCTAAATAAATCAACGTTGCTATTACAGTACTAGTTTTTCACTTCGGTAATGACAAGGGGCTCTGCGTTTTTGCCGTTTTGTTTCAGATGTGGGCTGAAATACGGTAAAATCCCATCATGAAAGCTGCAACTGGTGAAGGAGTAAATATGAGTTTGATTTGTAACATCGTAAAAAGACACCAGCCCTGCCTCATAGTCTAAAAACACCCCCACCTTCAGAGGCTTGTGTTTCAGCTCCACACGGAGAGGGGGCGCTGTCATAGCTGCATACTTATCCCCCTCGAAGTGAACTAGAACCCAGTAACCGCCGTCTGGGCTCAGTGTTAGCTTGCCTTTGCGGTTAGCTTTAGCTGATGCTACGCCCAGGTCCCATCCGCTCTTGGCCCCCACCTGCACCTCCCAGTAGGCCCTCCCCGAGCTGAAGGGACTGACCCCTACGATGCTCCCGTGCAATTCAAACCGCCCCCTGCTGACTGGGAGCTGTGATTGACATTGTCCGCCATCTTGGACCTTCTTTCCGTCTTTGGACACAGCGAGCCATTGGTGCGCAGAGCCATGGTCCAGCTTCACGTCCACTGAGACAGAGAGCAGAGAACTGTCACACTATGTAACGTGATGATGTTTCCTCATCAAAAACATACCAGGAGTTGTGTTTTGTTTCACTGACACATTTTTAACACACAAATCCTGCAGATTTTGTTGTTGTGTCAAACAGAAAACAACATGTGCTAATACAGGAAGTGCTCCGCTGTGTATTTTAAACTCAACACATCTTCAACCACATTATGGACTGGGACGGGGCACGGGTCATTGGATCAGAAAACAACAAGTTCAAACGCTGAATCAGAGGGGACACTGAAAAAAGGAAATGAGGCACAGAGAGCATTAACCATCATGACGGAGCATTCCTCCTTTCGCACACCTGGGACACCCTCCTCCATGGAGCGACGGGAGGCGTGGTCAATCTGAGCGACCTGCCAGGGTCATCAGGCTGACCATGCCTACAGGAAGTAACAACAGCTGATATACGACACGTCACCACCAACACCGGTGAAAGTTCTGAAGATGTCTTGCAGCTAGCACCCGAAACATGTCAACAAGGTAAATAGATGTATTGTCTATAACTAGGGATGCAAATTATTGATTCATTCATTAATCTATAGTTGAGTGACCTAATCGATCGACTTACGATTAACTGATAAGCAGCGTTTTTCACCTGAATTTTAGTGTTTCCATAGGGTCTTTAAGAATATAAGCTATAGTAACATAACACTGAGTCAAAAATATATCATAGTATTATTATATTGTATATTCCTCAATTAATTATTCCTTAGTAAAAAGCAGACAAATGTATTGATGCTGAATAACGAAATACAGTAATCCCTCGCTCTATCGCGTTTCACTGTTCGCAGCCTCGCTGTTTCGCCGATTTTAAAAAAAAATTGTTTATAGTGTAACATTATGTTCTGCGTCCTGATTGGCTAAGAGACTAGACCAGGACTAAACGTGGACTGGACCAGGTCTAGACCTGGACTAAACCGGGATTAAACCACCACGTGTCGCTCTTTACTGGTTTCTTGCGGCTGGTTTGTGGCTTGGGCCGGGCGGTTCGATCTCGTGCTCGCAGCCCCGGTGTACGCGCGGCCTCGCGCCGGCGGTGCACGTGTTGCGCACTTCTCCAAGGGGTTGGTGCGCGTCGCGTCCCGGGACGTAGCAGTGCTAGACCAGGTCTAAACCAGAATTGCGGCTCTTTGTCTTGTTTCGTGACCACGGGTGCGCGTGTCCGCGATTAGCGATTAGTTACAATTAATGCATTTTGTTCGGCCAACGTCTTGATCGACAATTAATTGTAAGTCGTTTAATTGTTGACATCCCTATCTATAACCCAACAAGTTATCAACACATCTTCACTTGAATCATTTAGATCATTTCAGGCCTGGCATTGCTAATGTCTACTGAACAAAAGGTAAAACTACCACCTCATGACATCACAAGGTGGAACAGGGCATTTTGATCTTTGGAAATGTAGACTAATAAACCGGGTTTACTCAGACATGTGTGAATGAAACAAAACACAAGTTTGGATATGTTTTTGATGAGGCAACAATGTCATAACATGGTTAAAATCTACAAAAAGTCCATTTTGCATTTTATGTGTTTGCAACGGTCCAATGTTATTCCTTATTTTCCTATGCTTACCTAAAATCCTAATTACACTAACATCAAGTAGCATGCTAACAGCGCATGTTTGGATATGCTGACAATAAAATGCTTCATAATTACATGGAGACAGTTTCATTTTGACCCAAAAAGCTGCTTCTACTATGTAACTGTGCTGGGGCAAAGTTAATTCTGCTCATCTCCATGGACCTTTACCTGCAAACGCTGGAGCTCGTTCAAGTTCTGAAAAACAAACAAACAAAAAATCAATGAGATTACATAGACAAATACAAAGATTCCATACATTGAGAGTGGCTGTAGAGACATTTTGAAATACCCAGGTCCATCCTGTTTTGGTTTAGTCCTGATGTAGACTTGGTTTGGTCCTGTTCTAGTCCTGGTTTAGTTCTGGTCTAATCCAGGTTTTGATTTTTCATTTTTGTATGTATCTTTATTTATACAGGGAGAGACAGTACAAACAAAACAAACAATAACAGCTGCATAGCTCCATGTAAAACAATAAAAACATGTGCAGGTGTGCTAACTGTAAGCACCGCTGTGTTTGAAGCTCTGTTGCTCAAGTTAGACTTTAATATGTGACCCACCACGGGAAAACCGGTCACATGTCGGGATTCGTGAACGCGAGAAAATCGCATTTGAAGCATTTTTTTCTCGAAATTTGTGATTTTCATTTTTTTTTGCAGAATGTGCTAGATGAGATCATGAAAAAGCCACTCCATGTTTCAGATAACAGCACTGGTTGCTTAAACAGGACTAAAACAGGACTAAACCAGGACCAAACCAGGACTAAAACAGGACTAAACCAGGACCAAACCAGGACTAAAACAGGACTAAACCAGCACTAAACAGGACTAAAACAGGACTAAGCCAGGACTAAAGCAGGACTAAACCAGGACTAACGCAGGACTAAACCAGCACTAAACAGGACTAAAACAGGACTAAACCAGGACCAAAACATGACTAAACCAGGACCTAAACAGGACTAAAACAGGACTAAACCAGCACTAAACAGGACTAAAACAGGACTAAACCAGGACTAAACCAGGACTAAAACAGGACTAAACCAGGACTAAAGCAGGACTAAAAAAGGACTAAACCAGGACTAAACCAGTACTAAAGCAGGACTAAACTAGGACCATCTTTAACGTGGCTTTTCTCAGCTTGTTGTTTTCACAATGTGCTGCTTTCAAATGGCCACAAATTCTTCAAATGTTCTCAGATTTCCATGTGCAAGACATCATTGGAAAGCTTAGAATCTACTCTTTCAGAATCACCTCCGGGACGACTTGTGACTGTTTTTTTCCATGGCCGGTCACATATGTGTTTGTTTTTACACAATCTGACCAGAAAAAACTGACTAAGCTAAAACTACAACAGGTGAGCAAGTCTCCAAGGTAACTGCTGAACATTCCACCCATAGAAATACATGTAGAACAACCGCCAGCTGCAAAGTATCAAGTTTTATGTTTGAAGAGCCACAAACCTAAATAAGAAAGTTTGTCCATTTCTTCATGAATTTGCTCCATCATGGTGGAAATCGTGGTTTGAAGGGTCCCGAAGGCGAAATCAGTGTCGACATTTTTGTTTTTGAAGTCTTTAATCCTTAGCTGCGAAAGAGGACCAGCCTGGTGATAAAATATATAATTATATATATATTAGACAAACATTTTCAGCCAAAATACACCTGATATCAGTTTCTTTCTCACATCCAAATCTGGAGCAGTGTCCACTTCCTTTATGGCATTTTGAAGTTCCACAATGTCCTCCTGAATTTTCTGGATCAAACTTGTGGAATCTCTTTTCAGTTTTTCTCTCCTAAAATAGAGAAGATACATGTAAAATGTTAAAGATGTAACATGTAATAGATGGGCCCATATTGCACTATTTTGTGATCTACATTCTAATGCTGTTTCCTCATCACAAACAGACCTGGAGTTGTGTTCTGTTTCATTCACACATGTTTAACACACAATCCCTGCATATTTAGGCTGAGTTCTTCTCTCCACCTTGTGCTGTCAGGTGGTAATACAGGAAGTGCGCCATGGTGATTTGTTTTAAACTCCATACAAAGAGGTGAGCAATTTTTTTTTTCCATGGGGCCACATGAGAAACTAAAAATATTGTGGAGTGCCGGGCCAGAGTGCTTAAAGGGATATATGCCACCCCCAGGTCAAATTTGGGCATCTCCCCACAGTCCAGAGACTAAAATAAGTGGTGGAAAGCGTTTTCCTGCTCACCCAGCCATTGTCCGAGTCTGTCGCCACTGACCGCCGCGGTATCTGGTGCTCCTCCGCCTTAGACTGGAGTCTAACGTCGCCAGAGAAAGATTTCGGCCAAAAGGAATTAATTTGCCGTATCACGCACCACGTTGTGCAACAGGGGAACTCCCTTCCCGGTGCGTAACTGGGATTCCCCTGGCAGCGTGCTGCGTGATACGGCTGTATTCTTACGCACTGGAAAATAGTTCCCACCCAAAATGACCAAGGCAAGCTCTCCGTGTTCATTTGCACATTTATTTGCACTCGATATGAATGCGCACTACACACAAAGTAATTGGGAAACGCATTGAGCAAATTAATTCCTTTTGGCCGAAATCTTTCTCTGGCGACGTTAGACTCCAGTCTAAGGCGGAGGAGCAGCAGATACCGCGGCGGTCAGTGCTGACAGACTCGGACAATGGCTGGGTGAGCAGGAAAACGCTTTCCACCACTTATTTTAGTCTCTGGACTGTGGGGAGATGCCCAAATTTGACCTGGGGGTGGCATATCCCTTTAAACTCCATACAAAGAGGTGAGCAATAATTTTTTTTCCATGGGGCCACTTGAGAAAAGAAAAATATTGTGGAGTGCCAGGTCAGAATGCTTAACTCAATTCCACATAATATTAATTGTATTTCTTTATAAAAAAGCAGGAAATAGCATTGTTTTGACATGCTGCTAAGACTGGTAAGAGTATGTTATGTCTAAATAATGAAAAAATAAAGTTTCCGTACAAAAATGTCATTTAAAGGTCCCATGGCATGAAATGTTCACTTTCTGAGGTTTTTGAACGTTAATGTGAGCTCCCCTACCCTGTTTAGCCCCCCCCCCCCCCTTCATGGCTAAAAGTTGCGAAATGTGTAAACTGAGCATTTGTGATCCTTTTCCGCGTTTGAAAAAAAGACAGCCCAAACGGGCGATTCTGAACAAGGGAACTTTGTGACGTCACACTCGCGGAAAGGTTTCCACCCCCCATCTGGATGTCCACCTCGTCTCTGGAAATCACGCCCAGAGAGTTTGGACCGTAAACGAGCTACGCAATTATTATTTTTTTGCCTGGCAGGGATGAAAGAGTTCCGTTTTTTAGCGGATCTCCGCTTTTGTTTCAGCCGCGGGTTTTTTTATTTTATTTTATTATTACATCCGTGCAAATTCGTTGAGAAAGATTTTGGGTGTATATATATATGTATAGTTGTGTTTAGGGTCGCCAACCGTCCCTTGAAAAACAGAATTGTCCCGTATTCAGAACAAAAGTACGTGTATCTCGTATTAAACTTTGGGCCACGCGAGCCCGTGTCTGGAGCCGCGGACCGAGCGAGCGCAGCTCTTTCGCAACAGCGTGCACCATTGCGTGTACACAGGTTTTACAGTTTTACTTTATTGCTAACATATAGCATACAGAAATCCAAATTTCAGAAATGCGCCGTGACTTTCCGCTTTTTTCATGATTGGCCACTTTCATCCCTGGCCTGGAAACACGTGAGAGTGTTTCCAGGCTCGGAAGTCCTTTATCTGAGCCTCCGAACCTCTGAAACAGCAGTGGTTTAATTTTATTTTCTGTGGAAATTTGTTTATTTCACGGGACACGTCTCGTATCTTCCTAAGCGCTTAAAACGTGAAAGTGGGTGACAGCGCACATCGCACCGCTAATCCAGGAAACAGTGGTGTATTTGGCCACACCCCCACCCGCTGCACTGGCCTGTCTCTGTCCTCCTCATTTGCATTCAAGCAACAACGCCAAAAATAAAGCGTTTCAGAGACATATTTCTGAATAGGACTGTCTACAAGACGCTCGCTCTTGCTTTTGCTGCTTTGATGCTTTTATATGGTGCCTTAATGGTTCCCTAATACTGTAAATGAATCCTGCTCCAAAATCAACACTCAGCGCACGAGAAAGACCCATTTACACAGACATGGTCAAAAATTCACTCTCTGAACAACTCATTCTGGGCCTTCTTGCTTGAATGCAAATGAGAAGGACACAGATAGGCTTAGAGGAGCGGGTGGGCCCCACCCCCACCCGGTCCTCTGCGCCGCTGGAGCGCTGCTCTGCGCTGTCTCCCATTTCCGCGTTTGAAGCACGAAGACAGAAAGGAGAGGCATTTCAGTGAAAAAAAACACATTTTCACAGAAAATAAAATTAAACCACTGCTGTTTCAGAGGTCCAGAGGGTCGGGTAAAGGACTTCCGAGCCTAGAAACACTCACACCTGCCTCCAGGCAAATAAAAAAACGCATTTCGCATTGCGTTGCTCCTCCGCAGTCCAAACTCTCTGGGCGTGATTTCCAGAGACAGGAGGTGGAGATCCAGACGATGGTGGAACTGCATTTACATTTCTTTTTTCGATGTTACGTAACAAAGGTGCCTTGTCCAGAATCGCCCGTTTGAGCTGTGTTTTTTTCAAACGCAGAAAAGGATCGCAAATGCTCAGTTTAGACATTTCGCAACTTTTAGCCATGGGGGGGGGGGCCTAAACAGGGTAGGGGAGCTCACATTAACGTTCAAAAACCTCAGAAAGTGAAAATTTCATGCCATGGGACCTTTAAAAAAAAATACCTCTGAAATAAAAGCAATGCAGCTTTAGTCCATGCATGAGGTAAAATTATAAAATATGTTTATTTTGTAATTCCAAATTAGCTTAAACAGGCCAGTCAGAGTCAGCTGGTTTGCCATACACCTTCACTAGAATCAGCCCTGGAATTGCCAATCTCTACTGAACTAAAGGTAAAAGCTAACTGGAAACTACAGCTTCATGACATCACAAGGTGGAACAGAGCATTTTGAGCTTTGGAGATGTAGACAGACTCATAATAAAGGGTTACTCAAATGTGTGAATGAAACAAAACACAACTCCTGGTTTGTTTTGGATGAGGTAACAACATCGTAACATGGCTAAAAGCTCCTGCGAGTCAGTTTTGTGTAATAGAGGACCTTTAATGTAATCGTTTGTATTACTGAATGGCTTTGGTTTGACTCACCTGTTCTCTATTGGCTGCAGAGCTCTCTGACGGGCCTCCTCCACCAGGTGAATCACATTAGAAAATACCATGTCAATCTCCAGCCACTCTTCATTCAATCTGCCCTGGAGGGTACACAGCATAGAGCAAATACTTAAGTTTGTTTGTAGTGGTGGAAGGTACGTAAAGGTGCACTATACGGTGTTTTTTTCTTTGGCAACAAGGAGGAAGGGTGTGGGGCAAGGGAGCACATCAGAAATCAATTAAATTGATTGAAAACTGAAGTAGAAGCAGACATCCTAAAAATAGACAGGGCAGTATTACTTAATACATGTGAGTGTGAGTCCAATAGTGTGTGCCAAGCGGCAGCTGTCGGCCTTGGACGTGTTTGTGCAGAAGATGCAATCAAAACAAAGAGTCCAGTTCAGCTGGATCACATTTTCCAGGAGAATTGATTACCAAGGGGAATTTAACATAATCGATACATTTTAGAACCCAGGCGAACAGACAATTTGCCAGAACCCTGGTTTCTGTCAGGTCCCCACTTCCTGCAGGTCTGTGCGACTCGCAGTCCTCCCCCTGGCACGTATGATAATGTATACGGACTGAGCCGCTGTTCCCCACAGTTCCATATCCATTTATCCGCGATGTTATCCAGCACCAGGGGGGTTTCCACAGATGGATGACACAGTTCATCTGTGTTTTTCCTTCTGATGTTGTCCCCCCGAGTTCGCAGTTCATCATGAAATGACTGTCCGGCGGATCGGGGCTCTTTTCATCCGCTCGGCTCCAATTAGTGGTGGGCCAGAAAACATCCCCCGGGCCAATCCAGATGTCCTGCCATCAAAATTCCAATAGTGAATCGCTCCGTGTCCTCCGGTAACAGTGATGCCAGGCACACGACGCGTCCTTCGTGTATCAGGCAGCATGTTCCCTTAGGACTGACCGGACCTCCGTGAAAAAAAAAAAGATATGCGTAGGGACCAGCTTTATCCAAATCATGATTTAGGATTTGAAAAATCTGTTCCAACAGGAGAAAAATGACGAGACGAGAGAAATAAAACATCACACAGAGCAAAGATAAGGGAGAACGAGAAAAGTGTGTCCGCTCCTCACGACAGCTAGGAGTGACAGCTAGGTATCTGTATTTTACTTAAAGGTGCATTGTGTAACTTTTCTAGTACTATTATTTTATTTATTCCACTCAAGCTCAAGTATGTGCTGGTTAGAGCTGCTTTGATCAAGTCATCTTTGAGTTTATGGATGAATGTTTTGAGGACAGAAATTCTTTTTGCTACCTATATATCTTAAAGCTAGTACGAGTATGTCACTTCTTGGACAAAAAATAGACTAAAATTGATTTTATTTTTTTTTCATTATGGATGTTTTTATTACACCGAAACACGTAGAAAAACACACGCATCCTTACCCTTCTTCTACTACTACTATTACTACTACTATTACCATTACTACTAATAATACTACCTACTACTACTTCTACTCCCACCACTGCTACTTCTACTACTACTATCACCACTACTACTCACCTCGCAGGTCTTGACACGTGCCCTGATCTCGCACAGTTTTTGGTCTCTGCATCGAACCTTCTGTTGCAGTTCGGCTTTCATCTTGTACCGTAGAAGCTTCAAAAAAATGCAAAACATATAATATTACTATAAAATATTACTTTAAGCAACCTATTATATTTATAACCTATTCTGCAAAATAGAATGTTCAGAGCTTTTAACCATGTTATGGTTGTTTCTCATTTACCCTCTGAACTTGTATTTGGAGTGATTTGTGCATGTTTGAGCCATCTTTATATTTTCAATATACCATTTTACCGATCAAATCCTGTTTTCACTGTCACCGGAACACGCCCACTGTGACGTACTTCATTCTCCAGTTTTGTTTCCTTAATCAGTGATACATGTAGGATTCAGCAGTGTCGTGTAGTCATTTTGGTACAAATTAAAAACTGATACTCTTGTATAATGTTCAGTTATTCATAGGAGGGGCCGATATTACGATGTTTACAGCGTCATCAGCTCCCATTGGGCACTACATTTTTATAACACAGAAGTCAGTGGACTTGTTTCTTTTATTAAGTGATTTTAGATCAATATTGCTATTTAAAATGTCGAAATTATGACATATATGAAGAATCCCTTTGTCATCCAAGTAGAATCCATGGTAAAAGGAGAAATTAAATTTGTCAACTGGACAAAGTTTTTTTGGTCAAAAACGTTTCGCAACTCATCCGAGAGGCTTTGTCAGTTCTGGTTAGAGTGCTGATGGACACTGCTTATATCTCGCTGCAGGGAGGAGCTAACTACACTGAAATTATTCTGAAACTATTGTTTCAACTATTGTTTTCAGCTTTCTGTCTTTTGTTGTCAGTTTCTTTCTGGCGTCTAGTTTAGCATACCCATTCAAACCCTAATGGATGTTTTGATTTAGGTTTGAGAATGGAATTATAGATGGGGGATAAATTGTTTCTGACTCCCTCATTCCTATTCAAAGAAGGATTCTCTTTTTTGACAAAAATAGCCTAACTCCCCTCTCAAACCAGTTCTTTTCCCTGGCTAAGATCTGAACCTCACTGTCCTCAAAGGAGTGGCCCGTGGCTTCTAGGTGGAGATGTACGGCAGATGACGGTCCACTGTGGCACGCCCGAGGAAAGGGGGAGTCAGACACAATTTGTCTCCCATCTATAATTCCATTCTCAAACCTAAATCAAAACATCCATTAGGGCAGAGGTCTTCAACAGGGGGGTCGCGGAGGTACTGCAGGGGGGTCGCGAAATCTTTTGATTTCACTTTAAAATAATATAATTTTATCTTTTAATATTTTTAAAAACAATATATTTTTTCATTTTTCCCCAATCAATTTCTCCCTTGTCCCTCCACCCTCTTTGATGTCTTAAAATGCACATTAATGCATACATGGCGAATGGAGAAATAAAGGCAAACGCATCATGCTATGCGTGCATTCAGCAACATATGGATGGTAGCTAGGCACCGGATCACTCATATCAACAAAAAATATCCCTGCTCCGTCCCATGGCCTCCGTTAGCTAACTTAGCCTACTGTAACCGGGTTAAACCTACATATTTCTTCTTACTGAAAAATTGATCGTTTTGTAATTCGACCAAACAAATCAAGCACAGTAGAAATGCCATCCACCTCTGAAAAGAACAAAAACGCGACTGAAAGTGGCGAGGAAGAAGTTGTTGCTGATGTTGGAGCTAAGGGTAAGCGCAAACGACAGAAGACCCGAAAGTACTTCAAGGAGAGAGATGGCATTGAATTTCCAATGTGTGTCATTTGCTCCGCTGTTCTGCACTTGTTTTTTGGTTGAATCAGTGAACGATCTTAATAGGCCTGTGTTATATGCAAGTTGTGTTTAAAAATTGCAGTAGCACATCCACCCCGTAGGGCCTATCTGGCCCATCTTTAAAATAAAAAAAACATGAAAATACAGTATTAACCTGTGTATTATTTCCTTGTATTGGATGTACCATAACAGAGTAGCAATGTTTATACATGACACTAAGCTCAATTTAATATAAAACACAATTCTATGCCTTATATATAGTTGGGGGTCCCTGGCCCAGTTCGCCATCTGTTTGGGGGTCCCTGGCCTGAAAAACGCTGAAGACCCCTGCATTGGGGTATGCTAAACTAGACGCCAGAGAGAAACTGAAAAACAAAAGACAGAAAGCTGAAAACAAAGAGGTGGGATAGTTTCAGAATAATTTCAGCTAGATATAAGCAGTGTCCATCAGCACTCTAACCAGAACTGACGAAGCAGCGCGGATGAGCTGCGAAATGTTTTCGACCAAATAAACTTTGTCCAGTTGACAAATTGAATTTCTCCTTTTACCACAAATTATAACATAGTACAGGGGGTCCTCGGGTTACGACGGTCTCGGGTTACGACGTTTCGTGGTTACGAACGCGCCCCCATTAAAAAAAATATGTATATATTACGCGTCATTCCGTCTTACGCGGTTTAGCGTGGTAAGAGATGTAAACAAACCCGAACGGCGCGCGGCGCACGGCGCAAGAATACGCTCTGTTGTGGTTGTAGGGAGAAGAAGACAGCCTCGTGTGCGTGTCCAATGTGGGCGGAAGTACCTGATGTGGGCTCTGATCTGCTCCTATGAAAGCGGCAGTGATAACCAAGCAGCGTAGTGGTCTAATTATTGAGATGGAAAGGTTATTGGTGCTTTGGTTGGAAGATCAAAGGCAAAATCCGGTTTACGACGAAATTCGGGTTACGACGCGTCTTAAGAACGGATCTACGTCGTAACCCGAGGACTCCCTGTAATCCATAGAGCATAGGTGCCATAAATTATAACTATAGAGCAAACACAAGCACAATGTCTTTAAAAAATAAAAAAATCTCAATTAATCATAAAAAGTTCTGTCTATGTACACTAAAGTATTTAAATTACCTGTTGTAGTTTCTCTGCTTCCTTTTTGTCCCCCACTGGAGGCGCTATAGTTTGGGCGGTGGTTGTTGGAACTGCTAAAGAAGTTTGAGCCTAACACGACCATTCAGAAGGTTTGTAAATATGAAACAACAGTAAAAGGATATATACAAACAGTCTTTGGTTGGTTTGGACTGTACCTGGACTGCACCTGTGGAGAAATCAAGCGCTCTCCTGGTCTTGTTTGCTTCTGCTGCAGACTGCAGGTCAGATTTCAGCTTCGGAGTCTCAAAATCTATTAACACATGTATGTAAATACAATTAGACTAAATCAGGTCTAAGCAAAAACTAAAAGAGGTCTAAACCAGATCTAAATGAGAACTAAACCAGGTCTAAATCAAGGGATTGCTACTGACCACTGCACACTCCTCAAATGAGTAAATGAGTGAAAAATGAACGTATGAATTTGGATATCCAGTTGTCTCATAACATCAATCAATCAATCAAACATTATTTATAAAGCGCTTTTCATACAAAAAATGTGATTAAGGATTAGAATGACAGTGATTAGATTAGACATGTTACTTACCCACATACGACACACTCTGCAGTCACTATACAGTGGTACCTCACCTTACGAAATTAATTCGTTCCAGAAGTGGTTTCGTAACGTGAATTTTTCGTAAGTTGAGTAGCTATTTCAATGGAAAAGGCCTGATCCGTTCCAAGTTTTTTTTTTTTTTAAATATTGTAACATTTTTTTATAGTGTAACACTGTGTCCTGCGTAGAGACTGTAGACCCAGGACTAAACGTGGACTATACCAGTCTAGACCAAGGTCTAAACCTGGACTGGACCAGGTCTAGACCTGGACTAAACCAGGACTGGACCAGGACTAAACCAGGACTAGACCAGGTGGATAAAAGCGCCGCGTGCGGGTCTATTTCCTGGTTTCGTTTCGAGTCACGGCTGAGGCGAGCAGCGAGGAGGACCGCACGCAGTCTGAGAGCATGAACGAACGCATGCAAGAGCCGCCGTGGTCTAATCCTGGTTTAGACCTGGTTTAGACCTACAGTAGTTTAGACATGGCACGGTTTGAGCACGGGTCTCGTGGTCGCAGCCCCGCGCCGGGTCATGCTGCGCTATCACACGTGTCCGCGCGCAGTTTTCTCCCCCCTCCTCCTTCCCCCCACACTTCACTATTAATACATTTTGTTGAAAATCTATGAAAGTTTGAGTGTTTAAACGAGAGACAAATGTGAGAAAAGTTTGAATCCAGTCTGAGAAAAGCTATAATGTGTGTGGCTGAGCGCGCATTATTTGAATTTTTGAGATTTCATGTTTCGTAACTTGAATTTTCTTTCGTATCTAGAGACCAAAATTTAACGTGAAGGCGTTTCGTAACTTGAAATTTTCGTTTGTTGGGTCTTTCGTAAGGTGAGGTACCACTGTACATCAAATTTGTACATAATTCTTAAAAAAATGTCATTCTTAGAGGTCCTGTATAACGCAAAATTGACTTGTGAGCCATGTTATAACGCTGTTAAAGGGATATGCCACCCCCAGGTCAAACTTGGGCATCTCCCCACAGTCCAGAGACTAAAATAAGTGGTGGAAAGCGTGTTCCTGGTCACCCAGCCATTGTCCGAGTCTGTCAGCACTGACCGCCGCGGTATCTGAAGTTACTCCGCGTTAGACTGGAGTCTAACGTCACCAGAGAAAGATTTTGGCCAAAAGGAATTAATTTGCTCGATGCGTTGAAATCTTTCTCTGGCGCCGTTAGACTCCAGTCTAACGCGGAGTAGCTTCAGATACCGTGGCGGTCAGTGCTGACAGACCTGGACAATGGCTGGGTGACCAGGAACACGCTTTCCACCACTTATTTTAGTCTCTGGACTGTGGGGAGATGCCCAAGTTTGACCTGGGGGTGGCATATCCCTTTAAAAACAGACCCGGAGCTGTGTTTTGTTTCATTCACACATGTTTGAGTAATCCTTTATTATGAGTCTACATCTCCAAAGCTCAAAATGCTCTGGTCCACCTTGTGATGTCCTGACGTTTTCAAGTTAACAGCTCCTTTTACTTTTACTTCAGTCGAGATTGGCCCTTTAAGGACAGAAATGATCCAAATGTTGTGAGTGAAGGTGTATAGAGTGTTTTCAATTTGAGAGCCTAAATCTGCAGGGTTTGTGTGTTTAACATGTGTGAATGAAACAAAACACAACTGCAGGTGTGTTTGTGATGAGGAAACGTTAGAACATAGATCAGAAAACAGCCCTACATGACTGAGGCTCATGTTGAGGTGGAGTTTTTGGGGATGCAGGTCCTGACTGTGACTCTCTTTGGCCATTCTGTAAAAAATAAAGATAAAAAATAGATAAATAAATGTACATTTTCAGTCGTGATTTGAATAACTTCTATTTGTACATGGCAGTAATACCTGAAGGGCCCCAGTGGCATTGGCAGTGGGCGAAGTCACTGTAGACAGAAGGAGAGATAATGCTATGTTATGTTCAGATCTGGATCAATACCTGTACATGATCTGATACTATTTTGATAGTAAAAAAAATGTTTCTTGAGACAACAGAATGTGATTTTCAACATTAAATCGCAGTACTTTCTTTTCTATTCCCATGTGGTCTTACTGTATATCTGTGTAATCCCTCCTGTCCTGTAGGTTCCATAGTGGCACACTAGCCACACTAGCCTATGTGCTCTTATACTTGTTCTGATACAGCTCAAGATCATTCTAAAGCAGACCTGGGCATTTCGAGCCGACTCTGACCATCCCGTGAAAGGTTCCTTGGAATTAAGAAAATAAAACCTACTTTCAAAATTGTGCATAATGAATTTGTACTGATGATCATCTGTGGGACGTGCTTCACATCTCCACCTCAAACATGAACCTGACTTTGATGCACTTGTTAAAGGAGAATTAACGTTTTTTACAATCTGAGCTTTATTTCGGTAATAAAACAAGTTGTTTTACTCACCCATAGCACTTTGGTGTCATATGGAGCACTTCCAGAGATGTTTTAGCGCTAATATATGCCCCGAGCATGTAGTATATGCCTCGAGCGGTCTCCAAATAACACAAACTTTAGCACTTTTCAAATCATAGAAGCTCGATGTCTTAGTCTACACTTTCGTTTGAGTCAAAAGTGGCCTGTAATCCGAGATTTATCCATAATTTACAGCTTTGCGTTTCATGTTTGGCTCCCGGGAGCTGAGAGTGAAATAAGCTGTGACTCCGCACATGCGCACTGGCCTCCTCATCTACTCGAAAGTATGGATAAATCTCAGATTACAGGCCACTTTTGACTCAAACGAAAGTGTAGACTAAGACATTGAGCGTCTATGATTTGAAAAGTGCTAAAGTTTGTGTTATTTGGAGACCGCTCGGGGCATATATTAGCACTACAGCTATCGCTAATCTAAAACATCTCTGGAAGTGCTCCATGTGACACCAAAGTGCTATGGGTGAGTAAAACAACTTGTTTTATTACCGAAATAAGGCTCAGATTGTAAAAAAAACGTAAATTCTCCTTTCAAGCTCAACAGAGGCGAGATTTCTCTCACTGATCAAGAAAAAAACACTAAACATGCTAACTTTAACTTTTTTCTACACAGTTTGGCAGTTGGACAAAAAATGTTGTGGCATATTTTGTATTATATTATTTGACAAACAAAGACATTGTGGTGTCTTAATACAAAGTTAAGAAAGTAAAACTCGGAAAGCATTGTGGGGTTAAGGTGACTTACGAATGAATTACGAATGTTTCACGTTTACAATTGTTTTGAATTATTTTACTGAATAAATTCAGAACTGACGAAGCCTCTCAGATGAGCGGCGAAACATTTTCAACCAAACATACTTTGTCCAGTTGACAAATTGAACTTCTCCTTTTATCATGAATAAATTCAGTTTTTCTAAAACCTTAATAATAACACAGAACTTACCAGCTTCTGTAAACAATGCCATTTACGGATTTCAACGTAGACTTAAAATTAATAACCAGAGTAGACAAACTTTTGGCCCGGCCCTCCGCAATATTTTCTGCTTCTCGTTTGGCCTTTGTTGAAAAATAATTGCCCACCCGCTTCATTTCTGTCCTGTGAATGTGACTTTTTTTTTACTATTGATACCTGCGAAAAATAAGTATCTAGTTTCGATCCTAGTTTTAGCATCGATTAGGATCTAATTTTTTGTACTTGTGACAGCCCTAGTTAGCAGGAAGAGCTCTGTTTGATTTGAATATGTTTACGTCATTGGCAAACTCTTCATACTTTATGATAAAAGGAGAAGTAAAATTTGTCAACTGGACAAAGTTTGTTTGGTTGAAAACGTTTCGCAGCTCATCCGAGAGGCTTCGTCAGTTCTGGTTTTAGTGCTGGTTAGACCCTGTTTATATCTAGCTGCAGGGAGGAGCTCCCTACACTGAAATAGCTCTGAAACTATCTCAACTAATCTGTATCTTTTGTTTCTCTGGCGTCTCGTTTAGCATCTCTATTCAGCCCTAGGAGGAGCTCACTGCACTGAAATAGCTCTGAAACTATCTCAACTCATTTGTTCCTTTTTGTTATTCACCAGAGAAATTCGAATAACAAAAAGGAACAAATGAATTGAGATAGTTTCAGAGCTATTTCAGAGCAGTGAGCTCCTCCTAGGGCTGAATAGAGATGCTAAACGAGACGCCAGAGAAACAAAAGATACAGATTAGTTGAGATAGTTTCAGAACAATTTCAGTGTAGTGAGCTCCTCCCTGCAGCTAGATATAAACAGGGTCTAACCAGCACTAGAACCAGAGCTGACGAAGTCTCTCGGATGAGCGGCGAAACGTTTTCGACCAAACAAACTTTGTCCAGTTGACAAACTGAACTTCTCCTTTTATCATGGATTCTACCTGGACGACTGAGGGACTTTTCCCGCATCTTCATACTTTAGCATCAGTGTCTGCTTTTGTACCTGTGTTTTGGTTTTCTTTCACTGCAGCTCCAGACGTCTTGGGGCCTGGCTGAGACGAGGAGGGGGTCTGGGACATCGCCTGTCAGAAAAGATAGGTCACAGGTTTAAATAAAAGTGAGTTATGTCATGGCTTTAACTGTAAATTTTTATCTAACGTTACCCCTTGTGTAGTAGCAGAGGATAACGGCGGCCGTGTTTGGGGAAACTCAGATTTCTGCTGCAGCTGTGGAATATCTGGACCAAAAAAAGAATGGTTTATTTATTTATTTTTTCCATATACCTGTGGGTTCCAAGTGGAGATGTTGTTACCTCATCACAAACATACCTGAAGTTAGTTTTGGTTCTTTCACACGTTTACATTCTACCTTGTGATGTCATCAAGTGCCTCAACTGAACAGAACTATGCATTGTCTAGTTGAGACGACCACAGAAAGTCTATAATATTCTGATGGACTGAGAAGTACGAGGCCAAAACAAATGCCGAAGTTTCACAATTTGACAATTCCAGGGCTGCAAACGTTCAAATGATCCTAGTGAAGATGCATAACCTAAAAATTTGGGAGAATCCATCTTGCTGTGCAACGTTAGGAAGGTGTATGGAGTTTAAAAACACTGGGGAGCACTTCCTGTGTCACCGCTCACTGACATCACAAGGTAAAACGGGTTTTTTTCAGTTTGAGAGAAGAACTCGGACTAAATACGCAGGGTTTGTGTGTTAAACGTGTGGATGAAACAAAACACAACTCCAGGTGTGTTTGTGATGAGGGAACAGCAGTATAATAGAGATCAGAAAATGGCATAACATGGGCCCTTTAAGGAGATATCATCTGTTAAGTGGGCCATTCTATTCTATTTTTTCCAGTAAAATGATTTAAAAAAAAACATACTTTGACACACAGATGAATCTCCAGAAGCTGCAGTAAAAGCGTTGTATGATTCAGGCTGTGGAGATCACACACTTGGATCAGGGTCAGTCACTCTGGGATTTAATGGACACACTTGATTGAATTTAAATGTTACCTGGTGTTTGTTTTGACCAAATATATTCTGTGAAGCTCCAGACGCTGTAAAGAAAATATAGAGATTAAGGCTGAGTTCACTGGTTCTGGTTTGATCCTGGCTCAGTCCTCTTGTAGACTTGGTTTGGTCCTGTTCTAGTCCTGGTTTAGTTCTGGTCTGGTCCAGGTTTAGTTCCACACTGGTCCTGGTTTGATCCTGGGTCCATCAGTTTGGTCCTTTTCTAGTCCTGGTTTAGTTCTGGTCTGGTCCAGATTTAGTTCCACACTGGTCCTGGTTTGATCCTGGCTCAGTCCTCTTGCAGACTTGGTTTGGTCCTGTTCTAGTCCTGGTTTAGTGCTGGTCTAGTCCAGGTTTAGTTCCACACTGGTCCTGGTTTGATCCTGGGTCCATCAGTTTGGTCCTTTTCTAGTCCTGGTTTAGTTCTGGTCTGGTCCAGGTTTAGTTCCACACTGGTCCTGGTTTGATCCTGGTTCAGTCCTCTTGCAGACTTGGTTTGGTCCTGTTCTAGTCCTGGTTTAGTTCTGGTCTGGTCCAGGTTTAGTTCCACACTGGTCCTGGTTTGATCCTGGTTCAGTCCTCTTATAGACTTGGTTTGGTCCTGTTCTAGTCCTGGTTTAGTGCTGGTCTAGTCCAGGTTTAGTTCCACACTGGTCCTGGTTTGATCCTGGGTCCATCAGTTTGGTCCTGTTCTAGTCCTGGTTTAGTTCTGGTCTAGTCCAGGTTTAGTTCCACACTGGTCCTGGTTTGATCCTGGTTCAGTCCTCTTACAGACTTGGTTTGGTCCTGTTCTAGTCCTGGTTTAGTTCTGGTCTAGTCCACGTTTAGTTCCACACTGGTCCTGGTTTGATCCTGGTTCAGTCCTCTTGTAGACTTGGTTTGGTCCCGTTCTAGTCCTGGTTTAGTTCTGGTCTGGTCCAGGTTTAGTTCCACACTGGTTCTGGTTTGATCCTGGTTCAGTCCTCTTGCAGACTTGGTTTGGTCCTGTTCTAGTCCTGGTTTAGTTCTGGTCTAGTCCACGTTTAGTTCCACACTGGTCCTGGTTTGATCCTTGTTCAGTCCTCTTGTAGACTTGGTTTGGTCCTGTTCTAGTCCTGGTTTAGTGCTGGTCTAGTCCAGGTTTAGTTCCACACTGGTCCTGGTTTGATCCTGGTTCAGTCCTCTTGCAGACTTGGTTTGGTCCTGTTCTAGTCCTGGTTTAGTTCTGGTCTAGTCCACGTTTAGTTCCACACTGGTCCTGGTTTGATCCTGGTTCAGTCCTCTTACAGACTTGGTTTGGTCCTGTTCTAGTCCTGGTTTAGTTCCGGTATAGTCCAGGTTTAGTCCCACACATAAAATTATGCTTTTTTGCTCTAGAATTCTAACCTGCTCTGATTTCCTTATTGACTGAAGCCTCTGTAGAAGCCAAACTTGGACCAGAATTTGTTACCTTATAAAAATACACAGGAAAAAAACATGTTTAAAAATAATGAAATATGTTCAGATTTGAAATATAGAACAGTTTGTGCTCTACCTGCGCCGGAGCATCTGAGACCAGCTGATTTCTCAATAAACTGGGGCCAGTTTTGTCCATTTGTGACATGTGGGCAGTAGGTGTTTGAGCATTGAAAGATCCAAACATTGGGGAAGACAACTGGATTAGATTAGATTAGATTAGATTAGATTAGATGAAATGAAATGAAATTACAGTGGTACCTCACCTTACGAAATTAATTCGTTCCAGAAGTGGTTTCGTAACGTGAATTTATCGTAAGTTGAGTAGCTATTTCAATGGAAAAAGCCTGATCCGTTCCAAGGCCCCGTTCCAGTTTTTTTTTTATAGTGTAACACTGTGTTCTGGGTCCTGATTGGCTAAGACACTGTAGACCCAGGACTAAACGTGGAATAAACCAGGTCTAAACAGGGTCTATACCTGGACTGGACCAGGACTAAACCTGGACTAAACCAGGACTAGACCAGGTGTATTAAAGCACCGCGTGCGGGTCTATTTCCTGGTTTCTCATGAGTCACAGCTGAGGCGAGCAGCGAGGAGGGGACGGCACGCAGTCCGAGCGCATGAACGAACACAGGTAAGAGCTGCGGTGGTTTAATCCTGGTTTAGACCTGGTTTAGACCTGGTTCAGACCTAGTTTAATCCTGGTTTAGAGGAGGCACAGTTTGAGCACGGGTCTCGTGCTCGCAGCCCCGCGCCGGGTCATATTGCGCTATCACACACTTCTCCACCCTCCCCCTTCCCCCCACACTTCACTATTAATACATTTTGTTGAAAATCTATGAAAGTTTGAGTGTTTAAACGAGAGACAAATGTGAGAAAAGTTTAAATTCAGTCTGAGAAAAGCTATAATGTGTGTGGCTGAGCGCGCATTATTAGAATTTTTGAGATTTCGCGTTTTCGTAACTTGAATTTTAATTTTGGTATCTAGAGACCAAAATTTAACGTGAAGGCGTTTCGTAACTTGGAATTTTCGTTTGTTGGGTCTTTCGTAAGGTGAGGTACCACTGTAAATTAAATTAAATTAAATTAAATAACTGTACACATTTTTATATAATACTTTTCCACCTTGAGGGTGCTCAGACCGCTTTACATCAATGAACCACACAGGCATATTACACCAGTGCACACAGACACTAGGGGTGAGGGGGGTTGAGTGTCTTGCCCAAGGACACAACAACAACATTCATCTGTGAGAGTTCAACCAATGATACTTGTATCAAGAGCGGAGTTCGAACAGCCAAAGTTCAGATCAGAGGGCAAACGCTCTAATACAGTACATAAACATGCAGATGTTAGAAGTGCCTGCTTGTCTCCATGGAGATGTTAGTGCTTGAAATGTTGCTAAGTATTAAAAATTTCTATCTTGCATTTCTTCAGTTAGAGAAGTCTGAATTCCTCAAGACATTTTTTCGGAGGGGTTTGTGGGGGCTCGCCTCTCTAGATTGACATGCATAAGTTCAACGCCTTACTGTATAACTTTACCATGAAAACAGCAACATCTCCATGGAGACAAGCAGAAGGCAAACCCGCATTTTTAAACATTCACATTAAACACACCTGCTGTCCACCAGGAGGCCAACAAAAAGCTCCCTGGGTTTGGTTGTTGTTGCTAAACAGGTTGAAAGGCGTTGCTCCAAAACCTGTAAATAAATACTGTATGTTTAAAGGTCCCATGGCATGAAATTTTCACTTTCTGAGGTTTTGAATGTTAATGTGAGCTCCCCTACCCTGTTTAGCCCCCCACCCCATGGCTAAAAGTTGCGAAATGTCTAAACAGAGCATTTGCAATCCTTTTCTGCGTTAGAAAAAAACACAGCTCAAACGGGCGATTCTGCCTTATTGACGTCAGCTCGAAAAATGCAGTTCCACCCCCCGTCTGTGTCTACTCAGCGTCTCTGTAAATCACGCCCAGAGAGTTTGGACTGCGAATGCGCTAGGCAATGCGAAATGCGCTTTTTTATTTGCCTGGAGGCACGTCCGAGTGTTTCTAGACTCGGAAGTCCTTTATCTGAGCCTCTGGACCTTTGAACAGCAGTGGTTTAATTTTATTTTCTGTGGAAATGTGTTTATTTTTCAATGGAACGCTTCTCATCTCTTCTCCACGCAAAAACGCGGAAATGGATCAGAGCGGACAGCTGAGAGCTGAGAGTTTGGTCACGCCCCCACCCTCTACTATAGGCCATCTCTGTCCTCCTCATTTGCATTCAAGCAACAACTCCCATAATGGACTTTTCAGAGAGAGAAAAATTACTCTTTCTCATCTTATCTCTGTTTCTCATGCACTTCAGTCTTGATTTTGAAGAAGGATTCATTTACAGTATTAGGGAACCATTAAGGAGCCATATAAAAGCATCAAGAAGTACCATGTCACGGGACCTTTAAAGGTCCTCCTCACAAACAGACCTGGAGTTGTGTTTTGTCTCATTTGCACATGTTTCACATACAAAATCTCAAACTGGTCCACCTTGTGATGTCATGTGGTAATGCAGGAAGTGCTCCACTGTGTTTCTAAACTCCACACACCCTCACTAAAATCACTTGGATAATTTCAGATCTGGAATTGTTAATCTCTACTGAACGAAAGGTAAAAGGAGCTGTTAACTTGAAAACTACCGCTTCATGACATCATAAGGTGGAACCATAGACTATAAATAAATGGACATAGCTAACACGCTAGCCACTGCGTTCCAATATAGGAAGTTCGGATACAGCTCTTCTGGCTCCTTCTGACCTACTGACTGACTTAGGCTACGTTTATATGGTGACGGTCTGAACAGAAAACGCAAAAGTGGCGTCGCGTCTTCACTTTTTAAACGAGCGTTTTAGCGCATGTGTAGAATCTTCCTTCTTTTTTTTTTTTTTTTTATTTATTTCATTCATAAGTATAAAAAGACATCAACATTTGTGATAACAAATAACAAAATATTGAATGAAAGGGAGCAGAAAGAAGAGTTATCTTATGTTATATTATATATCTTATGTTCTTCTCATTTGCGCCGCGAAAAGCAAAACAAAACATGGCTACTGGTAGCAAAAAAAATTACGTGTGGTCAGTTCAACTGTTGCTTCAGACCACGTTAGACTAAAAAGCAACGAAGGCGCAACAAGGTGTGGACATAAACAAGGTATGTGACGTAAACACGTACTGTATGTGACGTAGACATGTACGCGACGTCAGCAGATTTGACCAGAGTTTTGCGTCTTGGGCAGTGTAGACGAAAACGCTACGGCTTCATTCAAGTTTTCCACTTTGGAGGGCGGTTTCAGTTTTTTGCGTTTTTAAGCCCTCAAAATGCCGTCACCGTCTAAACGTAAGGCACTTCCAATAAAATATTTTGTCGCTTTTACCCGTAAGCGTTCTCGTGTAAACAGGCCCTTACATTGGAATATCGTCGTCCCTCTCTCTGCTGCTGTGAGCCTCGTCATTTTGGTCTTAAAATGTTCGTATTAACCCTCTCTACATGATCCTGGTGGGTTTTTTTTGCTATTTTGCCCGTCAAAAAAATCCTATTGATAATGTAGAGCCTGGCTCCAAATTCGCTCCTCTGTTAGCATCGCGAGCTTCATTTCAGTGGAGGTGACGTCACACTCGCTTCGAACAGAGCATTTTGAGCTTTGGAGATTGACAGACTAATAATAAAGAGATACTCAAACAACAACTCCAGGTCTGTTTTTGATGAGGTCACAACATTATAACACAACTTAAAGCTCACAAGAATCCATTTTGTGTAATATAAAACCTTTAAGTCTAAATCAATGATAAAGTGTTACCAGAATCCAGTGATGAAACTCCAGATGTTGCAGTAATAACATTGAAAGATTCCGTCTGTCAAGAAATACAAGAAATTAAATAAGGATAAGAAGAAAACAAATCCCAGTATTTACAAATAATTCATGATATAATATATGACCTGTTTGTTTTGGTTAAATATATTCTGCGGAGGGCTGGGTTCAAAGTGAAAGGTTGATGCTGAAACTGCTCCAAACTCTGTAAACATAGAGTTTATTAAACCTTAGTGCACACTTTTGGTCCTGGTTTAGTCCTGGTTTAGTCTTGATGTAGACTTGGTTTGGTCCTGGTTTAGTCCTGATGTAGATTTGGTTTGGTCCTGGTTTAGTCCTGATGTAGACTTGGTTTGGTCCTGGTTTAGTCCTGATGTAGATTTGGTTTGGTCCTGGTTTAGTCCTGATGTAGACTTGGTTCGGTCCTGGTTTAGTCCTGATGTAGACTTGGTTTGGTCCTGGTTTAGTCCTGATGTAGACTTGGTTCGGTCCTGGTTTAGTCCTGATGTAGACTTGGTTTGGTCCTGGTTTAGTCCTGATGTAGATTTGGTTCGGTCCTGGTTTAGTCCTGATGTAGACTTGGTTTGGTCCTGGTTTAGTCCTGATGTAGACTTGGTTCGGTCCTGGTTTAGTCCTGATGTAGACTTGGTTTGGTCCTGGTTTAGTCCTGATGTAGACTTGGTTTGGTCCTGGTTTAGTCCTGATGTAGACTTGGTTCGGTCCTGGTTTAGTCCTGATGTAGACTTGGTTCGGTCCTGGTTTAGTCCTAATGTAGACTTGGTTTACTACTGGTCTAGTCCAGATGTAGACTTGGTTCGGTCCTGGTTTAGTCCTGATGTAGACTTGGTTCGGTCCTGGTCTAGTCCTAATGTAGACTTGGTTCGGTCCTGGTTTAGTCCTGATGTAGACTTGGTTCGGTCCTGGTCTAGTCCTAATGTAGACTTGGTTCGGTCCTGGTTTAGTCCTGATGTAGACTTGGTTTGGTCCTGGTTTAGTCCTGATGTAGACTTGGTTCGGTCCTGGTCTAGTCCTAATGTAGACTTGGTTCGGTCTTGGTTTAGTCCTGATGTAGACTTAGTTTAGTACTGGTCTAGTCCAGATGTAGACTTGGTTTGGTCCTGGTTTAGTCCTGATGTAGACTTAGTTTAGTACTGGTCTAGTTCTAATGTAGACTTGGTTCGGTCCTGGTTTAGTCCTTATGTAGACTTGGTTCGGTCCTGGTTTAGTCCTGATGTAGACTTGGTTCAGTCCTGGTTTAGTCCTGATGTAGACTTGGTTTGGTCCTGGTTTAGTTTTGAGTTAAGTTCCAGTTTAGACTCAGTTTAGAACGTGTTCATGATTATGATTTTGAGCAGTGGTGAAATGTAACAACGTAAAAAGAATACATTTTAGATCTCTGTACTTTACTTAAAGGTGCGTGAAGTGGACCAGAGTGGACCGGCTTCTGCGGTACATCTTCACCTAGAAGCCACGGGCCATTCTTTTGAGGACAGTGAGGTTCAGATCTTAGCCAGGGAAAAGAACTGGTTTGAGAGGGGAGTTAAAGAGGCTATTTTTGTCAAACAAACAGAGCCAGGGCAGAGGGGTGGAGAGGGTCGTTAGACGTTGAATAGGGGGTCGAAACCAGCCGTCAGAGTAATTTGAAAAACAAAGAGACAGATTAGGGGGGATCGTTTTCAGAGCTTTTGTCATTGTAGGACGCGCCTCCCGGCAGCTAGATATAAGCAGGGTCTAACCAGTACGATAACCAGAGCTGACGAAGCCTCTCGGATGAGCGGCGAAACGTTTTCAACCAAACAAACTTTGTCCAGTTGACAAATTGAACTTCTCCTTTGATCTTTTACTTAAAGGTGCATTGTGTAACTTTACTGGTGGAGACTGCAGCACGACCGTACTCCGCACTCAGTGGGGCGTACAAGTCTCAAGAAGTACCACACCGAACCCAAACCGCACCACATTTGCAGTCAGCGTGAAAACGGGTCAGGGGTGAAAAAGGTGAGAAGGGTGCGCAAAAGTGTGTGGGGGGGTGAAAGTGTAGATTCTACGCTTTCCAACGATGCCTTACACATGGAAATCTGAGAACATTTGAAGACAATTCCCACCACGGCCCCGCAACCGTATTGCCGCGGCCCACCCGCTAGGTATTCGGTCGTTACCTGCATCCATCGTCTTAAAAATTCCGCCCTATTGCTGTAATTGAAAGGACCCGCTCGGTATTTATACCCCTTTCAACTACATATATATGACAGTGATGGTGGCACCGTGATGATGTGTTTAAGGTATTACATTATTTTATTTTGCCGGGATATTTCTTCCTACGATTGTTAAAAATGTGCACAGTTTGAAATAAAACAAATATATCTGTATTTTGTATTTGTTTGCGACAACCACGTTAACCAGCAGGTTATACAGTAGTGAATCCGTTAATCCGTTAATACAGCATTGAGATCAAATATAAGAATGATGTTTTTATGTGTTCTTGTTATTGTGAATGATATGGTGTGTAAATAGTACATGAATGTGTGTGATTGTGTGTTTTGGGTTAATGTTAGTGGGTGTATATTATGTTTTGCTGTGTTACTGCGTAATGAGATGTGTGTCAAAGTTAAATGTGTGATGCTGTGTGTGTGTATGTGTGTGTGTGTATGTGTGTGTTTTAAGAGAAAATCTTTGATTGTTTTTAATGATATAGACCGTTGTTTTTTATCCATGTAACCAGGGACTGCGGATGGAAATTAGCTTTGTAGCTATACTCTGGTGCAGAACATCTCTGTCTTTGTACATAATGGCTCTGTACATTGTCCCTTCAAATAAAGACTAAACTAAACTAAACTAAACTAAACTAAGTAAAGCACTGCCTTATGGGAAATTTCTAGCGCCCACGGCCGGCCGCGAGTCGAGCTCACGCTACTACGATTTGACCAATGTCTATCCGAGTTGTTACCAAGAATTACCAAAAATTGACCAATCACGGCACTAGTTGCTACCAAGAATTGGTAGCGCTCGCATATGAAGTGGAAAACACTTTATACGGAAGACAATAGTAAACGTTTTTGAGGAAGTTAGTACAACACAACATTGAATCACTTTCATGAGAAATAGAACGGTGAAGATTGTGGTCGTGTGGTCAAGTTAGTCAAAGTAGAAGAGGAGATAGACGGACGGTCGGATACTTAGCATTATAGTTTAGTAAAATGAATCGAGGAGGAGGCACTAAACGACACAAGGGGGGAGCGGAGAAAAAGAGGGAAAAATTGAAGAAAGCACTGCTGTCGGGGGGCGAAAAATGTGCGAAACCTGGAACCTGGACACAGATGACGTTATCGATGGGGTTGCGGAGAAGAGCAGGCACTTTCGCACTTTCAGGGATGAAAGTGGCCAATCATGAAAAAAAGCGGAAAGGGGGGGCGGATTTTTTTTTCCGCCCCCCCCCGGAATTTTTTTTTCCGGGGGGGCGGAAAAAAAAATCCGGGGGGGGGGGGAAAACTTTAATAAATAGCAATAAAACACATTTTTAAACAATTGTAGTGGTTTTTATTTGAAAGTTGATATCAAAACACGACACTGACCCCGATTTTGCGACATCAAAGTCTGATAACAAGCCGAGAGAGCGCACTCGCGGCGCAGATTACTTTTGTTTCTGAATACGGGACGATTACATTTTTCAACGGACGGTTGGCAACCCTAAACACAATTATACATATATAATACACACCCAAAATTTCAACGTATTTGGGGAAAAAAAAAAAAAAAATTACCACGCGGCTAAAAAAAAGCGGAGATCCGCTAAAAAGCGGAACTCTTTCATCCCTGCACTTTATTAACGGCATGAAGGTAAGGTGGGTTGAGCATTGATTTCCCTGATTTTAATGCAGTTGTTTAATGCCTGGGCCTGACGTCTGCCGCTGTTACCTGATGTGCTTTGTGTGTGTAGCCCACTGTTTTGGTATTTCATTCTGCGCGGTTCTGTGCTGGCATGTTGTGGTTGTGGACTAAAGTCACGACTGATGGGTTAGTTTGAGTCTAATGTATGGTATTGCGCGTGTTCATAATAAGGTGTTAAACGTATCTATTACATTTATTCTCCAACAATACCATAAAATACATGCATTATTACAATAAGCAGGCTTTCCTCTCCACAGATCTCACCTGTAACTTGGCCGAACAGCGTCACATGTAATGTAATGTCCAGACCCCCCAGGATTTCGCGGGCATTTTTTGTGATTGTTGCAGCTAAAATGCCTGAATTTGCGGGAGCTTTTCCAAAAAGTTGCGATGAAAGTTGCGGTGCTTTTAAGGTTTTTGTTGCAATTTTGTTGCGGGAGGAGGTGAAAGTTGCGATAAATAGTTGCGATTTCCCCTTTTTGTAATTAAAATTGAGTAATATTTTGAATACTGAGTTATTACTGACAAAGAATAATCACAGAGATCACAGATATGGTCCTAAAACAACCTTACCAACATCGAAAATAAATTACTACTAGGAGGGGAACTGTTTCGCGCGGTCTTTTGCTGTTATTTTTGTGGGCAAATGGCGCCGCAGACATGTTTCTTTGCCATTAGAAGCCGTGTCCCAATTCCCAGAGTGCACAGTTCGGAGCGTGGCCTCAAGGGCATGTGCGTCACACATTTCGACAGAACACCGGTGTGACGACTGCTGTCCCACTTCTTTTTTGTCCCATGCGCAGTTATCACGCGGTCCGAAGACCGCAGTCGTTAAGCGGTTCACAGACTGCAGTCGGGGCTGAGCAAGTGTGCACCGCCTTGACTGCAGTCTGAGCCCCCTTCGGGCCGCGCTCCGAGCTGTGCGCTCTGGGAACTGGGACACGGCCGCAGTTTCGTTTCGTCACACGGAAGTATGGCAGAAGGAAGTTGGTCGGCGTTCAATACGTCGCCGATGATTGGTCAAAATTAGTAAAAATTGCGGGAAAGATGCGGTGATTGGTCAAAATTGCAACACCGCCCTGAATTCACGGGGATTGGCTGAAGTTGTGTTGCAGTTGCAAATCGCAACATCGCGAATTCCTGGAGGGTCTGAATGTCTGTCATTTCAGATAAAACAATAACATCTCCACAGAGAACATATCGGATCCCCTCCACCAGAAAAGCTAAAAGCTTTAAATAAACTGTAACAGAACATACCTGACTTGTTTTCTTTTCCATCCATCACCACATCAGCCACAGTCACAGTCTGGGAGTGCGATGTCTGATTTGAAAAACATGTGACATAAAAGGTATTCAAAAGTATTCAGTAGGCTCATACGGACGCCTCAATAATAATAATATGATTCAATGTCTTGGGGGTGTTCTACATGGTGGTGTGATCCCTTCTCCTACAGGTGAATGCTGTCATTGTGTTCTTGGGCAAGACACATAACCGACCTTGCCCCAGTGTTTGTGTACACCAGTGCTTCTCAAATAGTGGGGCGGGCCCCCCTGGGGGGGCGTGGCGTGATGCCAGGGTATGACCCTGGGAAACATGTTTTTTTGCTGTACTAGAACTAAGTGTAATTGCACATCAACAACAGTAGTTGGCAGTGGCGTTCTCACATGCGATTTACGCACAGTCTCACCATTAACAGAACATCCTCTGTCACAGAAAAAACACGTATATTCCACTGAGTCGTGTCCTTTAGTCCGACAGAAGCTGACGCATCAGTGGCACAAGGAGAGAGCGTTTTTTTTTCAGTGCTTTTAGCTTATGCAAATGAGGTGGTTTTAAGTTTCATTTCTGTAAAACGTAAACAAATGTGCGCAAAGCATTAAAAACACATTAATATTTGAGTCCTCAGTGCAGTCTTTGTTGTAAGTTTCTTTCTTTTTTTGTTTATAATGTTAATAAAAGGATACAATGGTGTTCTCATAACAATTTTCTAGACAAATAATACTATTTATAGTCGCACGCAGGAAGGGGGGCGTGAAATTTTTTCTTCTTCCTAGGGGGGGCGTCACAGAAAATAATTGAGAAGCACTGAGTAAGAGTAACCTACACTTTTCGCCAAGTTTCTTGCTAACTCCAAACTTTCTTTCTGCAGCTCGATTACCATTTTCGGCTGCGTAATTCAATACTTGTCTTTTCGGTGCCATTTTTGTTCAGCCCTTCTCAGTTGTTTTTATAAGTTACCGCCAATGGTGAAATTATCAACACAGGCCTAGAGCGCCCTCTTGCGGTTTACTGTGAAAATAACATGTGAAATGATATAATAATGTGTTAATAATTTCACACATAAGTCGCTCCAGAGTATAAGTCGCACCCCCAGGCAAACTATGAAAAAAACTGCGACTTATAATCCGAAAAATACGGTATATATTTCCTTTTACATGCTTCTCATTATCTTATTTATCTATTTAAATTTTTTTGCATGCTCTAGGCATCCAGAGTGGGCAGGAAAGTAAGAATTTCATTGTGTGTTTCTGTACTGTGCATATGACAATAAAAGCTTTGAATCTTGAATCTTTGAATCTTAAACAGCACATTTTCAGGAGCCTGTGATAAGTTTGAGCGTTCCTGGTCCTGTTGAGGAGTTTAGGACTGTTATTTTCTGTGTGAGAGACTTTAAATTTATTCTCACCTGTTGTAGCTCCAACCAAGTCAGCTCTTTCTGGTCAGATTGTGTTAAAGATCAGATTACTATAAGTCTAAATTGACTAAGAGAGCTTCTAACAGAGCAGGGCTTTCAGTTAGCATCACAACCCCAAGGAATGTTGATGACATCAACTGCAAATTATCAATCTAAAAAAATAATTGTAGAAAATAGTAACTTTCGCCACTGACTTCTCAAACCATTTTCCCCTTTTTCGCACATATTCTAAATTATATGGATATATCCAGTACTCGAGTTGAGGGGGGATGGGGGGGGTGGCATCCCCCCTGTGGGAAAAAATAGTCAAAATCATCCCTCTTCTAAAACAGGCATCCCTTCTTCCATCCCTTATGGCATTTTATCAATCAGGTATGAAAATCCCTGAACTTTTGGCGAATTTCGCCGTTTTTAAGTCAAAATGGCCAGTGCGCTCCAGCTTCCAATCATGTTGCAGCATAATTACGCACCGATCGCGCTCCCGCCAATCATGACGATTGCCGCTGTTGTGTTTGCACCTGTTCGCCGATCAGCTGTGAGCCTGATATTTACGCGGCATTTCTAAGAGAAGAAGAATCCTTAACTTGCTACGTTAATGCTACGTAAGAAGGAACTCTCGCCTCGGGACACGGGATACGTTCGGGATTATGTCCTTTTCTCCGGAGCTCCGGATTATTAAAGACAACACGGCAAACTGTTAGAATGGATCTGACCGCATTCTTATGGGTGAGTCATATTATCAGATTATTTCTGCATCTATTTCGGCACTAAACCTGGACTAAACCAAGACTAAACCAGGTCTAAACCAGGACTAAACCAGGTCCAAACCAAGACTAAGCCAGGACTAAAACAGGTCTAAACCAGGTCTAAACCAGGACTAAGCCAGGACTAAACTGGGACTAAACCAGGACTAAACCAAGACTAAACCAGGACTAAGGTGTGTGTGTGTGTGTACGTGTGTGATAACATATATCCTGTGTATTATTGAATTATTGAATGATTATATGGACTTTTTGTTATAAAAGCATTTCCATTTTAACAAAGTACCTTCTAATTCTGCCCTGCCCTGAAACACCACAGTGATGTCAGTGATGGGCAGTGTTGTATAAAGTACTGGAGAATCAAACTCAAGTAAAAGTATTGGTACCCCTCCCAAAAATGACTTTGGTAAAAGTCGAAGTCACTGACTGAAATGTTACTTGAGTAAAAGTCTTAAAGTATCTGGAATTTCATGTACTTAAGTATGACAAGTACTGTAAAAATAAATGTACTCAAGTAATGTAATTAAAAGTACAAGTAAAAGTATCAAGCAAAGGCAGTCTGAATTTGTAATATTTTTTAATGTTCGTTTTATTTTATTTTTTTAAATAAAGGTTTTGGGGGAACAAGAGTGCTGAAAATTAGGCATTTGGCCCTTAACTCAACTGTAAAACACCATGTTCTACTCACCCATGGTAGTTTTGTGTCATTTGGAGCACTGTGTGTCATTTGTAATTTATTAATTATGAGTCTAGACCAGGTTTAGACCTGGTTTAGACCCGGTCTAGACCTGGTCTAAACTGGGTCTAAACCTGGACTAAACCGGGTCTAAACCTGGTCTAGAGTCTAGACCCGGTCTAGACCTGGTCTAAACCGGGACTAAACCTGGTCTAAACCTGGACTAAACCGGGTCTAAACCTGGACTAAACCGGGTCTAAACCTGGTCTAGAGTCTAGACCAGGTTTAGACCCGGTCTAAACCGGGACTAAACCGGGACTAAACCGGGTCTAAACCTGGTCTAGAGTCTAGACCAGGTTTAGACCTGGTTTAGACCCGGTCTAGACCTGGTCTAAACCTGGTCTAAACCGGGTCTAAACCGGGACTAAACCGGGTCTAAACCGGGACTAAACCGGGTCTAAACCTGGACTAGACCAGGTTTTAACCTGGACTAAACCAGGCCTAGACCAATTCTAAACCAGGATTAAACCACCGCAACCTTGTGCGTGTTCACGTGTCCGCGGGTGCACATGTCGGCGCGTGCCTAAACAGGTTGAATAATTGTAAAATATAAATCTGTCCTACTTCGTGGATTTCCACTTTTACGGGCTATTTCTGGAACCTAACCCCCACGACAAACGAGGGATTACTGTACAACATTAAACTTACCTCTATGTGTTTCTTAAGGTTGGACGGGGAGTTTTTGTAAGATAAGATTTCTACTTTTTTTGGAAGGCATAAAAGGCACTTCATTCTGTAAGACGAATCCTTTACATCAGTGTAAGAAAACATCGTGTTTAAGTAGGGCCAGGGGTGCTCATCTTGAGGGTCCCCTTCATTTCTGGCCAGCGTGGTTTCTGTCTCCTCTTCCATCAGATGCTGATTGCAATTAAGCTAGCTGCGTAAACCAACAGGTGCTAGCTGATTGTCATGCGCAAGAGGCGAACAAGCCCAGGCTTGTCCCAACTTCGTTGCTGTCAGACTTTTTTTTTTTTTGTAACGAGTAACTAAACGGCACATTGAAAATGTATCGGAGTAAAAGTATGCAATTAAATTCAGAAATGTAGTGAAGTAAAAGTGAAAGTTATCATTTTTTTAAAAACTCAAGTAAAGTACAAAGTCTCCGAAAATGTACTTAAGTACAGTAGTGAAGTATTAATACTTCGTTACTATACAACATTGGTTATGGGGGAGGGCTTAGCTTAATGCCCCCCCCCCCTTGGTGAAAAATTTCACCATCCCCCCACAAACAGACCTGGAGTTGTGTTTTGTTTCATTCACACGTTTAACACACAAACCCTGCATATTTAGGCTGAGTTCTTCTCTCAAACTGAAAACACTGTTCCACCTCATGATGTCATGTGGTAATACAGGAACCACTTTGTTTTTAAATGCCACACACCTTCACTAGAATCTCATGGGTAATTTCAGCCCAGGAATTGCCAATCTCTACTAAACAAAAAGTAAAACAGTCCCTGTCAACTTGGAACCTACCACTTCATGACATCACAAGGTGGAACAGAGCATTTTGAGCTTTGGAGATGTAAACAGACTAATAATAAAGAGTTAAACATGTGTGAATGAAACAAAACACAACTCCAGGTCTGTTTATGAGGAGGTAACAACAGTATAACATGACTTAAAGCGCACAAGAGATAATTTTGTGTAATATAGGACCTGTAACTGGTTGTTTTTTACCTGTTGTTGTCCTATCATAGGATTCAGGGCATTGCGAGTTTTGCTTCCATTTTCCCCCAGCTGGAGCTGAGCTGTGCCAAAGACTACGTGAAGATAAAAAAGGAAGAGACCAACAGTTAAAGGTGCAAAGTGTTCCAGTGGAGGGTCCGTCAAATGCTTTTCTTCATGGAGATGTTATTGCTTTGTCTGGAATGTTTCACAGAATGGCATTAAAGGTCCAGTGTGTAGGATTCGTGGCGCATAGGTGGATGGTGGCTATTGCACTTCCTGTTTTAGCTACGGCAGACCTCGAGGGTCACCCGGGCGCGCCGTAACGTGGACAGCTCGCGTACCCGCGCACGAACGCGTGAAGCGCACCCGGCGCTGTGTGAGCCCTCGCCACAACTACGGTATAAATAAAATGCGGTCCCATTCACTGTTTTTTTTTTTCTTTTCGCATGAAAACACACATTCCCGATCGTGTACCATGACAATCTACACATCAAATGAAACCTTACAGTCTCCTCTTTTTGACTATGCAATTCATTTCCCGGCACAACAATCACTCCCCGAGCACATGGTGCTTTTATACGGAAAAGCACAAAACAAGGTTTGTTACTTGGCTTACCTTTGAAGGCTCTGGACAGGTCAAACTCTGTATTTCACCATAAGCTTGGTCTCAATCTGTCCGTAAGGATCCAGCGAATAAAATCCAGTAAAACAATTTAGTCCAAACCACGTGTTAGATCCATTACGACGTCTGATCCGGCAACATGCTTGTCGTTGTTTACCCAAAACCACGAGCCTTGCCGAAGGTGGAGCCCAAATGTCCTTCTGAGGCTCTCGTAATCAAAATGGCTGCCTCCACATGGGGAAGATCCCCCTTTTATGTGACTATATCTAAGTCCAAAAGAATACTTTGATTTCATGATGGAAGTGAAAAGGCTTGGAAAACAATGTATTTTTGAATGGATATCTTCAATTTCTGTAATTAACGGGTAAAAATCTTACACACTGTCCCTTTAAACCTTTCTAACTTTATGGAGACCAAACCAGACCAAGTCACAGGTCAGATCTGTGGAGAGGTGACCCCGCTCACAGTCAGAATGCCTGGGTATTTTTGAGCACTAAAAGCAACTATAATTGAATAAATGTAAGATAGAACTGTCTAATGTCATATTTTGGAACAGGGGTCACCAACGCTGTGCCCGCAGGCGACCATGCGTCCCTAGGACCCCTTTACGGCGCCCGCAAGGCATGCACCAAAAATAGCACTGCTCATATTGCAACTCAATACACATATATATAAAAAGTTGCATTCCTTTAATTAATGCTTACATTATGCAGATTTTTAAAATGACGTTATATAAAATAAAAAAAATTCAAGTAGAAATATTTGATATCGAACTCGCGTCTTTCTGTGCCTTATTTGCGGGACGACTGTTGCAGTACCAAAGCGGGACAATGTGGAGAGGCACTTCAAAACCTGCCACGAAAACTTCAATGTGAACTACCCACCTGGGAGCGCATTACGGACAGAAAAATCCCGTGGGTTAAAGGCAGCTTTAGACAAACAACGGACTTTTTTCATGAGGCCGGTGAAAAAAATCACAGAACGCAACCGAAACCTTGTTTAGAGCTGCGCATTTTTTGATAAAGAACAAGAAACCTTTTTTGGATGGGGAGGTTTTTAAAAAAGCTATGATGCTTGTCGCTAACACATTATTCAAAGATGAGAAACATGGTCCCGATGTCATCTCTGCACTCTCCGATGTCCAGCTTGGAGCAAGTACGATGGCTGGACGAGTGTCATCTTTGTCTGAACTTGGACCGGGATCTCTCTACGTGCAGGTGGTTTAGTGTCCAGTGTGACGAGTTGGTAGACAGCGCCCGCACGGCTCAGCTGATCATATTTATCCGAATGGTGTTTGATGATTTTTCTACAAAAGAAGAACTGCTGACACTTCTGCCACTGAAGACAACGCGGGGAGTTGACATATACACCACGGTCAAAATTATTGCTGTGTAAATTACTGGTAATTGTGGAAAATAATTATTATTGATATGTGAGCAATCACTTAACATAGTGTTATAATAACTACTGCTATTTTAATAACACTATTATAACGTTAGTTATCCATGCAGTTTTGTTATTTAGGAAGTTTGTAGCAAACAGGTCCTGTGTACCCTTCATACTACTCAGGCTACGTTTATACGGCGACGATCAAAACAGAAGACGCAAAAGTGGCGTATCGTCTTCAATTTTTTTATCCGCGTTTAGACGAGCGTTCTCAACAGGAACTGTTTGTTTATACGAAGAGGCAAAAGTGGGCGAATTCGATTGAATATGCATGCCAGGCCGCTAGGTGGCACTGTGATAGAGCGGCGGCATGTCGGCGAGCATGCGCAAAATTGTCACTTTCTAATAGTTTATTTTACCTGTCTCTGTTCACCTATGGTATCTGTATATATTTTATACAATTGTTGAAATGAACATCCATGGTATCCATGAACATCCGTGGTATCAAGGTAGTCAGACATGTTTGTTATTGTTTTTGTCGTCTTGGCACATCCAGTGTGACGTCAGATGTATGCGACGTGAACATGTTTTGCGCTTCTTGCCGTTTAGATGGGCCGTCTTCAGAACTCCACACTCTGGAAGGAGTCTTCAGATTTTTGCGGTTTCAGAGCCCAACGGCGCCGCCACCATGTAAACGAAAGACACTTCCGATAGAATATTTTGTCGTTTTCAGTCGCAATCGTCCTCGTCTAAACGGCCCCTCAGTGCCCATGAAGTAGCCCTCAGCCTCAAAAAGGTTGGTGACCCCTGCTTTGGAACATTTCAGGCAGAGCAATGACATCTCCATAGAAACAAGCAGGTGACTGCCCCCCAACCAAAAAGTTACATAGTGCACCTTTAAAGGTGTATTATGTAACTTTTCTTTAACCTGCTTGTATCCATGGAGATGTTATTGCTATGCCTGGAAAGTTCCACAACACACATATACATACAACATACTTTCAACAACCCTAAAATAGACAGTTTAACGCTATACTGCGGAACATTCCAGGCAAAGAAATCCCATCTCCTTGGAGACAAGCACATGGCAGACCCTCTACATGAAAAGTTACATATTGTCCTTTTAAAGCAATAATATGAACTATATTTGAAAATCTCTTACGTGGCTTTTTGACGGTTGCTTCAGTGGCTGCTTTTGGTTGAGACCCAAAGAGCTGTTTAAAACAAAACAACAACAACAAAAATTATTGAAAGAAATTTTGTAATTTTTTATCATTTCTGCATGTTACGGTTGTAAGAAAATAGTTGTAATTTCTTACCATTGGCTGATTCTGTGTCATGTTTGCAGCAGGAGTACTCGACATTTGTAAAGTTTCTGTTTCTGTGAAGTGAAAAATAAATAAACAAATAAAATAATGTTGTTTCCTCATCACAAACAGACCTGGAGTTGTGATTTCTCTCAAACAGAAAACACTCTGTTCCACCTTGTGATGTCATGTGGTAATACAGGAAGTGCTCCACTGTATTTTTAAACTTCATACACCTTCACTAGATGATTTCAGCCCTGGAATTGCCGATCTCTACAGAACTAAAGGTAAAAGGAGCTACTAACTTGAAAACTACTACTACGTGACATCACAAGGTGGAACAGAGCATTTTGAGCTTTGGAGATGTAGCCAGACTAATAATAAAGAGTGACTCAAACATGTGAATGAAACAAAACACAACTCCAGGTCTGTTTTTGAGGAGGTAACAACATTATGACTTAAAGCTCACAAGAGTAAGTTTTGTGTAATATAGGACCTTTAAAGGAAAAGTAACGTTTTTTTTTACAATCTGAGCCTTATTTCGGTAATAAAACAAGTTGTTTTACTCACCCATAGCACTTTGGTGTCATATGGAGCATTTCCGGAGATGTTTTAGATAAGCGTTAGGCTAACGCCGTTAGCCTAGCGCAACTTACAGCCATAGCTCGGGGCATTCCCCGAGCATGTAATATGCCCCGTGCGGGCTCCAAATAACACAAACTTTAGCACTTTTCAAATCATAGAAGCTCGATGTCTTTAGTATACAATTTCGTTTGAGTCAAAAGTGGCCTGTAATCCGAGATTTATCCATAGTTTCGAGTAGATGAGGACGCCAGTGCGCATGCGCGGACTGTGCTCTCAGCTCCCGGGACCCAAACATGGAACGCAAAGCTGTAAACTATGGATAAATCTCAGATTACAGGCCACTTTTGATTCAAACGAAATCGTAGACTAAGACATCGAGCTTCTATGATTTGAAAAGTGCTAAAGTTTGTGTTATTTGGAGCCCACACGGGGCATATTACATGCTCGGGGAATGCCCCGAGCTATGGCTATAAGTCGCGCTAGGCTAACGGCGTTAGCCTAACGCAAATCTAAAACATCTCCGGAAATGCTCCATATGACACCAAAGTGATATGGGTGAGTAAAACAACTTGTTTTATTACCGAAATAAGGCTCAGATTGTAAAAAAAACTTTACTTTTCCTTCAAAGCAGTGCTTCTCAATTATTTTCTGTGACGCCCCCCCTAGGAAGAAGAAAAAATTTCACGCCCCCCTTCCTGCGCGCGACTATAAATAGTATTATTTGTCTAGAAAATTGTTATGAGAACACCATTGTATCCTTTTATTAACATTATAAACAAAAAAAAGAAAGAAACTTACAACAAAGACTGCACTGAGGACTCAAATATTAATGTGTTTTTAATGCAGCTTTGCGCACATTTGTTTACGTTTTACAGAAATGAAACTTAAAACCACCTCATTTGCATAAGCTAAAAGCACTGAAAAAAACCGCTCTCTCCTTGTGCCACTGATGCGTCAGCTTCTGTCGGACTAAAGGACACGACTCAGTGGAATATACGTGTTTTTTCTGTGACAGAGGATGTTCTGTTAATGGTGAGACTGTGCGTAAATCGCATGTGAGAACGCCACTGCCAACTACTGTTGTTGATGTGCAATTACACTTAGTTCTAGTACAGTACAGCAAAAAAACATGTTTCCCAGGGTCATACGCGCCCCCCCCTGGCATCACGCCACGCCCCCCCAGGGGGGCCCGCCCCACTATTTGAGAAGCACTGCTTTAAAGATAGTGGAGGGTCTGCCACTTGCTTGTCTTCATGGAAATTGTATTACTGTGTCTAAAATGTCCCACAGTATGACATTAAACTTATCTATTTCCATGGAGAATGCCACCAGGCCAAGTTACAGGTCAGATCTGTGGCGACGTGAGCTCACTCCTTGTTTTTATCTGTATGTTTGAGCACATCTGTAATTTAATAAATGCAACATAGATCAGTTTAATGCCATACTGAGGCTACGTTTATACGGCGACGATCAAAACAGAAGACGCAAAAGTGGCGTCTCGTCTTCAATTTTGTATCCGCGTTTAGACGAGCGTTCTCAACAGGTTTATACGAAGACGCAAAAGTGGGCGAATTCGATTGAATATGCATGCCAGGCCGCTAGGTGGCACTGTGATAGAGCGGCGGCATGTCGGCGAGCATGTGCAAAATTTTCTGTTTCTTGTTCGAAATAACAATGATGGTGGCTGCTAAGAAGAACTTTGTTTAAACCGACTCTTGTATGTTGACTAGAGCTGCTAGCACAGCTTGAACATCCGCGGTATCAAGGTAGTCAGACATGTTTGTTATTGTTTTTGTCGTCTTGGCGCATCCAGTGTGACGTCAGGTGTATGCGACGTGAACATGTTTTGCGCTTCTTGCCGTTTAGACGGAGACACGACCCGGGCCGTCTTCAGAACTCCACACTCTGGAAGGAGTCTTCAGATTTTTGCGGTTTCAGAGGCCGACGGCGCAGTTGCCGTGTAAACGAAAGACACTTCCGATAGAATATTTTGTCGTTTTCAATCACAGTCGTCCTCGTCTAAACGGCCCCTAAGACAGATCTCCATGGAAACAAGCTTGTGGCGGACACCCTAACAGAAAATGTACACATTGCAGCTTTAAAGATAAAGTATGCAACTTCTCTGGATGAGGGCCCTAACCCAGTGCTTGTTGCCATGGAGATGTTACTGTAGCGTTACCTGGAATGTTCCACGGTATTAGAATTCTATCCATCTTCATATAACCAGGGGTAATAAGATAATTTTTATAATAAGAAGAGATTGAATAACTGAAAGAGGTTTAATGCCATACTTTGGAGCCTTCCAGGAAGAAAAATTACATCTCTGTGACAAGCAGGTAGCGCACCCTCCACCAGAAAAAGCATATTTTTACTCACGAAACAGTCGGTTTGACGGTGATGCTTCGAGCAGTCTGGAGAAGCTTGGCAATGACTCATCTTTCTGAAAAGACTAAAAAATGCAATAAAAACATTTTTTAAAAACTTAGATTAAGTCAGACTGTGTCAAAGCAAAACGCAGATTAAATTCTAACAAAGTTTAAGACAGAGCAGTGCTTTCAAAGTATCAATCCAAAGTACCTGAGCTGCCAGGGTTCAAAAAAGACTTTTTTGAAGAGAAAAAGTGAATTTAGATGTAAAATTAAAAAACAAAAACACATCCAGATTTTCTTTTATTTTCTGTCAGTGGAACAGCGCTCACTTTGTGTTGGTGCTTAGACTTGTCATGTTCTTTTTTTTTCACAGTTTCAGATTTCAGTTAGGGTCAGGATCAGGGTCAGGTTTAGGAACAGATAAAAGTGTGATGTTACTAATAACTAGGGATGCAAATTATCGATTAATTCATTAATTGATAGTTGATTGACCTTATCGATCGATTAACGATTAACTGATACGCGGCGTTTTTCACCTGAATTTTAGTGTTTCAATAGGGTCTTTAAGAATATAAGCTATAGTAACATAACACTGAGTCATAAATATATCATAGTATTATTATATTGTATACAGTAACCCCCGCGGGGTTTAGGTTCCAGAAATAACCCGCAATAAGAGAAATCCGCGAAGTAGGACAACTTTATATTTTACAATTATTCTACATGTTTTAAGGCTGTAAACGCCTCACCACACACATTATACGCTTTTCTCAGACTGGTATTAACATGTTCTCACATTTGTCTCTACTTTAAACACTCAAACTTTCATAGATTTTCAACAAAATGTATTAATAGTGACGCCTGGGGGGAGACACGGCCCCGGGAGCCCCGCCGGACGCGACGCGCACCAACCCCTTGGAGAAGTGCGCGACACATGCTGCTCTGTCACAGATTTGTCCACGATGAGGGGTTCATCGTGGACAAATCCGTGACAGAGCAGCACGTGTCGCGCGTACACCGGGGCTGCGAGCACGAGATAGAACCGCAGCGCCCGGACCGCGTCGTCTCAGCCCGAGCCACAAGGTCTAGACCTGGTCCAGTCCTAGTTTAGTCCAGGGCCAGTCCAGGTTTAGACCTGCGGTTTAGACCTGGTCTAGACCTGGTTTAGTTCTGGTCTAGACCTGGTTTAGTCCACGTTTAGTCCTGGTCTAGTCTCTTAGCCAATCAGGACGCAGAACACAATGTTACACTATTAAAAAAATGCGTGAAAAGTCCCTCAGTCATTAAAAAAATGTTACACTATTAAAAAAAAATTGAAAAAAAAAATTGAAAAAAAAAAAAATCCGCGAAACAGCGAGGCTGCGCAATCAGGACGCAGAACACAATGTTACACTATCAAAAAAAGTTAGACTATAATTTTTTTTATTTTATTTAAAAAAAAATGTTTTTTTTTAAATCTGCGAACCGCGATAGAGCGAGGGACCATTGTATTCCTCAAATAATTATTCCTTAGTAAAAAGCAGACAAATGTATTGATGCTGAATAACAAAATACAGTAATCCCTCACTCTATTGCGGTTCGCAGATTTAAAAAAAATAATAATAATAATTTTTTTTTATAGTGTAACTTTTTTTATAGTGTAAGATTGTGTCCAGTCCAGGTCTAAACCTGGACTGGGCCTGGACTAAACCAGGACTGGACCAGGTCTAGACCTGGACTAAATCAGGATTAAACCACCACGTGCCGCTGCTGGTTTCGTGCGGCTGGTTTGTGGCTAGGGCTGAGACTACGCATTCCGGGCGCCGCGGTTCGATCTCATGTTCAGCAGCCCCGGTGTACGCGCGGACCGGCTGTGAGTCGAGCTTGGCACGACTAGTGATTAATTACAATTAATGCATTTTGTTCAACCAACGTCTTGATCGACAATTAATCTTAAGTCGATTAATTGTTGACATCCCTACTAATAACCTGTAACATTTATTTATAATTTACTTTCAGATCAGTTTTACCAAAACCTGGTAAGCAGACCTAACAAAAAACCTTAAAGGAGCCTATATTACACAATAACTGACTCTTCTGAGCTTTAAAGATGCACTATTTAACTTTTTAGTTGGGGGTCCGTCACCTGCTTGTTTCTATGGACACGTCATCATCGCTCTGCCTTTAGAGTATGTAATTTATTCAATTACAGATGGTTTTATAGCTCAAAAATACCTAGAAAAACAGGCATTCTGACTGTGAGCAGGGTCGCCTCTCCACAGATCTGACCTGTAACTGTCTAGTTTGGTCTTCGTGAAGATAGAAAGGTTTAAAGCCACACTGTGAAACATTGACAAAGCAATAACATCTCCAAGAAAAAGCTTTTGACGGACCCTCCACCAGAAAAGTTACACAATGCACCTTTAAACCATTGTTATCTCCTCACACTTTCATTCACACATGCTTGATTCATCTTTTATTATTAGAACAAGCCACAAAATGCTCCATTCCACCTTGTGATGTCATGAAGTGGTAGTTTTCAAGTGAACAGCTCTTTTTACATTTAGTTCAGTTAGAGCTGCGCGATTAATCCATTAAATTGATTTATTCGACTTTACAGTTCAGGACGATGTGTTTTTATGAAAATCGATTTTTTTAGTTATTTTTTACACGCGAGCGGAACTAATGCGCGGCCACGTTTTACACGGGTAAATTAGTGGGGCGTACCCAAACATTGTACGAGCTAGCGCAGCTAGCGAGTGAGCTAAAGCTGGAGCTTGTACCAAACAAAGGTGTTTACATCTGTTATATGGAACTGGTTTGGTTTTCTTGTGTCGGACTTAGAACAAACGAGTGCTCGCTGTGAGGTCTGTTCAAAAGCTGCAGCACGACAAATGTATCCTAGCGCCGAAAGCTGTTGCACGCAGCGGAGTGCAAGAAGTGCAGGTCCGAACGGAATGAAAATAGCCACCGTCCAGTCCCTAAAACATTTTCGAACTGTTTGCTGTGTGATAAGCACGGCCCATGATGGAAGGTAATCACACACACTGTTGTATGTTTTACCAAAAACATGATGTATGTTGTAAAAGACATGGTGCCCATATATACTGTGGAAAAGCCCATTAACATGGTGAAAGTTTTGGACCCGAAGTATGTGCTACCAATATTTTTCTTGTGTTGCCACAGCTGTATACAGACTGTACAAGCTAACACACATGAACACAGACAGTGGCTTTTCTGCATCACTCGAGGAAAAACTAACACACAACACTCTCCACTCCAGTCCATCGTATATAATTATATAATAATAATAAAATAATTTAGCTCCATAAAATGCTTCTTTATAAAAGAAAGATAGTTGTATACAGTATATTTTGTTGTAATATAATTTTGAGTTGATAAGGGGCATGCTTCTTTCTGTTCCCTTTTCATTCATATTTAAGTTATAATTGTATAGATGTAATTGTGTTGCATCTGTTATTTTTGTTTTGTTTTAACAAATGAAATAAATAAATGAAAATTATATATATATATATATATATATTTTAAACAATAACAGCTTAATTGATGCTAGGTGTAATGTATTTGTTTTATAAAAGAACGTTGCATTGTTTTGAGCCATTTGTCTGTCATCTGTTATTTGTTTTGAGTAGGGCAGAGAAAAATCGATTAAAATCGGAAATCAGATTTTTTTTTTTTTTAATCTGAGATTTTATTTTTAGGCCATATCGCCCAGCTCTAAGTTCAGTAGAGAGTGGCAATTCCAGGGCTGAAATTATCCATGAGATTCTAGTGAAGACTGCGTGGAAACACAGTGGAACACATGCGGTATTACCACATGACATCACAAGGTGGAACAGAGTGTTTTCAGTTTGAGAGAAGAACTCTGCAGTGTTTGTGTGTTAAACATGTGTGAATGAAACAAAACACAACTCCAGGTGTGTTTGTGATGAAGAAACAGAACATAGATCCAAAAATAGTTCAATGTGGGCCCTTTGAAAATAATGTTTTAATGAAATTGAAAATTGTATTTACCTTTGTTCCGTTCACCACATCCAGTATTTGCCCTGGGGGGAAAAGTTAGATTTATTTTACTTTCCTTTACACAAATATAAGCTTTTCAGACCTTTTACTTTGCAGTCACCCATGATAATAAAATAAAAAGTGCTCACTGATCATGAAGTCGTCAGGAGGAGGGCCAGGCGCGTATGTGAATTTGGGGATGTAAGTGTTAAAGATGATCTGTGCTGTGCGGTCCGGGATTCTGGTTGATCTTGGGGTACACTCTATTTTGGTTGATCTTGGGGTACACCCTTTTTTCCCCTGGTGAGTTCTTAGACCGTGGTATGTTGTGACTTTAGACCAGCCACAGTGGCAAACTTGCAGGCTCTTCCCATCTGACATCTTTACAGCCTAAAAAAGGGAGAAAAAAAATAAAACAACATTTAAAAGGTCCTATATTACACTAAATTGACTCTTTGAGCTTTAAGTCATGTTAGAATGTTGTTATGTAATCAAACTAGGGATGCAAATTATCGATTAATTCATTAATCTATAGTTGATTGACCTTATCGATCAATTAACGATTAACTGATAAGCGGCGTTTTTCACCTGAATTTTACTGTTTCAATAGGGTCTTTAAAGGGATATGCCACCCCCAGGTGGCATATCACGCACCACGTTGTGCAACAGGGGAACTCCCTTCCTGGTGCGTAACTGGGATTCCCCTGGCAGCGTGCTGCGTGATACGGCTGTATTCTTACGCACTGGAAAATAGTTCCCACCCAAAATGACCAAGTCAAGCTCTCCGTGTTGATTTGCACATTTATTTGCACTCGATATGAATGCGCACTACACACAAAGTAATTGGGAAACGCATCGAGCAAATTAATTCCTTTTGGCCGAAATCTTTCTCTGGCTACGTTAGACTCCAGTCTAAGGCGGAGGAGCACCAGATACCGCGGCGGTCAGTGGCGACAGACTCGGACAATGGCTGGGTGAGCAGGAAAACGCTTTCCACCACTTATTTTAGTCTCTGGACTGTGGGGAGATGCCCAAATTTGACCTGGGGGTGGCATATCCCTTTAAGAATATAAGCTATAGTAACATAACACTGAGTCACAAATATATCATAGTATTATTATATTGTATATTCCTCAATTAATTATTCCTTAGTAAAAAGCAGACAAATGTATTGATGCTGAATAACAAAATACAGTGATCCCTCGCTCTATCGCGGTTCGCGGATTTTTTTTTTTTTTTTCAAATTTGTAACATTGTGTTCTGTCTTGATTGGCTAAGAGACTAGACCAGGACTAAACATGGACTAAACCAGGTCTAGACCAGAACTAAACCAGGTCTGGACCAGGTCTGGACCGGGACTCGACCGGGTCTGGACCTGGACTGAACCAGGATTGGGCCGCTGCTGGTCTAAGCCAGGATTAAACCACCGCGGCTCTTGCATGCGTTCGTTCATGCGCTCAGACTGCGTGCGGTCCCGAGGGGAGTCCTCGCTGCTCGCCTCAGCCGTGACTCGAAACGAAACCAGGAAATAGACCTGCACGCCGTGGTTTAGACCTGGTTCAGACCTGGTTTAGACCTGGCACGGTTTGAGCACGGGTCTCTGCTTGCAGCCCCGCGCCGGGTCATGCTGCGCTATCACACACGTGTCCGCGCACACACACTGCCCTCCCCCTCCCCCCTCACGCACGCAGTCGCTTCTCGCCTCAGCCTCGTGAGGTACACCGGTGCTGCTTGGTCTAGACCTGGTATAGTCCACGTTTAGTCCTGGGTCTACAGTCTCTACGCAGAACACAGTGTTACACTATAAAAAAATGTTACACTATAAAAAAAAAAAACTTGGAACGGGGCCTTGGAACGAATCAGACTTTTCCCATTGAAATAGCTACTCAACTTACGAAAAATTCACGTTACGAAACCACTTCTGGAACGAATTAATTCCGTAAGGTACCACTGTATAGGGTTTTTTTTAGCTCAAAAAAACCTAGAAAAACTGTCATTCTGACTGTGAGCGGGGTCGCCTCTCCTCAGATCTGACCTGTAACTTGGCCTGGTTTGGTCTGCATGTGAAGATAGAAAAGTTTAATGCCATACTGTGAAACATTCCAGCCAACGCAATAACATCTCCATGAAGAAAAGCATTTGACGGACCCTCCACCAGAAAAGTTGCACCTTTAAACTTGAGCTTTTCATGAACATCGCCAAGTCAAAGTGTTTGTCTGACCTGTGCCCAACACTGCCCTCTAGTGTCCAAAATATGAATCTGTGACCTTGTAGATTAGATTCTAAAGCAGGAGTCACCAAACTTTTTTTCTCTGGGGGCCACATTATCTCTCCTGACTGTGATGGGGGGCCGGGTCGGCCGTATAACAGAATTGTACGACCCGGACCAAAATGACCACCAGCAGGCCTCGTGACGAGCCTGGTACAGCCACCCACAAAACTATATCAACACACAATTCCTGGCACATATCTGTTTATCATTACTAGTTGTTTGCAAAAGTAGTAAGTACTTCACACTTTGTTTTAAATTTAAATACCTCAGATATTCAATTTATTTATTTATTTTCTAATAACAATAACATCAAAGTAAAGAAATATCAAGGAAAGAAGCATCTGCTGAATGACACTGGCAAAGACGAGTGAAAATTTACAAATTGTAGGTAGACCTGTTGATATTAACAATAATAATATTAATAATAATTGTGTGCAGCACTTAATAAAAGTCAAATAAGTAGACCTATAAAATAAACAATTTTTTAAAAATTTACGGCGAATTCAGTAACAAATACATCTTGTAATTATTTAAATATAAACATAAATACTTCATATAAATATCATTTTTAAAGGGACAGTGTGTAAGATTTTTACCCATTAATTACTGAAATTGAAGATGCCCATTCAAAAATACATTGTTTTCCAAGCCTTTTCACTTCCATCATGAAATCAAAGTATTCTTTTGGACTTAGATATAGTCACATAAAAGGGGGATCTTCCCCATGCAGAGGCAGCCATTTTGAATACGAGAGCCGCAGAAGGACATTTGGGCTCCGCCTTCGGCAAGGCTCGTGGTTTTGGGTAAACAACACAAGCATGCTGCCGGATCAGACGTCGTAATGGATCTAACACGTGTTTTGGACTAAATTGTTTTACTGGATTTTATTCGCTGGATCCTTACGGACAAATTGAGAGCAAGTTTATGGTGAAATACAGAGTTTGACCTGTGCAAAGCATTCTAAGGTAAGCTAACCTCGTTTTGTGCTTTTCCGTATAAAAGCCCCATGTGCTCGGGGAGTGATTGTTGTGCCGGGAAATGAATTGCATAGTCAAAAAGAGGAGACTGTAAGGTTTCATTTGATGTGTAGAGTGTCATGGTACATGATCGGGAATGTGTGTTTTCATGAGAAAAAAAAACAAAAAACAAACGGGACCGCGTTTTATTTATACAGTAGCGGCGCGCGGCTCGTGCGCGCACCCAGGTGACCCTCCATCCACCTATGCACCACGAAAATCCTACACACTGGGGCTTTAAGAACAGAATACAAGATGCATTACAAAAAGTAATTTAAAAAAAATAGGCCATGACAACTTTTGCGAATTGCCTCATAGCGCCAGTTCAAGTGGTGGGAGCCAGAGGGGCTGGGGGGGCCGGTCAAAGGGGTGTGGTGGGCCGGAGTCGGCCCGCAGGCCTTAGTTTGATGACCCCTGTTCTAAAGTGTAATGGAAAGAGAGAGTTGGGCACACAAACAAATGTCTGTTGACAGTAGTAGCCTTCAGCCTCAATACAGTTTGCATTTCCACACCAGGATGTTGTTTTAATTCACTGGTCAGTCCCTCCAGGAATTCGCGATGTTGTGATTTGCAACTTCAACGCAACTTCAGCCAATCTTCATGAATTCAGGGCGGTGTTGCAATTTTGACCAATCAGCGCAACTTTCCCGCAATTTTTACTAATTTTGACCAACCATCGGCGACGTATTGAACGCCGACCAACTTCCTTCTGCTTTACTTCTGTGTGACAAAACAAAACTGCGGCCGTGTCCCAGTTCCCAGAGCGCACAGCTCGGAGCGCGGCCCGAAGGGGGCTCAGACTGCAGTCAAGGAGGTGCACACTTGCTCAGCCCAGACTGCAGTCCGCGGACCGTTTAACGACTGTGGTCTTCGGACCACATGTTAACTGCGCATGGGACAAAAAAGAAGTGGGACAGCAGTCGTCGAAATGTGTGACGCACATGCGAAGGGCATGTGCGTCACACATTTCCCTTGGGCCACGCTCCAAGCCGCGCGCTCTGGGAATTGGGACACGGCTTCTAATGGCAAAGAAACATGTCTGCGGCGCCATTTTCCCACAAAAATAACAGCAAAAGACCGAAACAGTTCCCCTCCTGGTAGTCATTTATTTTCGATGTTGGTAAGGTTGTTTTAGGACCATATCTGTGATCTCTGTGTCTTTGTATTATTCTTTATCAGTAATAACTCAGTATTCAAAATATTACTCAATTTTAATTACAAAAAGGGAAAATAACAACTATTTATCACAGCTTTCAGTTCCTCCCGCCACAAAATCGCAACAAAAACCTTAAAAGCACCGCAACTTTCATCGCAACTTTTTGGAAAAGCTCCTGCAAATTCAGGCATTTTAGCCCGAAACAATCACAAAAAATGCCCGCGAAATCCTGGAGGGTCTGACTGGATGAAGTACACACAACTACACGTGAAGTACTCAATGTTGTTCCTTAATTAAAAGTACAGATAGAAAGGTAAAAAAAAAAAAAGATCAACTAAAAGTAAAGTCCCACTTTAAAAATGTCATTTAAGAGTAAAAAAAATAGAAGTATTTTGCAGTTTTGTTTTTGTTTTTTGGAACAATTAAAGGATGAAATGTAGTGATTTTGAAAAATAACTGAGCTGATTTTAACTGATTCAATTGATTTCTTAACTTTTGTAGCTGTTTTTGTGTTTTTGGTTTGTTCAAAGTCGGGACGTTGACTCCAATAAAATATGCTAAAAAGAAGTCTCAGCCTTTTCAGCAGGTCTCAAACCATAAAGAAAAGTACTTTTTACTTCAAAAATATAGTGAAGTAGATAGTACAGATACCTGCTCTCAGATGTAGTGAAGTAAAAGTAAAAAGTATCCACTAATAAACTGACTTCAGTAAAGTACAGATACCTAAAATCTTTTACTTTTGTACTTCGTTACTACCTTCCACCACAGGTAAAAACATTTCTGAATTTGATTCTAAAGTCAAAGAAGAAACTCTAAAAAGGATAATACAACTTAGACTTAGACAAGTTCATTCAAGATCAAATATTTTCAAAAAGCGTAGTATTGTGATGATCCAAACTAGGGCTGCATCTAACAATTATTTTAGTAGTCGACTAATCTATAGATCCAGTGACGATTAGTCACGATTAGTCACGAAAAAAAATATTACTAGGATAATGGACACGACACTAACGTTGGTATTTAGTGAGCGCAGTTACGCGTGCGTGCTTTAAGCATTCAGTTTCAAAGCGGAATATTGTCAGTATCCAGTTTAAAAAAAGGTGAAGTATTCTGTGAAACAGCGTTCTGTTAAGGGAATACTGCCAAAACACGACTAGACGACATTCAGAATGAAAAAGATTGTCCATGACTCGTGAGCAAATTGAGTATGGCCACCATTCCGTTTAGCACTAGTGCTAATATTGGAATATTCCTCACATGCAGATACAGTGACTGGCGCGAGCTAGCTGCTCGTCACAACGCTCCTGCACTTTTCCGTAACTTTCCTAACTTTTTGCCCTTAAACCGACACCCATCAAAAACATGGAACACCCATCAAAAACAACAATGTGGCAAATTATGGTTAAGATGATATGAACAAAAAACAATATCATCACCAATTCACTGAAAAAGCAAAAAAACATGAAAAACTGAAAAAAGTTGTAGGCCTCTGTCATTTAGCCTACTTGTCCACACGAACTTCTCCAACAAAAAATATGAGCGGAGCTTTTGAGTGACAGCAGCTTCCAGACAGTCAGGGGCTGTATCAGCTGCGCGCGCATTGCAAATGTTTGTCTACGACACAACATCGCAGAGTAGCAAGTGTAAATAATGGGTGGGGATTTATGACGATTTATGCAGCGGTGGCCGACGAGGGTCCGAAAGGAGGACAATATTTAAAAAAGGAGGACACGTGACAGACGGCCGGACAGACAGCTCTAAAACCGGACTGTCCGGACGAATGGTCACCCTACATGTCTGAGTAACCCTTTATTATGATTCTGTCTACATGTCCAAACTCAAAAAGCTCTGTTCCGCCTTGTGATGTCATGAAGTTGTAGTTTTCAGTTTGAGCGAAGAACTCAGCCTGAATCTGCAGGGTTTTTGTGTTAAACATGTGTGAATGAAACAAAAAAACAACTCCAGTTCTGTTTGTGATGAGGAAACAACATTAGAACACAGATCAGACAATAATACTGTAACATGGGTGTATATTTATTTATTGTGTAACATGCAAACTGTTGTCAGGTATATATTTGCATGTTTTCAACTCATCTGTAACTGATATAACTGAACTCAAAACCTACGTCGACTGTTTTATTAAAAGCAATTTACCATTTTACTGCGGAATAATCGTAGCCAGACAATGACATCACCATGGAAACAGCAATCCGGAAAGGTTACACAATGCACCTTTGGATGATTCGCGTAAAAGACGCACGGTTTCTTGCGTAACGCGCGGAAGTTTGAACAAGGAACTGATTTGGAATTTATTTTGATTTATTTATTTTTTATTCTTGCCTTGAAAATCATGCTCTAGTGACTTCTGTAAATGTAAATGAAACACATAAAAAAATGAATAAATAAAGGTGTCGAGTAACCGATCGTGTTGAAATCAGCGCGTGATTGCCTTAAATGATGCAACCGAACATTTTTCATTCATAATTTTACAATTTATAGTTTTGTACAGTTAAACGAGTCTACACCTCTGTTAGCTCTATGATGTTTTTAAAAAAGTATCTAGGTTTGAGTTGTAAAAAGTAGATGACAACTATAAAACTGCGTAAAAAAGGCGTAACTTTTATGACAACTTTACGCACGAGTAACCTGCAACATCCAGCCGCTAAAAACACGTTAACCACCCATATTTCCCCGCTTCTGCTCATTAATTGTGGATAATTTTGAGTTTACCGATGTGCTAAAGTAGAATTCTGTGGATTCCGAGCACGTACCTGTGCGTAAAGTCCTCTTGGCTGCGTCTGCCTCGCTCTGGGTGCGCTCTGTCGATATAATTCGCAGTTTCACTTTCATTTCGCGCAAAACGCATCCAGGGCTGTCCATAGACAACGATGTTGGCATGTTTGTGTTCAAGTTAAGTTTCGAGTAGATTTCTGATGAATGGGCGAGGGCACGTAAAAACAGAAACTAAAATCTAGCCAAGTTAAGATGACTTGAATTCAGAAAGTATTGAAAATGTGAGTAAATTTCACTTGACAAGTAAAGATCTACCAACTGGACAAGACTTTTTGCACTTTGCATTTTCTGGTGGAGGGTCTGTCACTCTTTTCTCTTTTCTTCATGTAGATGTTCAGTGGCGTTCCTAGAGTGATTTGCGCCCTGGGCGAAACCCACTCTTGCCCCCTCTAGACCTAAACCAGGTCTAAACCAGGACTAAACTAGAACTAAACCAGGACTAGACCAGGACTAAACCAGAACTAAACCAGGACTAAACCAGAACTAAACCAAGACTAAACCAGGTCTAAACCAGGACTAAACCGGGACTAACCCGGCACTAAACCAGGACTAAACCAGGTCTAAACCAGGACTAAGCCAAGACTAAACCAGATCTAAACCAGGACTTTAACCAAAACTAAACCAGGTCTAAACCAAGACTAAGCCAGGACTAAACCAGGTCTAAACCAGGACTAAGCCAAGACTAAACCAGATCTAAACCGGGTCTAAACCAGCACTAAACCAGGACTAAACCAGGTCTAAACTAGGACTAAACCAGGTCTAAACCAGGACTAAGCCAAGACTAAACCAGATCTAAACCAGGACTAAACCGGGACTAAACCAGGACTTAACCAAAACTAAACCAGGTCTAAAACAAGACTAAGCCAGGACTAAACCAGGTCTAAACCAGGTCTAAACTAGCACTAAACCAGGACTAAGCCAAGACTAAACCAGATCTAAACTGGGTCTTAACCAGGACTAAACCAGGACTAAACCAAGACTGTGTGTGATAACATATCCTGTGCATTATTGAATGATAATATGATATATGATATGATATAATCTCACTCCTAGCAATCTTCAAAACTTGAGAGCCCTGACTACATAACATAAAAACATAAAAAAGACCAAAGGCGCAATTATTTCACATTATAGCCATGTAGGCCAACAGCTATTTAAGAAAGCAAAAGTGCACTCCAGCAAAAAAAAAAAAAAAAAAAATTTCGTCGACATTCGCCAACAACTCTTCCCTGTAGCTAAGCGCCATAGGACACAATAAATGTTTGAACGACCATGTATATAGCTTATGCCTTCGTTAACCCAAGCAATGATGATAGCAACATTTTCGTGCTTGGGGGAAGGGCAAACATGCATCAACAATCACATCAGGGGAGTTTAACTATTACAACATCATCATCATGAAGTCAAACTTGAAGACTAGTCGATAGCATACCTTTTTCTTTTGCTCGCTTCTCCTCTTCTCTCCGTTTCTTTCTAAATTGGGCACCTGATGGCTTCAATCTTTTTCGGTCCATCACTGCGACTGTTTTGTCATACTGGACACCGTGACCTCCTCAAGACACTGACCAAAATCCAAATGATTACCCCCCTGGCTCCTCCCCCTAAAACAAACTCTGTACTGTGCTCGCAGCGTTGCCTAGCGCGAGAGGTCAGAGTCAGACTGTCATACCTGAACCATTTTGCGCGACTCTGTCTTCACGTAACTGTATTCACGAGCCAGCACCAGCCCCCCACCCCCCGCACAAGGATCCGCGTGGATCCTTGCTCCGCGCCTCCGTGTGTGCCCGCTCCGTACCAGTTTTTTTTTTTTTTTTTTTTCTTCGTGCCACCGCGGCGCCCTCCCCGCGATGGCGCTAGGGGCAATTGCCCAGGTGGACCCCGTCAAAGAACGCCCCTGGAGATGTTATTGCTTTGTCTGCAATGTTTCACACTGTGGTATATTAAACCTTTCTATCTTCATGGAGACCAAACCAGACCAAGTTACAGGTCAGATCTGTGGAGAGGCGACCCCGCTCACAGTCAGAATACACTGGTCCCTCGTTTATCGCGGGGGTTAGGTTCCAGAAATAACCCGTAATGAGTGAAATCCGTGAAGTAGGACAACTTTACATTTTACAATTATTATACATGTTTTAAGGCTGTAAACGCCTCAAAACACTGGAATTAACCTTTTCTCACCTTTAAACACTCAAACTTTCGTAGATTTTCAACAAAATGTATTAATAGTGAAGCGTGTGGGCTCCGCTGGGAGCCCCGCCGGACGCGTGAGGGGAGCGGAGACATTAGTCACTGGATCCGCAGGAAGCACCGCGCTCATCCAACGGCACTGCCACATCCCAGGACGCGACGCACACCAACCCCTTGGAGAAGTGCACGTGGTCAAATCCGTGACAGAGCAGCACGACCGGCGTGAGGCCGGGGCTGCGAGCATGAAATCGCACCGCAGCGCCCGGACCATGCCTCCCCCTCAGGACCGCGTCCTCGCAGCCCGAACCACAAACCGAACACACACAAACGAACGCAAGAGCCGCATGAACCCAGCAAAGACCCGCACGGAGTGATTTAATCCTGGTTTAGACCTGGTCTAGTCCCGGTTTAGTCCAGGTCTAGACCTGGTCCAGTCCTGGTTTAGTCCAGGACCAGTCCTGGTTTAGACCTGGTTTAGTCCTGGTCTAGACCTGGTTTAGTCCAGGTCTAGACCTGGTCCAGTCCTGGTTTAGTCCAGGACCAGTCCTGGTTTAGTCCAGGACCAGTCCTGGTTTACACCTGGTTTAGACCTGGTTTAGACCTGGTCTAGACCTGGTTTAGTTCTGGTCCAGACCTGGTTTAGCCCACGTTTAGACCTGGTCTAGACCTGGTCTAGTCCCGGTCCCCCCGCGTCCCCCATCTATCAATCTGGAAAGGTCTACAGTCTCTTAGCCAATCAGGACGCAGAACACAATGTTACACTATAAAATTTTTTTAAAAATAGCGATAGAGCGAGGGATCACTGTACTCATTTTTCTTGGTATTTTTGAGCTACAAAACCACCTGTAATTGAATAAATGTAAATAGAGCTGATTAATGTCACACTGTGGAACATTCCAGACAGAGCAATGACATCTCCATAGAAACAGGGAGGTGACGGACCCCCAACCAAAAACTTACATAGTGCTTATTCAAGATAAGAAAAACAACTCTTTGCATTTGAAATAAGAAACTAAATCGAATGTTGAGGGGAAAAAACACACTTATTCCATTGGTAGTTTGTTTTTCTCAAGTCAAATCTACTCAAAGTCAAAGGTTCTGAATTTAAGTCATTTTAATCTACCTGGATATTGCTTTTTGCAGAGTGAGCCTCATCCAAAAGTAGTTAGAAGTACAAGATCGTTATAGAAGTCTACGTAGGCCTACATTTGTGTCTGAGGATATACCTACACGTCAGCTTTTATTTAAGAAAAAAGAAAAAAAAAACATTAGGTGTTTTTGTCAGTCATTCTTGATATAATGAACCAACAAAGCAAATATTTTGTAAACATAACAGTGATGGGAGAAGTACTAAATTCTGTTACCAAAGTAAACGTGCCCTATCTCATGAAAAAAAAATCAAATTAAGTAAAAATAGTGGAGTACCTGTTTAAAAATGTACTTAAAGAGTAAAAAGTTAAAGTATTTGCAGAGATTTTCAGAAAATTAAAGCATCAAATGAAGTGATTTTGAAAAAGAAGTCAGCTGATTTTAAGTGGTTCAATTCATTTCTTACATTTTCTCGCTGTTTTTGTATTTGTGTGTTTGGTTTGCTCAAAGTTTGGATGTTAACTCAAATGAAATGTGCTTGAAAATAAGTCTCAGCCATATCAGCAGGTCTCAAACCACGAAGAAAAGTACATTTTACTTTTCAGTTCAGAGTAGTAAGTACAGACACCTGCTCTCACGTGTAGTGAAGTAAAAGTAAAAAGTATCTCCTGTAACATGTACACAAGTGAAGTCCAAATACCTAAAAATTCTAAAGTATTGTAATTTTACTTTTGTACTTTGTTACCTTGCACCACTGAAATATAAAATCCTTAAAATGTACAAATAAAATTGCACTTCTCTGAGTAGTTTTCAGGCACCGCCAGCATACTTTTACTTCAATACTGAATAGTCCCATTTGAGAGTGTTATAGTACTTTTACTTAACCCATAAGAACCCAGAGCCATTTTTCCTTAAAGGTCCCATGGCATGAAATTTTCACTTTCTGAGGTTTTTGAACGTTAATGTGAGCTCCCCTACCCTGTTTAAGTTGCGAAATGTCTAAACTGAGCATTTGCTATCCTTTTCTGCGTTAGAAAAAAACACAGCTCAAACGGGCGATTCTGAACAAGGCAACTATGTTACGTCACATCGAAAAATCCAGCTCCACCCCCGTCTGTGTCTCTCTGTAAATCACGCCCAGAGAGTTTGGACTGCGAAGGAGCTACGCAATGCGAAATGCGTTTTTTTATTTGCCTGGAGGCACGTGAGAGTGTTTCCAGGCTCGGAAGTCCTTTACCCGACCCTCTGGACCTCTGAAACAGCAGTGGTTTAATTTTATTTTCTGTGAAAATGTGTTTTTTTCATTGAAATTCCTCTCCTTTCTTCCTCCTCGCTTAAAACGCGGAAGTGAGAGACAGCGCACCGCTAAAACAAGGAACCAGCGGCGCATTTGCCCCACCCCCACCCGCTCCTCTAACCTATCTCTGTCCTTCTCATTTGCATTCAAGCCACAAGGCCCAGAATGAGTTGTTCAGAGAGAGATATTCTGACTCTGACTCTGTACATGTGTCTTTCTCATGCACTTTCTCATGAGTCTTGATTTTGGAGAAGGATTCATTTACAGTATTAGGGAACCATTAAGGAGACCCTCCAGGAATTTGCGATTTGCAACTTCAACGCAACTTCAGCCAATCCCCGTGAATTCAGGGCGGTGTTGCAATTTTGACCAATCACCGCAACTTTCCCGCAATTTTTACTAATTTTGACCAATCATCGGCGACGTATTTAACACCGACCAACTTCCTTCTGCCTTACTTCCGTGTGACAAAACGAAACTGCGGCCGCGTCCCAGTTCCCAGAGCGCACAGCTCGGAGCGCGGCCCGAAGGGGGCTCAGACTGCAGTCAAGGCGGTGCACACTTGCTCAGCCCAGACTGCAGTCCGCGGACCGCTTAACGACTGCGGTCTTCGGACCGCGTGTTAACTGCGCATGGGACTCCGGTGTACTGTCGAAATGTGTGACGCACATGCCCTTCGGGCCACGCTCCGAGCCGCGCGCTCTGGGAATTGGGACACGGCTTCTAATGGCAAAGAAACATGTCTGCGGCGCCATTTGCCCACAAAAATAACAGCAAAAGACCGGGCGAAACAGTTCCCCTCCTAGTAGTAATTTATTTTCGATGTTGGTAAGGTTGTTTTAGGACCATATCTGTGATCTCTGTGTCTTTGTATTATTCTTTGTCAGTAATAACTCAGTATTCAAAATATTATTCAATTTTAATTACAAAAAGGGAAAATCACAACTATTTATCGCAACTTTCACTTCCTCCCGCAACAAAATTGCAACAAAAACCTTAAAAGCACCGCGACTTTCATCGCAACTTTTTGGAAAAGCTCCCGCAAATTCAGGTATTTTAGCCCGAAACAATCACAAAAAATGCCCGCGAAATCCTGGAGGGTCTGATTAAGGCACAATATAAAAGCATTAAGAAGTACCATGTCATGGGACCTTTAAAGGACAATTATGTGGGATATACCACAGACCGTTATTGTCCATGACCATGAGCATGTTATTGTGACAAATCCGTCACATCAGGTTTTTCATTCTTATTTTAAGGCTAAAAGTCCAGTGTGACATACAATATATGTTAAAGCAATATTTCTGTAACTGGTTTGATACTTTCTTCAGCAAATATGTTCAGACCAGGTTGAATATGAGATAAGATAAGATAGTAAATAATAAAATGTGTTTGAAACTACCTGTAGGACCAAAAAACAGCTTTTTGAAATGAGCTGTTTCCTTGAAATTTGCAACCAGGATATAGCAGCATTTTGGAGAGACCACTTCCTGTTAATGCAGGTTTACTCAAACATTTTATGGGTCGTTTTCCGGTCTTCACTAGAATCAGCTCAAATTTCAGTTCCGTTTCTGGTTAACAGCCTGCTACTTTTGAATCACTATTGACGTCACAGTTTTCTGTTGGGTGTGATTGTGGTGAAGGAGAGGCACTGTCTGTGGTTTTTAATGTAGAACCAGTTTTATTTTATTAGGCTGAATTTGAATGGCAACAAACAAACATATACAGGGAGTCCTCGAGTTACGACGTTGATCCGTTCTTAAGACGCGTCGTAACCCGAATTTCGTCGTAAACCGGATTTTGCCTTTGATCTTCCAACCAAAGCACCAATAACCTTTCCATCTCAATAATTAGACCACTACGATGCTTGTTTATCACTGCCGCTTTCATAGGAGCAGATCAGAGCCCACATCAGGTACTTCCGCCCACATTGGGCACACACACGAGGCTGTCTTCTTCTCCCTACAACCACAACAGAGCGTATTCTTCCGCCGTGCGCCGCGCGCCGCGTGCGTTTGTTTACATCTTTTACCACGCTAAACCGTGTAAGACGGAATGACGCGTAATATATACATATTTTTTTTAATGGGGGCGCGTTCGTAACCACGAAACGTCGTAACCCGAGACCGTCGTAACCCGAGGACCCCCTGTATAGACATTTTATTTAGTTATAACATATTTTGTGCATTTGATCAATTTTAAAGGGCCCATATTATGCTATTTTCTGATCTACGTTCTAATGTTGTTTCCTCATCACAGACAGACCCGGAGTTTTGTTTTGTTTCTTTCACACGTGTTTTTATTTATTTATTTATTTATTTATTTAATAAATATAGGCCTATTATAAGTAATTATTTATTCTTACTCCCCCTGACGTCGCTGCATACATACTAGTTCAGACAAACAACGATAAAAAGACACCATCACAGATTAGTAAAAGCATGTTTGTGATGTCATGTGGTAATACAGGAGGGGCTCCACTGTGTTTTTAACCTCCATACACCTTCACTAGAGTCAGTGGATAATTTCAGCTCTGAATTGTCAGTCTCGACTGAACTAAAACGGACAGACTCTGGAAGTCGTTTGTACCACACGCCAAATGGCTATACAACATTTCACTATAATATGATGTATTTTATTGCATTATGCATTTTATTATGTACTGTTTGCTGTCTGGAAAACACATTTCCTTCAGGATAATAAAATATCAAATCTAATCTAAAGGAAAAGGAGCTGTTAACGTGAAAACTACCACTACATGACATCACAAGGTGGAACGGAGCATTTTGAGCTTTGGAGATGTAGACAGACTCAGTGGCGCCTCCAGCCATACGCACTAGGCGTACCTTGGATAGATTTTTTTTTTTTTTTTTAAATTCGTGTTTGGCACTTTTGCATGACAACATTAAGCGAATAAAAACGCATTTTTATAGAAATTGAATGTTTTAATATAAATAGAATGTGTGAGATGGAGAGCCCAAGCGAACTGGGTCCGATCAGACTGGAAGTGCGATAAGCACCAAGTTCACAGCCCGACAGCACACTCCTCACACCCCCCCACAAAAATGATACATCCAACATTCCATCGCAGCAGGTCACCTCCTCAGGATACACACAACCAAGTTCCAGTCCTCTTTACTGAAATAGTGAAATTGCTCGAATTCAACGATATGTTTGGCTGGAAAGACGTAATTAAAGTGTTGCAAATGCGATATTAAACTGTCGCCTACGACGTCCGTGGACTAGCAGACAACGGATCAAACTTAAGGTAAGCCGGCTTTTACTTTATTTGCCCGCCGATGGCACTGCTGGTTCCAGACATTTACAAGATATAATTTTGATGTCATGTCGAGCCGTTTCCACTGCCTCTGCCGAGCGCTCGTTCAGCACACTGAGACGCCTAAAAACGTACCTGCGAAACACCATGGGTGATGCGAGGCTTACCGGGCTTGCTCTCATGAACATCCACTTCGACATGAAAATCGACGCATCTGGTAAAAGGCGACTAAATTTCGAATAGATCGCTCTACAAGTTACAGTTGCGCCTTCAACTGCGCTCCCGGGGGTGGGGGGTGCTTAGGGATGTGTGGCCCATGTAGGCTACTGTGCACGAATGTGAGTTTTAAAATATGTTCCAATGTTTATTGTTCATGTGTTGTTCACATATTACGTTTAAATTGTTCAATTTCAAGTTCTTTTGTTGTATTGTAGCCTACAGATTTTGGACAGTAAGCCTATATGCACCGCACAATTTATTTATTTATTTTTTTTATTTATTTATTTATTTTTTTTGGGGGGGGGGGCGTACCTTACATTTCAATCCTGCAGGCGCCCCTGGACAGACTATTTATTTATTTATTTATTTATTTATTTGACAGGGACAGTGTACATCAATGAACATTTCTGTAAATGCACCAGATTTAGCCAAGAGGCTAGTTTTGATCTGCAGTCCCTGGACAGATGTGACATTGTCATCCTAAGGAAAAAAACAGGTTAAAACAATGTACAAACAAAATTATTTACACTATTTACATGTTTTCAGGCTCACTCATAGTAACAGCCATGCACACTTGGTAAAACATCAACAACACATACATCTGGCACCCCTCAGTAACACAACAAACAGGATTGAACAAAAAAAGGTGACTCTAAAAGGAAATTAATTTGTGCAGTGCTGATTCTCAATTTGCCACTTTTTTTTTAAAGAGTCTTAAAGGTCCCATGGCATGAAATTTTCACTTTCTGAGGTTTTTGAACGTTAATGTGAGCTCCCCTACCCTGTTTAGGCCCCCCCCCCATGGTTAAACGCTGCGAAATGTCTAAACGGAGCATTTGCGATCCTTTTCTGCGTTAGAAAAAATCAGAGCTCAAACGGGCGATTTTGAACAAGGAAACTTGACGTCAGCTCGAAAAAAGAAATGCAAATGCAGTTCCACCATCGTCTGGATCTCCACCCCCTGTCTCTGTAAATCACGCCCAGAGAGTTTGGACTGCGGAGGAGCTACGCAATGCGAAATGCGTTTTTTTATTTGCCTGGAGGCACCTGTGAGTGTTTCTAGGCTCGGAAGTCCTTTATCTGAGCCTGTGGATATCTGAAACAGCAGTGGTTTAATTTTATTTTCTGTGGAAATGAGTTTATTTTTCAATGGAACGCTTCTCATCTCTCCCTCCGCGCAAAAACACGGAAGTGGGTCAGAGCGCACAGGCACAGCTGAAAAGGAAAGAGTGGAGAGTTTGGCCACGCCCCCACCCGCTACTATAGGCCATCTCTGTCCTCCTCATTTGCATTCAAGCAACAACGCCCATAATGGAGTGTTCCAGAGTGACATTTATGACTCTTTTTCATCTTATCTCTGTTTCTCATGCACTGAGTGTTGATTTTGAAGAAGGATTCATTTACAGTATTAGGGAACCATTAAGGAGCCATATAAAAGCATCAAGAAGTACCATGTCATGGGACCTTTAAAAGTGTGGTATGATGGTGAGTCTCTGATATGTGTGGGAGTGTTGTTCCATTGATGTGCTGCAGTGATGAAAAATGAGGACTGTCCAAAGGTGTTTTTCCTGAGTGGGATTATGCAGTCCCCTCTAACTCCCCCCCGGTTACCCAGCTTGAGGATGATCTTATTGTAACGAACTGTGAAAGTGGGGACCATTTATAATTTTAAACAGAAGGCAGGTTTGTGTATTCGATCATATTGTCCCAGTTCAGTCATTTGAGTTTGTGTAATATTTCACAATGATGATATTTGGATTGGTTTCTTGTCAAGTGTTTTTATTGTTCTTTTGTATAATGATTGCAGTGGTTCGAGGGTGGTGGGTGACTAATAATAAAGAGTTACTCAAACATGTGAATGAAACAAAACACAACTCCGGGAACAGTATATTTTTAAGGATTAACAACATTACAACACGGTTTAAAGCTCACAGGAGTCAATTTTGCTTAATATAGGACCTTTAAAATACTGCTACAAAACAAACCACAAAAACCCATCACCAGCAGGGGGAGCACTTCACCAGCACTCCAAATGCACATATACGCACTGAAATACTAACACAGATACATTATCCACATATGATCCAGAGGAGAGGGTCAGATGGAGCAGAAGATGAAGAGGAGAGGGTCATATGGAGCAGAAGATGAAGAGGAGAGGGTCATATGGAGCAGAAGATCCAGAGGAGAGGGTCAGATGGAACAGAAGATGCAGAGGAGAGGGTCAGATGGAGCAGAAGATGAAGAGGAGAGGGTCAGATGGAGCAGAAGATGCAGAGGAGAGGGTCAGATGGAGCAGAAGATCCAGAGGAGAGGGTCAGATGGAGCAGAAGATGAAGAGGAGAGGGTCAGATGGAGCAGAAGATGCAGAGGAGAGGGTCAGATGGAGCAGAAGATGAAGAGGAGAGGGTCAGATGGAGCAGAAGATGAAGAGGAGAGGGCCAGATGGAGCAGAAGATGCAGAGGAGAGGGTCAGATGGAGCAGAAGACGCAGAGGAGAGGGACAGATGGAGCAGAAGATCCAGAGGAGAGGGTCAGATGGAGCAGAAGATCCAGAGGAGAGGGTCAGATGGAGCAGAAGATGCAGAGGAGAGGGTCAGATGGAGCAGAAGATGCAGAGGAGAGGGTCAGATGGAGCAGAAGATGCAGAGGAGAGGGTCAGATGGAGCAGAAAATCCAGAGGAGAGGGTCAGATGGAGCAGAAGATGCAGAGGAGAGGGTCAGAGGGAGCAGAAGATGAAGAGGAGAGGGGCAGATGGAGTAGAAGATGCAGAGGAGAGGGTCAGATGGAGCAGAAGATCCAGAGGAGAGGGTCAGATGGAGTAGAGGATGCAGAGGAGAGGGTCAGATGGAGCAGAAGATGCAGAGGAGAGGGTCAGATGGAGCAGAAGATCCAGAGAAGAGGGTCAGATGGAACAGAAGATGCAGAGGAGAGGGTCAGATGGAGCAGAAGGTGAAGAAGGGAGGGTCAGATGGAGCAGAAGATGCAGAGGAGAGGGTCAGATGGAGCAGAAGATGCAGAGGAGAGGGTCAGTGGAGCAGAAGATGAAGAGGAGAGGGTCAGAGGAGGAGAGGGTCTTATGGAGCAGAAGATGCTGAGGAGCGGGTCAGATGGAGCAGAAGATCCAGAGGAGAGGGTCAGATGGAGCAGAAGATGCAGAGGAGAGGGTCAGATGGAGCAGAAGATGAAGAGGAGAGGGGCAGATGGAGTAGAAGATGCAGAGGAGAGGGTCAGATGGAGCAGAAGATGAAGAGGAGAGGGTCAGATGGAGTAGAAGATGCAGAGGAGAGGGTCAGATGGAGCAGAAGATGCAGAGGAGCGGGTCAGATGGAGCAGAAGATGAAGAGGAGAGGGTCAGATGGAGCAGAAGATGAAGAGGAGAGGGTCAGAGGAGGAGAGGGTCTTATGGAGCAGAAGATGCTGAGGAGCGGGTCAGATGGAGCAGAAGATCCAGAGGAGAGGGTCAGATGGAGCAGAAGATGCAGAGGAGAGGGTCAGATGGAGCAGAAAATCCAGAGGAGAGGGTTAGATGGAGCAGAAGATCCAGAGGAGAGGGTCAGATGGAGCAGAAGATGCAGAGGAGAGGGTCAGATGGAGCAGAAGATGCAGAGGAGAGGGTCAGATGGAGTAGAAGATGAAGAGGAGAGGGTCAAATGGAGCAGAAGAAGCAAAGGAGAGGGTCAGATGGAGCAGAAGATGCAAAGGAGAGGGTCAGATGGAGTAGAAGATGCAGAGGAGAGGGTCAGATGGAGCAGAAGATGCAGAGGAGAGGGTCAGATGGAGTAGACGATGCAGAGGAGAGGGTCAGATGGAGCCGAAGATGCAGAGGAGAGGGTCAGATGGAGCCGAAGATGCAGAGGAGAGGGTCAGATGGAGCAGAAGATCCAGAGGAGAGGGTCAGATGGAGCCGAAGATGAAGAGGAGAGGGTCAGATGGAGCAGAAGATCCAGAGGAGAGGGTCAGATGGAGCAGAAGATCCAGAGGAGAGGGTCAGATGGAGCAGAAGATCCAGAGGAGAGGGTCAGATGGAGCAGAAGATCCAGAGGAGAGGGTCAGATGGAACAGAAGATGCAGAGGAGAGGGTCAGATGGAGCAGAAGATCCAGAGGAGAGGGTCAGATGGAGTAGAAGATGCAGAGGAGAGGGTCAGATGGAGCAGAAAATGAAAAGGAGAGGGTCAGATGGAGCAGAAGATCCAGAGGAGAGGGTCAGATGGAGCAGAAGATCCAGAGGAGAGGGTCAGATGGAGCAGAAGATGCAGAGGAGAGGGTCAGATGGAGCAGAAGATCCAGAGGAGAGGGTCAGATGGAACAGAAGATGCAGAGGAGAGGGTCAGATGGAGCAGAAGATACAGAGGAGAGGGTCAGATGGAGCAGAAGATCCAGAGGAGAGGGTCAGATTGAGTAGAAGATGCAGAGGAGAGGGTCAGATGGAGCAGAAGATGCAGAGGAGAGGGTCATATGGAGCAGAAAATGCAGAGGAGAGGGTCAGATGGAGCAGAAGATGCAGAGGAGAGGGTCAGATGGAGCAGAAGATGAAGAGGAGAGGGTCAGGTGGAACAGAAGATGAAGAGGAGAGGGTCAGAGGAGGAGAGGGTCTTATGGAGCAGAAGAGCAGAGGAGAGAAGCACAGAAGAGGGTCAGACAGAGCAGAGGATTCACTGCTCACACCTCGGAAGCCAATATTTTGGTAGTTTTCCAGCTTTGTGCAAAAATATTAACGGCAGTATCGCACTGCTCGGCAAATAACACCAAGCCGCCACCATCGTCAGCAGACAGGAGTCCTCAAACTCCATCAGCTCCAGTATAAACACCATGTACACCGAAACAAGCACCACAAATCGCAACATTAGCACTCCCAAAATGGTCATCATGGTCACGAAAGCTCTGTGTTTCAGTTGGTTCACCCGCTTCAACTCCCCGCCCCCTTCCGCAGGCCCTGGACGAATCAGAACGCAGAGAACTGAGATGCTACAGAAGGAGACTATAATCACGGATACCACTGTCACACCAATAATTGATATTTTATCTGTATTTTTGGGGATGACTGAAAAACTTACAAATACCGTGCTGAGGATCCACGAACTCGCTATGCTAACATTCCTAATCAAAACCCCACCCCTTTTCTTCAAACGCAGGTACACGATTGGGTGAACCACGGCCAGGTAGCGCTCCACACAGGTGAGCGAGTGAATACACATCTGCCCGGTCACGCCCAAGTTAAACAGGCGCGATCCAAGTCTCGCGATGGTCAGCTGCCAGGTCTGGACCCCGATGGAATAGAAGGCGGCGGAGATGATGGTAAGGATCTCCATGGCGATAATGTTGAAGGTGAAGACGTCAGAGTGGCTGGGTGGAGACTGCTGTTTCTGTTTCTCTCTGTATCCAACATGGAGGACGAGGAGGAAGAGAGGGAGGAGGAGGAGGTAAGAGGCCAGCCAAGCGCGGAGAAGGTCTATCACAGCACTGCTCGTACAGAGGTCCTGTGGAGGTGACGAGGAGTTCCCCGAGGGATCAATGGAGAAGGCTGGAAGCATCTGGCAAAAATAATGAAAAATATTAAAGGTCCCATGGCACGAAATTTTCACTTTCTGAGGTTTTTGAACGTTAATGTGAGCTCCCCTACCCTGTTTAGGCCCCCCCATGGCTAAAAGTTGAGAAATGTTTAAACTGAGCAACTGCGATCCTTTTCCACGTTTGAAAAAAAGACAGCCCAAACGGGCAATTTTGGACAAAGGAACTTTCTGACCTCACACTCGGGGAAAGGTTTCCACCCCCGTCTGGATGTCCACCCTGTCTCTGGAAATCACGCCCAGAGAATGTGGACCGCAGACGAGCTACGAAATACGAGATGCGTTTTTTTTTTTTTTTGCCTGGAGAGGCGTGAGAGTGTTTCCAGGCTCGGATGTCCTTTATCCGAGCTTCCGAACCTCTGAAACAGCAGTGATTTAATTTTATTTTCTGTGGAAATTTGTTTTTTTTTTTTTTCATGGGATGCGCCTGCTGCTAATGCTGCTAACGCTGCTACACCGGACTCGCCTGCCGCCCCCCGCCCGGAGAGGAGACGCCGCAAGCGGTGTGAGAGGAGGCAGAAGCGAGGCCGACGCGGCGGTATCAGAGCTAGGCTAACGGCTAGCCCGCACCGGCCGGCCATTCCATCCATTCTCCTCGCCAACGTGCAGTCTCTGGACAATAAAATGGACTACATCAGACTGAGGGCTGCCCAGCGCGACGTGAGGGAGTGCTGTGTTTTTGTTTTTACGGAAACATGGCTCCATGACAACATCCCGGACTCAGCGGTGCGCCTGGACGAGCTAACATGCTACCGCTCGGACCGAGCTAGCGGTGTCCCCGGAGTTAAATCCCGCGGAGGGGGTTTAATAATTTTTCTTCGGGACACTTATTGTCGGGACGCTGTGGTGGTATGTAGACACTGTTCACCCCTAGTGGAGTTTATGATTCTGAAGTGCCGGCCTTTTTATCTCCCGCGTGAAATCACGGCAATATTGCTAGTGGTTGTTTACGTCCCCCCATCACCGAACAGCGCTGATAGGAGGGAGGCACTGTATGAGTTGTATAACTCTATTAGCGAGCAACAGACTGCTCACCCGGACTGATTTTTTATCCTTGCCGGGGATTTCAATCATGCAGACCTCAAAACTGTCATGCCACAAATGCATCAGCATGTTGATTTCCCAACCAGGGGAAACAACATTTTGGACATGGTTTACACTACACACAAGGGAGCTTACAAGGCTTACCCCCTCCCCCACATAGGCCTCTCTGACCACATCTCTGTTGTGCTCAGACCGGCATACAGACCCCGTGTAAGGGTCTCTAGGCCGGCTCTGAAGCAGATCCAGGTGTGGCCAGAGGGGGCCTCGTCTGCACTACAGCACTGCCTCGGTACAACAGACTGGGCAGTGTTCAAACAGGCCGCCACATACAACAATCACACTGACATTGAGGAGTACGCAGACACTGTGACCTCCTACATCACCAAATGCATTGGTGATGTCACACACACAAAAACAATCACCACCAGGGCTAACCAGAAGCCATGGCTGACAGGGGAGGTTCACAGGCTGTTGAGAGCCAGGAACGCTGCCTTCAGAGCTGGGGATGTCCCCCATCTGAGGGCAGCAAGAGCCAACCTGTCCCGTGGAATCAGGAAAGCCAAACACAAATACACACAGAAAATAACCGGACACTTTAGAGATAGCAGGGACACACGGAGTCTGTGGCAGGGCATCCAGAACATCACGGATTACAAACCCTTGCCACAGACCTGTGATAATAATATCACCCTGCTCAATGACCTCAACAGCTTCTTTGCACGGTTTGAGGCAGGAAATGACACCCGGCCCCAAAAAACTCCACCACCTCCCCACGACCAGCCCCTGTGTGTGTCTGCAGCCAGCGTGAAGAGGACACTCTCCAGGATCAACACCCGCAAGGCTGCAGGCCCGGACAACATTCCTGGTCGTGTGTTGAAAGACTGTGCAGAGGAGCTCAAGGATGTCTTCACAGACATCTTTAATGCTTCTCTGAGCCAGGCTGTCGTTCCCTCCTGCTTCAAAACCACTACCATCGTTCCCGTGCCAAAGAAGCCCACTCCGGCCACTTTTAATGACTATCGCCCTGTTGCACTGACCCCCATCATCATGAAGTGCTTTGAACGGCTAGTCATGGCACACATCAAATCCATCCTCCCCCCCACCCTAGACCCATACCAGTTTGCATACCGGGCCAACCGCTCTACCGAGGATGCAATCTGTTCTGCACTTCACCCGGCTCTCACCCACCTAGACAATAAAGACTCATATGTGAGAATGCTGTTCATAGATTTCAGTTCAGCATTCAACACTATAATCCCACAGCAGCTCATTATCAAACTAGACCACCTGGGGCTTCAGACCTCACTGTGTAATTGGCTGCTGGACTTCCTCAGTGAGAGGCCACAGGCAGTGCGGGTCGGCAGAAACACCTCAAGCTGCATTAGACTGAGCACAGGAGCCCCCAGGGCTGTGTGCTCAGTCCGATGCTCTTCACTCTGCTGACCCACGACTGCTCACCAGCGTTCAGCACCAATCACATAGTGAAGTTTGCGGACGATACGACTGTGGTGGGTCTCATCTCTAATAACGATGAGACAAACTACAGGAGTGAGGTGAGCCTTCTGACCCAGTGGTGCAGCAATAACAATCTCCTTCTTAATGTTGAAAAGACCAAGGAGATTGTTGTTGACTTCCGGAGAGGCCCCACCCAGCACCCCCCACTGTCCATCAATGGTGCTGCTGTAGAGAGGGTGAGCAGCACCAAATTCCTGGGGGTGCACATCAGTGAGGACCTCTCCTGGACAGTGAATACTGTATCACTGGCAAAGAGGGCTCAGAAGCGCCTCTATTTCCTCCGCAAACTGAGGAGAGCTGGAGCCCCTCCACCCATTATGACCACCTTCTACCGAGGCACCATTGAGAGCGTCCTGACCAGCTGCATCACTGTGTGGTACGGGAGCTGCACTGAACAGAACAGGAAAGCCCTGCAGCGCATAGTGAATGCAGCTGGGAGGATCGCTGGTGTCTCTCTCCCCTCCCTCCTAGACATTTTTAACACCCGGCTCACCCGCAGAGCGTCCAGCATTGTGGGTGACCCGAGCCACCCCGCACATAGCCTGTTCAGCCTCCTGCCCTCGGGGAGAAGGTACCGGAGTCTCCGGGCCCACTCCACCAGGCTTTCAAACAGCTTCATCTACCAGGCTGTCAGGAGGCTGAACTCACACCCGAACTCACACCCGAACTCCCACCTTACCCATCTCCCACCCCCCACCCCCCATATTGGCATAACCTGTATTCCATAAAAAGACCTATCACTCTAGACACTTTAAAAAAAAAAAAAAAAAAAAAAAAAAAAAAACTGCTGCTAAGGACGACTGTTGCACTGTTGCACATTTACATTTACTACTGGATTTTACTCCTGTTGCACTGTTGTTTACTACTGTTATTGCACACTTACATTTACTACTGGAATTTTTAGTACTGTTGTTTACTCCTGTTATTGAATTTTACCCCCGTTGCACTGTCGTTTACTACTGTTATTGCACATTGACTACTGGAATTTTAGTACTGTTGTTTACTCCTGTTACTGCACTAGAATTACTACTGTTGCACATTTATTTTTATTTTATCTTAACTCCTATGCACATTCTACTGCACATGACCAAGTCACTGCTGTATCTTCCATTGCACATTTTTGATGCACACTGCACACTTTGGAAATCTGTATATAGTATAGTTTATTTATTATGTTGCACTGTTTTAAGATTTTAGATCGTAGACTTTAGTTTTAACTTAGATCTCTGTCTTAGATAGTTTTTTGTTGTGTTTTGTCTTCATATTGTATTTTGTACACTGTCTTTTTGCACTACCTGGCCAGAGAGAAACAAAATTTCGATTCACTGTATGTTGAACACATATGGCAGAATTGACAATAAAGCTGACTTTGAACTTTTGAACTTTTGAACTTTGATCTTCCTCTGCGCTTAAAACACATAAGTAGGTGACAGCGCACATCGCACAGCAAATCCAGGAAACAGCGGCGTATTTGACCTTATTAAAGCATGGAGGAAGATATGAGACGCTTTCCATAAAAAAAAAACACATTTCCACAGAAAATAAAATTAAACCACTGCTGTTTCAGAGGTTCAGAGGCTCGGATAAAGGACATCCGAGCCTGGAAACACTCTCACGTGCCTCCAGGCAAATAAAAAAACGCATCTTGCATTTCGTAGCTCGTTTGCGGTCCAAACTCTCTGGGCGTGATTTCCAGAGACGGTGGGTAGAAACATTTCCGCGAGTGTGACGTCAGAAAGTTCCCTTGTTCAGAATTGCCCGTTTGGGCTGTCTTTTTTTCAAACACGGAAAAGGATCACAAATGTTCAGTTTACAGATTTTGCAACTTTTAGCCATGGGGGGCCCTAAACAGGGTAGGGGAGCTCACATTAACGTTCAAAAACCTCAGAAAGTGAAAATTTCATGCCATGGGACCTTTAAGATTAAGTCTTTATTTGGTCTCACACACAATGACACACTGACTTGACTTTTTGCATTTGACTCATCCTTTTCAGGAGCAGTGAGCAGCCATCTTTTCGCCACCCGGGTGGCAGTACTGTGAAGGGTCTTGCCCAAGGACCCACACTGGCTCACTCATTGCCAGGAGGGGATTTGAACCCAGGTCCCCCCGGGGGAAAGTCAGTGACTTACCAGTTGAGCTAGTCAGCCGGCTTAGCTTTACGTAAACAGAAATTTGTAAAATCACAAATAGTTCTAGGCAAAAGTACATATCACTTTAAGTACAAGGAAAACAAAGTCACAGTGACACTATGTAACTTTTTGGTTGAGGGTCCATCACCTGCTTGTTTCTATGGATATGTCTTTGCTCTGCCTGGAATGTTCCACAGTATGGCATTAAACAGCTCTACTTTACATTTTTTTTAAATTACAGGTGGTTCTATAGCTCAAAAATACTGAGAAACACAGGCATTCTGACTGTGAGCGGGGTCGCCTCTCTACAGATCTGACCTGTAACTTGGTCTAGTTTGGTCTCCATGAAGATTTCAGAAAGTTTCAGTGCCATACTGTGAAACATTCCAGACAAAGCAGTAATATCACCGTGGAGAAAAGCATTTGACGGACCCTCCACCCGAAGAGTTGTGTAACTTTTGTGTATAGAAATTTTAACATAAAATATCAATAAACCTTACCTGTTCGTATCTACCTGATTCAAGTACTACTCTGAAAACATAGAGATAAAAATAAGTACTGGTCTGCTCTGAAGCCTGTCCTGTTTTGGTAGAAGGAGCAGATGTTATGGTGAGTGGATCAGGTCTGTGGGATGGCATGTGATTCACTTGAACACATTAGGCAAATGTTGATAGAGGAGAAGAGCTGCGGTCAGTGATGGTGTCAAATATTTCAAACTTCAACACTGAGGTCCCGTCAGGTCATGCGAGGAGAGCGTGGTCATTTCTGAAAATGCCACAGCGGGGTGCCAGCGGTAAAAACTGTCATTGTGTCCTTAGGCAAGACGCTTCGCCCACATAATGAATGTGGCGTGTGCATGAGTGACGGAGTGCGGAGTGAATGAATAATGCACAAATTGTAAAGCGCTATCGATATTTTGTAGGGACATCACGTTCCAGGTGTTCTACATGTACGTCTGTGGTGGAATGTTCAGCTGTTACCATGTAGACATACTGCACACATTAGCAAACACTCAAAAAAGGTTTAAGAGCGTTCGTGGTCCTGTTTAGGAGTTTGATTTTCAACAAAAAGGTGAGAGAGACTAATTGAAAAAAACTGTTGGCTAATGCTAGCTAGCTTGTGACTGTAATTTTATACGTCAGAGACTTGTTTAAAGGGATATGCCACCCCCAGGTCAAACTTGGGCATCTCCCCACAGTCCAGAGACTAAAATAAGTGGTGGAAAGCGTTTTTCTGGTGACCCAGCCATTGTCCGAGTCTGTCAGCACTGACCGCCGCGGTATCTGCAGCTCCTCCGCCTTAGACTGGAGTCTAACGTCGCCAGAGAAAGATTTCGGCCAAAAGGAATTAATTTGCTCGATGCTTTTCCCAATTACTTTGTGTGTAGTGCGCATTCATATCGAGTGCAAATAAATGAGCAAATCAACACGGAGCGCTTGCCTTGGTCATTTTGGGTCATTTATTTGCACTCGATATGAATGCGCACTACACAGAAAGTAATTGGGAAAAGCATCGAGCAAATTAATTCCTTTTGGCCGAAATCTTTCTCTGGCGACGTTAGACTCCAGTCTAACGCGGAGTAGCTGCAGATACCGCGGCGGTCAGTGGCGACAGACTCGGGCAATGGCTGGGTCACCAGAAAAACGCTTTCCAACACTTATTTTAGTCTCTGGACTGTGGGGAGATGCCCAAGTTTGACCTGGGGGTGGCATATCCCTTTAACAGCTCAAATCAGATATCCTGTTGTAGTTCCAACTAAATCAGTTCTTTCTGGTCAGAATGTGTTAAAACAAAGCTCAGACAGAGCTTCACACCCCCTGGCAGGGCCGGATTATGCCCCCCCCCATCCAACACTTGGACCCCTGGGCACCGGCCCCACTGGCCCGGTCCTTAAGACGGCCCTGCCCACAGGGAATATTGATGACATCATTTGCAAAGTATGAATATAAGACATACATATGCATGCGTGAAGAGTCCCTCAGTCGTCCAGGTAGAATCCATGATAAAAGGAGAAATTCAATTTGTCAACTGGACAAAGTTTGTTTGGTCGAAAACGTTTCGCTGCTCATCCGAGAGGCTTCGTCAGCTCTGGTTCTAGTGCTGGTTAGACCCTGTTTATATCTAGCTGCAGGGATGAGCTCACTACACTGAAATAGCTCTGAAACTATCTCCACTAATCTGTATCTTTTGTATTACGAATTCCTTTGGCGTCTAGTATTAGCATATCTATTCAGCCCTAGGAGGCGCTCACTACACTGAAATAGCTCTGAAACTATCTCAACTAATCGGTCTCTTTGTTTTTCAAATTTCTCTGGCGTCTAGTTTAGCCTCCCTCTCGGATGAGCGGCGAAACGTTTTCGACAAATTGAATTTCTCCTGTTATCATACATATGCATGGTTATTATCAGTGTTAACTTGCTCTACACAGAACTTCTTGCTGTGAGGCTTGAGCGCTAGCCAGTGGTGAAAGAATTACTCAATTTTGTCACTTAAAGGGATAGTGGAGTTTTTTTTATGTTAATCTGTATGGGTTTCCTTCAAAAAGTTCCGTGTGTTGACACAGGCTTACCTCTGACAGTCTCAGCTGATCCCGGTTCGGCTCGCTTTCTGGAGCCCACGTAAGTAGGTCCGGTAACTTCCCTGGAACATGAAATAAAGCTTGTTTTTCTTCTCAAAACAAAACATTTGTTAGAAAGGTGAAAGGCCTGTTCACTTGTAAACTTTGGCGTAGACATCCGCTGAAGGTGAACAGGCTGATAGAGTTAACATGGGCGTAGTGATACGAGTGGAGAGAGACAATAAGCAAATGCAAAATACACTGCTGGATGTTTCGTGGACAACTGTTTTGGACGCAAATATATCACCCTGGGGTATATTTGCCATGAGTTTTCTGATCCGGCCCCTTTGGGATCAAAGTAGGTTGGATACGGCCCCCGGACCAAAATGAGTTTGACACCCCTGCTCTAGATGAAGTCTCCTGAAATGGTTTTCACTTCACAGCTGTGCCTTGTCAGGGTCAGGAAATGCTAAAATCCAAAGGGTGGCTATTTTTATTTATAATTCATATTTTTTTAAAATGTATTTTGAATTTTTTGTTTTGTTTTATTTTATTCTGTACGTGTTCATTTCAATAGGAATTTAAAATGTACGTGTGTGAGTGTGGTCAACTGTGTCTTTTATTTATTTTATTTATTTATTTATTTGCTATTTTATGATTTTTATGGTTCTGCTTTTATTTGATGTTGACCGTTTTTATTGTTTTAGCACTGGTATTAATACATTTTGTGCAAAGATGATATGACCTTTTTGTTGTCTTCATTTTATGATCTCCAAGTAGCATTTTGGAAATTGCTTTGTTTGTAAAATGCTGAAATATACTCAACAAAAATATAAACGCAACACTTTTGTTTTGCTCCCATTTTTCCTGAGATGGACCCAAAGATCCAAAATTCACTCCAGATACACAACACTACCATTTCTCTCAAACATTGTTCACAAATCTGTCCAAATGTGTGACAGCGAGCACCTCTGCCCCGCCGAGACAATCCACCCCACCTCACAGGTGCGCCACATCAAGATGCCGATCCGACATCATGACCAGTGCACAGGTGCGCCCCAGACTGCCCACAATAAAAGACCACCCCGAAATGTGCATTTTTTTTGCACATCTTCGCATAGAGTTTATCAGATTGTCAATTGTGGCCTGTGGAATGTTGGTCCACTCCTCTTCAATGGTTGTGCGAAGTTGCTGGATATTAGTGGGAGCTGGTACACGCTGTCGTATACGCCGGTCAAGCACATCCCAAACATGCTCAATGGGTGACATGTCCGGTGAGTATGCTGGCCATGCAAGAACTGGGACATTTTCAGCTTCCAAGAATTGTGTACAGATCCTTGCAACATGGGGCCGTGCATTATCTTGCTGAAAGATGAGGTGATGTTCATGGATGTATGGCACAACAGTGGGCCTCAGGATCTCATCACGGTATCTCTGAGCATTCAAAATGCCATCAATAAAATGCACCTGTGTTCTTCGTCCATAACAGCCTTTGAAGAGGAGTGGACCAACATTCCACAGGCCACAATTGACAATCTGATAAACTCTATGTGAAGAAGATGTGTTGCACTGCATGAGGCAAATGGTGGTCACACCAGATACTGACTGGTTCTGAGTCCCCAGACCCCCAATAAAGCAAACAAAAAAATGCACATTTCGGGGTGGCCTTTTATTGTGGGCAGTCTGGGGCGCACCTGTGCACTGGTCATGATGTTGGATCGGCATCTTGATGTGGCGCACCTGTGAGGTGGGGTGGATTGTCTCGGCGGGGCAGAGGTGCTCGCTGTCACACATTTGGACAGATTTGTGAACAATGTTTGAGAGAAATGGTAGTGTTGTGTATCTGGAGTGAATTTTGGATCTTTGGGTCTGTCTCAGGAAAAATGGGAGCAAAACAAAAGTGTTGCGTTTATATTTTTGTTGAGTGTAGATAGAAATAGAAATAAAGTGGATTTGGATAATAGTGCTTTCCGAATTATTTTGTCATTAGACTCCAGGTTTACGACTTGACTATACCAAGAATAAAGTCCAAACACCATACAGAGGTAACAAACCCAACAATTTAAATAGAACAAAAACGTATTCCTGTGTACCATTGTTATCAAAGTGCATCATTTGTATAGTAATAAATAAAACATGATAAAATATCTGTAACTCACCATTCTTGTGATTTATCTGAACCCGTCAAACTGAAATGAAGGCACTGGGTTGAGGTGAGGACGCTGATCCAGAACTGACCAGTATTTGCGTGTTTCACATTACCAGACCACAGTGAGGACATTAGGGAAATGAATGTGTGATTTCAAGTGTGCAAATAAAGTGGCTTCTAGGGGAGGGAATCTACGGCCATCAGATTCAGTTTGATGGTGACGTCAAACTGAATCTGTGATCTTTATGTTTTACTGCATTGTACTGTTCAGCTCAAAGTAGTGGCTACTTTTTATGAACGAAGAAATTACTTTTATTTAACACAACTACTTTATTTAAAAAGGTGCATTGTGTAACCTTTCTGGTGGAGGGTCCGTCAAACGCTTTTCTCCATGGAGATGTTATTGGTTTGTCTGGAATGTTTCACAGAATAGTACTGAAGCTTTCTATCTTTTTTTAAAATTATCTTGTATTATTACAAGGTACATATTTTAACACCACAATAATATTCGCAAAACACTCAGAAGACACATCGGGGGATGTGGGCACAGGAATAAACACCACTGGGCACAAGGGCTAAGAGAAACAGGGGGAGTGTAGAGGACCAAAGGGCTCATTCCAGGTGAAGAAAGGGGGTCTGGGGGGGAGCAAGGGCGATGCAGTGTCCAGGGAAGGTCCAGACGACAGGGTCCAGGGGGGGACAGCGGAGGTGGGTAGGGGTCAGAAGTCCAACCGAGGGGAACCGGTTTGGGAGACGGAGAAAAGTGTATTGTCTGGGGTGAGGGTGTTCCAAAAGTCAGTTTCTCTTGCGGAGTGGAGATGGTGAACGTGGGCACGAAGGAGCGCCGTGAAGAGGGGCCAGTGCTCTGCTGCTCGGCCGTCGTGGAGGTGGTGGTTTCGTGCCACAAAGACAGAATATCTGGCCATGGACAGGACGAGGCGGGCGGTGTCCCAGTTGACCATAGCAGCGTCCGGCCCCCGAGATCGCTGCTGGACAGGTCCGAAGAGGCAAAACCAGAGCTCGGGGTCATCGATTCCATGGGCTGCCGGCGGTGGCCCATGGAACGCCAGCCTCCGAGCGAGAAGGTCCAGCAGCCGGGTCCAGAACCACCGCACGACAGGACACTAGACGGCCAGATGGAGGAGGTCTTCAGGCGCCTCACCACATACCGGACAGTCACAGCCGTACCTGTCAGGGTGTATTGCGTGCAACCTGGTGCAGGTGTAAATGATCCTGTGCCTCATCTTAAAGTCAAACTTGCTGACTTGGGGTGGGGTGTACCAATTATATACGTGAGCCCAGATGGAGGTAATGTCATGTGTGGGAAATGTCTGTGACCATCTGTGTTCTGCAGAAGGGCGCCGAGCGACATGGAGACCAAACCAGACCAAGTTACAGATCAGATCTGTGGAGAGGCAACCCCGCTCACAGTCAGAATGCCTGTTTTTCTAGGTATTTTTGAGCTGTAAAACCATGTCAAACCATGTTTAATGTCATACTGTGGAACATTCCAGACAGAGCAATGACATATTCATAGAAACAAGGTGACATAGTGCATATCGGCTTTGTAACAGCAAGTCTATGAGTAGCCGTTAGCAACTAAGGATGTAATGATATCCAAATTTCTTGGTACGATATTATCATGATATGCATCTCACGGTACGATATTTATTGCTTTATTAACAGAACTGTAGATAGAATACTGTTTACTTTTACCTTGACAAGATTTTGGTGATAAGAATTACTGACATAATCCCAAGAATTAAGGTAAAAACATATTTCTTCATGTTGTCTGCACTGAAAAGAATCATGGGATATGTAGTTCCATATGTTTATTAAAGGTCCCATGGCATGAAATTTTCACTTTCTGAGGTTTTTGAACGTTAATGTGAGCTCCCCTACCCTGTTTAGCCCCCCCCATGGCTAAAAGTTGCGAAATGTCTAAAGTGAGCATTTGCGGTCCTTTTCTGCGTTAGAAAAAAAAACACAGCTCAAACGGGCGATTCTCAACAAGGCACCTTATTGACGTCAGATCGAAAAATGCAGTTCCACCCCCCGTCTGTGTCTCTACTCAGCGTCTCTGTAAATCACGCCCATAGAGTTTGGACTGCAGAGGAGCTACGCAATGCGAAATGCGTTTTTTTTATTTGCCTGGAGGCACGTCCGAGTGTTTCTAGGCTCGGAAGTCCTTTATCTGAGCCTCTGGACCTTTGAACAGCAGTGGTTTAATTTTATTTTCTGTGGAAATGTGTTTATTTTTCAATGAAACGCTTCAAATCTCTCCTCCGTGCAAAAACAAGGAAATGGATCAGCTGAGGGCTCAGAGCCGAAAGCGGAGTTTGGCCACGCCCCCACCCTCTACTATAGGCCAGCTCTTTTCTCCTCATTTGCACTCAAGCAACAAGGCCCATTATGGAGTGTTCAGAGAGAGAAAAATTACTCTTTCTCAGCTTATCTCTGTTTCTCATGCACTGAGTGTTGATTTTGAAGAAGGATTCATTTACAGTATTAGGGAACCATTAAGGAGCCATATAAAAGCATCAAGAAGTACCATGTCATGGGATCTTTAACTGTTGCGACTACCAAACAATACATTTAAGCAAAGAAACTTATAATTCGATATATTGTGACAGCCCACGATATTATTGCGAGACCTTTCGGTTGCTGTTACATCCCTATTAGCCACCTGTTTAGCTTCTCCGCTTTTCTCGACTTTTATAAGAGAAAACTACATCTCACACGCCTCTGTCCTCTGCAGAGACTCGGTGTGGAGTTCGTTTAGAGAAGTTCATCTGTGAGCTTTAACATGATGCTGTTACGGCGCGTGCTTCTTCTTCTGTCTGTCTGAATAGAAACAAATTAACGTTTTCCAGGATATTTGCATTTTTTGGTTTTGAATGATGTATTTTCACGTCTCACATAATGGGGTCTTTAGGCAAATACGTAACAGATACGCTACAGCTGACGTTCTTTTTAAAATGTTTTGTTATTGTGATACGAGAGGCAGTACAAACAGACTTTAGTGCATATAACAAGGTTTGAAAGGGTGACTTCTGCTCTTCTTATATGGGAGGGCGAGTGTCTGTGAGATAAGTAATAAAACAGAAGAGATATAAGAGTGTAAGGGCGATAGGGGAAACAAAATAAAATAAATATAAAGAAGAAAAGAAAGAATAATTAGTCCTGTAATTCATTATGATTTATCTTCCTCTCCTTACCCCTTTGTTGCTTTGTTAATTATTTATTTATTTTCCCCTTTTCCTTCCCTACAGCCACAGTTCTGCCATATATTTGTCATTTTATACAATTCTCCAATCAAACTCTTTGCTGTGCGTGTTTTACATCTGGAACTAACCAATAAAACTACTTATTTTTCACTACTCGACTGTGTATATGGTGTTTTAATAGAATTACTGTATATTTCAAGTCATTTTTTTTGTCTGTTTTAGTTCCAATTATAGGTAGAAAGAATAAAACTGACATCATGATTACAGCCTGATGTTTGTCATTGGTTTGGATGAACAAATTCTGCTCTTTCAAAGTGGAACGCATATACATTTTTATTTTATTTATTTATTTTTTTGAGCATATCGTACACATCACTTTAGTCTAAACAACAGTGATTATTGGCCTGTAGAATTGCGTGATGTCATCTGAAACCCAATAATAGTGTACACATTTTATGAAGCTTTATACAGTGGTACCTCACCTTACGAATGACCCAACAAACGAAAATTTCAAGTTACGAAACGCCTTCACGTTAAATTTTGGTCTCTAGATACGAAAGAAAATTCAAGTTACGCGAAATCTCAAAAATTCAAATAATGCGCGCTCAGCCACACACATTATACGCTTTTCTCAGACTGGATTTAAACTTTTCTCACATTTGTCTCTCGTTTAAACACTCAAACTTTCATAGATTTTCAACAAAATTATTAATAGTGAAGTGTGGGGGGAAGGGGGAGGGGGGAGAAAACTGCGCTCTGACACGTGTGATAGCGCAGCATGACCCGGCGCGGCGCTGCCAGCAGGTCTAGACCTGGACTAAACCAGGACTAAACCTGGACTAAACCTGGACTAAACCAGGTCTAGACCTGGACTAAACCAGGACTAGACCAGGTGGATTAAAGCGCAGCGCGCGGGTCTATTTCCTGGTTTCGTTTCGAGTCACAGCTGAGGCGAGCAGCGAGGACTCCCCTCGGGACGGCACGCAGTCTGAGCGCATGAACGAAACCCACGAACGCATGCAAGAGCCGCAGTGGTCTAGACCTGCTCTAGACCTGGTCTAGACCAGCACGGGTCTCGTTCATGCGTGCGGTCCCCCTCGCTGCTCCCCTCAGCTGTGACTCGAAACGAAACCAGGAAATAGACCCGCGCGCGGCGCTTTAATCCACCTGGTCTACTCCTGGTCTAGTCCTGGTTTAGTCCTGGTTTAGTCCAGGTTTAGTCCTGGTTTAGTCCAGGTCTAGACCTGCTGGCAGCCCCGCGGCGGGTCATGCTGCGCTATCACACGTGTCAGAGCGCAGTTTTCTTCCCCCTCCTCCTTCCCCCCACACTTCACTATTAATAATTTAGTTGAAAATCTATGAAAGTTTGAGTGTTTAAACGAGACAAATGTGAGAAAAGTTTAAATCCAGTCTGAGAAACCAATCAGGACGCAGAACACAATGTTACACTATAAAAAAGTTACACTATAAAAAAAAAAAACTTGGATCGGGGCCTTGGAACGAATCAGGCTTTTTCCATTGAAATAGCTACTCAACTTACGAATTTTTCACGTTACGAAACCACTTCTGGAATGAATTAATTTCGTAAGGTGAGGTACCACTGTATGTTGTTCTATAAACTATTCATCAAAACAACACACACCTATTGCAATATAATTTTAACTAACATGGAGCTCTGTGTGTTTGACACTGTGGGTCTGGTCAACACTTCCTTCTTTGTACTTCACGCCAAACTCAGACAGAATCGTCCAATCAGGTGGGTCTATTTCTGTGACTTTGTGTAATGATCTCTTAGCTCATTGATGATCTATTGAGCTGAGTATCCGCAGCACAGTTCTGTCCGTCTGATCATGGGAAAATCCATAGACGGTATAAAGAAGTGATCTAAGTGAGTGTGGCGTCACCCATAGTGTCCAATGAAGCTCACGATGCTAACAGTTATAGGAACAAATGTGTCCAACCACAGGAAAACCAATACCAAGTCGTCTCGGAGGCGTTTTGAATTATTCACAGATTCTGAGAAGCCCCGGAGAAACAGACGTCTCCCGAACCTGTCCCGAAGGTCTCCCGAACGTGTCATGTGTCCAAGTAGAAGTTAAAAGTCCATTTTCATGTCCTTATTGTCTGGCAGTGCTGCTTACATATGCACAAACTCCTCACAGCTGATCAGCGTAAGGCGAATCCCCCTTCTGCCTTCTCGCAACAGGATTGGCGAGCGCGCGATCTTGGCGGAATATGTTGATTTACACACGCCCCGTTTCATTCGGCAAAAACTAGCATTTTTGAAATTAAAAATGTATGTTTTTAACGTCACTAATGTTGTTATCTGAAACATGGAGAGGCTTCTTCATGATCTCAACTAGCACATTCTGCAAAAAAACGAAAATCACAAATTTTGAAAAAAAAAAAACAAACACAAAAACTGCATTTTCTGAGAATCTGTAATGCCGACATGCGGGCTCAGCGTCCGTGGTGGGACACAAATTTGGAACCAAGCCCCATATTAGGAATAGGAATTTATGAAAAGACAAAACAGTGAAATAAAAACACTAGGATCATGTAGAGCGGGTTAATATGAACATTTTAACAAAATAACGAGACTCACAGCAACAGTTACAGAGAGAGGGGTGGCCGTTTCACATTCTAAGTCAATTGGAATTGGAGTCAAAGGAGCCGGAAGCGCCCCCATGCACAATTCCTATTTGGAACATGGCAGGGTGGGTTAGCTATGTCCATTTATATAGACCCCTTTACAGTTAGTAAACAGACGTGACGTCACCGGCATGTGCGCGCATTGTTGACTCAGAATCAACCATGGCGGACCATAGCGGAGTATCTGAACGATAGGGAGAGCTACATTCAAAAGCTCACGTTGAGCAACGGGGTTCGACTACCAGATCCTTATGCGATCACGGAGTGGCAGTACGACCGCAGAAAGTGGCCAGATTTACAGTGGACAGATATCCACTGTTATTTAGTGGAGAAGCCCAGCGTGTATACAAGAAGAAGAAGAAGAAGAAGAAGAAGAGACTTTATTGATCTCACAGTGGAGAAATTCTTCTCTGCATTTTAACCCATCCTATATATATATACATATATATTAGGAGCAGTGGGCAGCACACATTAGGGCGCCCGGGGACCATCTCCATGATCTTCTTGCTTCGGCTTGGTCAGGACCTAAGCTGGAGGTACCTATGGTGCATGTTTTGGGTTGATGGGGGATCGAACCCGGAACGGGGGATCGAACCCGGAACCTTCTTGCTGTGAAGCAAGAGCGCTAACCACTCTACCAGTTTGCCGTGTGTGGCCATGTACAGGAGGTAAAATACCACGATATCGATGGGGAGTTTTGCGTGTTGGCATCTGATGTTCTCCCCAGTCAAAGACAAGGCCACAAGACGACCATGTACAATGCTTGGGCTATCATCAACAAGCGCGAGAACTACGTTCTGACCGCCAACTGCACTTGCGTTGCGGGGTAAGTAACATACTACGACTTAATTCACGAGTCACAGATGTGATCTCAGTCATGTCAAATGCCATTTATGATGGTCATGCGAAAACTTATCATGCATTTGAACAAAGTTATGTTAGTTAGTTAGTTACATGTGTCTGCCGTAGAGGTTACCCGGTTAATGTGTCTGTGAGCTTTGCGGTGTCCTGTGCTTGCTAGTTAATCATGCTGCTTGTTTAGGGTAATTTGCCCAGGTGTTCACTTGTGTGTATGTCAATTGAATGATATGAACTATCATTTATTCCATCTGTTTCTCCTTATTTCACGTAAGTTCTTCTCTTCTGTATCTTTGCTGGGGGTTTTATGGTGGCAGTAGCTTTGTTTTGAGTCAACAGTGCGCGCGCATTCAGCTTTGAAACTCATCTATAGATACAGATATGGGAGAATCATGAGTTGTGGCCCAACTGTAAACACAAGCACTCAGTAGATGAGATCTGTTATAAACAGGTCCTCTCTCCCCTTTAGATAAGTCAGTTGTTTATGGTCAGACTAAGTTAAAATAAAGCTCAGATTAAAGTCTAACTTGAGTTATAGAGCCTCAGACAGAGCAGTGCCTACAGTTACCCCCAGGGAATGTTGATAACACCAGCTGCAAAGTATCAACTGTGACGGCACTATTTGTACTTTAATTGCAGCCGGCAGTTACTGATTGAGCACTTGGGAAGTTTTTCATATTTTTGCAGAAATATGATCGGTATCACCACACTACTGGGGAGATTAAAAAAACCTTTAGAGAATGAGAACAGACAGTAATCATGTTCGTCTATGAAATCCAGACTCTCCATGACGTAATCTACAAAATATAAAACAAATCTTACAAACAATATTCCCGTAATGACCATAATTATAACGAAAGCTCTCTGTTTTGATTGGTCAGTGTGTCTCGAGACCCCACCCCCTTCTCTAGGCATTGGACGATTCAGAACACAGAGTACAGAGATGCTACAGAAGGTAACTACAACAAAAAAGAAAAATGCCAAACCGATGTCTAATAAAGTATTATTATTGGTGTGTAAAATAATGGGGAGAACAGTTTTTAATCCAACGCTAATCACCCATGAACCTGCGATTGCGATATTTCTGATCTTGACCCCGTCCCTTTTCTTCAAACGCAGGTACGTGATTGGGTGAGCCACAGCCAGGTAGCGGTCCACACAGGTGAGAGCGTGGAACCACATCTGTCCAGTCATACCACTATGGAACAAACTATTTCCTATGGAACTTCTAACCCCCGTCTTAACCCCAATGATGAAACTGCAACAGCCAATCATTGCCAGAATCTCCATGGCGATGATGTTATAGGTGAAGACGTCTGAGTGACTGGGCGGAGACTGGTGCTTCTTCTTCTGTCTGTAGCCAATGTAGAGGACGGAGACGTAGAGCGGGATGAGGAGGAGGTTCAAGCTTAACAATCCTGTGACCACGTTCCCTATGATCTCATGCTCACACAGCCCTGTGTGGCTGTCTGAAGAGAGGTTTGTCTGGATGCCCATTTTAACAACTAGAACTGAACAAAACAGATGTTAAAAGGTCCTATATTACACAAAATGGACTCTGGTACACTTTAAGTTCTTATAATGTTGTTACCTTCTCATAAACGGACCTGGAGTTGTGTTTTGTTTCATTCACACATGTTTGAGTAACACTTTATTATTAGTCTGTTTACATTTCCAAAGCTCAAAATGTTCTGTTCCATCATCTGTGATGTCATTCCACTGTCTGGGGCGAAGCCACAAAATCTGTTCTTAAAGGGATATGCCACCCCCAGGTCAAACTTGGGCATCTCCCCACAGTCCAGAGACTAAAATAAGTGTTGGAAAGCGTTTTCCTGGTGACCCAGCCATTGTCCAGGTCTGTCAGCACTGACCGCCGCGCTCAGCTGCAGCTACTCTGCGTTAGACTGGAGTCTAACGGCGCCAGAGAAAGATTTCGGCCAAAAGGAATTAATTTGCTAACGGCGTAACGGGGTAACTCCCTTCCTGGTGCGTAAATAGGGATTCCCCTGTCAGCGTGGTGTGTGCTTCATCTGTCTTTTTCCGCACTGAAAAATAGTTCCCACCCAAAATGACCAAGTCAAGTTCTTCGTGTTGATTTGCACATTTATTTGCACTCGATATGAATGCACACTACACAGAAAGTAATTGGTAAAAGCATCGAGCAAATTAATTCCTTTTGGCCGAAATCTTTCTCTGGCGACGTTGACTCCAGTCTAACGCGGAGTAGCAGCAGCTGCGCGCGGCGGTCAGTGCTGACAGACTCGGACAATGGCTGGGTGAGCAGGAAAACGCTTTTCATCACTTGTTTTAGTCTCTGGACTGTGGGGAGATGCCCAAGTTTGACCTGGGGGTGGCATATCCGTTTAAACAGGTGTGCATGAAACAACACAACTCCAAAGTATTTTTTGTGATGAGGAAACAACATAATGTAGATCAGAAAATAGAGCAATATGAGCCCTTTAAAGCAGACCTATAGTACTTGTGTCTGTTACATAGTTATAATCTATGATCATGGATCATTATGTTAAAATTTGCACATTTTAAATCACAATATTCATCTAAAACAGTCTAATAAAAGAAACAAGGCTTCTGGCTTTTGTGTTAGAAAATTGTAGTGCCCAACGGAAGCTGATATCGCCGTGAACATCATCATAACAAAGAGTCCGCACCTCTTATGGAAAGCTGCAGTTCAGTTCACACTAGCAAGTAGCAGATTTTTGTAAATGTTTTTATTTGATTTGTACCTAAATATCTACGCGACACTGCTGAGTCCTAGCTGTATCACAGATTAAGAACATAAAATTAGAGAATGAAATAAGTACAGAGCAGCGGGTGTGCACCAGTTGCAGTGGGTCAACTGGGGCTGACCTGCAAAATGTCATCTTGAAAATAAACTGCGGTGAAGGATTACTCAAACATGGATGAATAACTCCAAATATAACTTCTGGTGAGTAAATGGTGAGAAGAAACAGCTATAAGTTAAAATCACTGACAAGTCAACTTTGCAGGTCTGCTTTAAGGCAGAAAAGGACTCAAAGGCCACAGTTTCATCTAGGATTTATACTAGACTGAGCTAAATAAGTCTGCATCATTATTGTTCTTTTGTTGCTATTATGGGAACTGCAATAAACAGATAAAGCATATTAAAACATTAGATTGCAGACTGCATGAATAAATGGAACACTTTTGTCCAGAGGGAAGTTACTGAAATCTTTGTACTTACAGAGACTGAGTGACTGTGTGCGCTGGGTCTTCTCTCTGAATGAATGAAAACATATGAGCCAATATATGACACAAACAAAGCAGCTCCAGGTGATGTTTGCATGTTTATATCAAGAATTTTCATGGCGCTCATGATGATGAATCATTAGGCAAATACACTTATAAAGTCAGTAGACCCTCTGCTACGTTACCTGACCAGCCAAAACCACACAAAACTTTACAAACACGAATGGATCTGGAGCCGAATCCTGTCTCCCTGATTTCAGTGGGTGTGATTGACGGGCGGATTAACCAATCAGAGAGATGCACGCTCCATTTGCATCAAAAAACAGACTTACATGCAGGCCTGGACTGGTAATCGGGCATACCGGGCATTTTCCCGGTGGGCCGACAGTCCTAGGGGCTGATGCCCTTCTTTTTTTTTTTTTTTTCTTAGAGACAGGCCCACAATTTAGAACTGAGCCAGGACTAAACCAGGACTAAACCAGGATTGAACCAGGACTAAATCAGGATTGAACCAGGACTAAATCAGGATTTGAACCAGGACTAAACCAGGACAAATCAGGTCTAAACCAGGACTAAATCAGGCTTGAACCAGGACTAAACCAGGACTAATCAGGTCTAAGCCAGGACTAAACCAGGACTAAACCAGGACTAATCAGGTCTAAACCAGGACTAATCAGGACAAACCAGGACTAAATCAGGATTGAACCAGGACTAAATCAGGATTTGAACCAGGACTAAACCAGGACTAATCAGGTCTAAACCAGGACTAAATCAGGTCTGAACCAGGACTAAACCAGGACTAAATCAGGATTGAACCAGGACTAAACCAGGACTAATCAGGTCTAAACCAGGACTAAATCAGGGTTGAACCAGGACTAAACCAGGACTAAATCAGGTCTAAACCAGGACTAAATCAGGGTTGAACCAGGACTAAACCAGGACTAATTATGAGGGGCCGGTCTAAGCCAAAAATGCCAGGGCCGTTTTTTTGTCCCAGTCCAGCCCTGCTTACATGACTTACATGTATAAATGGGGGCTGAGTGACTAGCGCTCATGCCTCACAGCAAGAATGTTCCAGGTTCGATCCTCAGGTCGCCCAGCAAGTTTGCATGTTCTTCCCGTGTCTGGGTGGGTTTCCTCTGGGCACTCCGGTTTCCCCCCATCAACACAAAAACATGTTCCATAAGGTATGAGGTCCTGACCAAGACTAGCAACAAGATCATGGAGATGGGTCCCCAGGTGCCTGGAAGGATAAGTGAAATACAAAGAATAATTTCCCTACAGGGATAGATAAAGGATAATTAAAACAAAAAGAAAAAACATCAGAAAGGACTGAGAAACGGTTGGATTTTCACAGCATCAGCAATCGAAGCACCCAACTGTTATTCATCTCAATTAAAGATCCCATGACATGGTACTTCTTGATGCTTTTATATGGCGCCTTAATGGTTCCCTAATACTGTGTGACCAAGACGGGTAGAGCGGCTGGATTGCAGCGAGTTCCACAAACAGATACTGGAGGCAGGGTTGACGTGGTCCACAGTTTTAATGTTTTTTCAGTTTGCACAAAAAATATAAAGTGCTCACGTGCAAAGTGCAGTGCAGTGCAAAATAAATTAAGGTGCAAGGAGGATAGGAGCGTGGCTCTTCTCCAGCAGCAGAGCAATCAATGATAGGATACAGGTGGCTTAAATATTGCTGGGTAAAACCATAAAAACTCCAAGGGGTGTATAATTAACATTAGCTGTTTAAAACTAAGTTAAAATCCTCCAATAAAATACCCATCATCAAATAAACCATATAAAACCCACATACAAAAATAAACTCTTAGAAACCAACACCTAATAAAGTATAAAATGAATAAACCCAATTAAAATAGGTGGCATTTCCTCCCCCCGATGTCTGCTGTCTTGAGCTGGCCCGGAACTCTTAAATGGTGTCTGGTCCCCCGGGGAATCTTTTGGCCAGACACCTGGACATGAGACACAGGTAAGTAAAACCACAACTCAACCCACGCATACCACTTTCACACTTTAAAATATCCACATCCCACACACGCAAACACACACAAGACACAACTAATTTAAAAAGTGGCACATATTGCACATTGATTGTTGTTGTTTGTCTCCACAGACCGGCGGCCACCATTACCGGAAGCACCCGCCCGACCGGACTCCGTGACAAACGCAAAAAATGTTTTCAATAAATACTTTAAAACAATACAAATGTGTGCAATCTTATATGTGCAAATTAGCGTATCTTGTAAGTGCTCCGTGCTCTAAAGGTGCAATGTAAATATATATAAAGTGCAAAGTCTATGAAAGTGCATGTGTGGATACTCATTCAGTAACGAACGGCCTGTTCATTACATACTGTAAATGAATCCTTCTTCAAAATCAAGACTCAGTGCATGAGAAAGACCCATGAACACAGTCAGAATCATAAATATGTCTCCGAAACACTTTATTCTGGGCGTCGTTGCTTGAATGCAAATGAGGAGGACAGAGACAGGCCAGTGCAGCGGGTGGGGGTGTGGCCAAACTCTCCGCTCTTTCCTTTTTAGCGGTGCGCTGGCCCCACTTCCGCGTTTTTGCGCAGAGGAAGATATGAGAAGCGTTCCATTGAAAAATAAACACATTTCCACAGAAAATAAAATCAAACCACTGCTGTTTCAGAGGTTCAGAGGCTCGGATAAAGGACATCCGAGCCTGGAAACACTCTCACGTGCCTCCAGGCAAATAAAAAAAATGTATCTCACATTGCGTAGCTCGTTTGCGGTCCAAACTCCAGGGAGTGTGGGTAGAAACACAGACGGGCGGTGGAACTGCATTTGCATTTTTCCTTGAGTGTGACGTCAGAAACTTCCCTTGTTCAGAATCGCTCGTTTGGGCTGTCTTTTTTTCAAACGTGGAAAAGGATCGCAAATGCTCAGTTTACACATTTCGCAACTTTTAGCCATGGGGGAAGGGGGCCTAAACAGGGTAGGGGAGCTCACATTAACGTTCAAAAACCTCAAAAAGTGAACATTTCATGCCATGGGACCTTTAAAAGAAGTTATATATTTTGTTCAGAATGATGCAGAGTTTTGGAGAGATGTCTTCCACATTTGAGAGACACGTGATAAAAAAAAAAGAGCAGCTGTCTTTGGACTGTTTGAAGTTTGACTGGAGCATATTCACGCTCTGTGGTTCGATTCCAGACCCTGGATTCAAACAGAATGTAGAAGGGACTGGCAGGTCAGGCAATCTACTACTCAGGGCATCAGGTCTGAAAATGAAATGGTTTGAGTACAATAGGCTCTATTCACGCTTACTGGAAGACGTTAGTTATCGACACTGGGCATGTGATAAATCTGTGGATTCAGCAACAGCGTCTTCACAACCTGCCAAACCTTTCCATGGGGGACGGGACTTTAATCGTGTCTCACTAAAAGACAGCTGATTGGAACTGGTGATTTGCCGAACATAACGGAATGACAACAACTAGAATGTCATATTTTTTATTATTATTATTATTAAAGGGACAGTGTATAAGATTTTTACCCGTTAATTACAGAAATTGAAGATACCCATTCAAAAAATATAGTGTTTTCCAAGCCTTTTCACTTCCATCATGAAATCAAAGTATTCTTTTGGACTTAGATATAGTCACATAAAAGGGGGATCTTCCCCATGCAGAGGCAGCCATTTTGATTACAAGAGCCGCAGAAGGACATTTGGGCTCCACCTTCGGCAAGGCTCGTGGTTTTGGGTAAACAACACAAGCATGTTGCCGGATCACACGTCGTAATGGATCTAACACGTGTTTTGGACTAAATTGTTTTACTGGATTTTATTCGCTGGATCCTTACGGACAGATTGAGACCAAGTTTATGGTGAAATACAGAGTTTGACCTGTCCAGAGCCTTCAAAGGTAAGCAAAGTAACAAACCTCGTTTTGTGCTTTTCCGTATAAAAGCCCCATGTGCTCGGGGAGTGATTGTTGTGCCGGGAAATGAATTGCATAGTCAAAAAGAGGAGACTGTAAGGTTTCATTTGATGTGTAGATTGTCATGGTACACGATCAGGAATGTGTGCTCTCATGCGGAAAGAAAAAAAAAAAACAGTGAACGGGGCCGCGTTTTATTTATACCGTAGTTGTCGGCGAGGGCTCGCACAGCGCCGGGTGCGCGGGTACGCGAGCTGTCCGCGTTACAGCGCACCCGGGTGACCCTCGAGGTCTGCCGTAGCTAAAACAGGAAGTGCAATAGCACCATCCACCTATGCGCCACAAATCCTACACACTGGACCGTTAAGTTAGACAAATTACAATACAGAAATTAATAGGCAATTACAAATATAATGACATTTTTTCAGTTTTCCCAAATTTACTATTGCCAACAGAGCCTGCTGGAAGTCGTCATTCGCATGTTTCCAAACGTCTTCTGATGTTATGACGTAAGCCCTCTCTGCTGTTTAACATTAACATTTGATTCAGATTTTATTGTAAACATATCTTATGCATGAATCATCATGGTCTTTGAGGACTAACCAAATCAGTATGTTTTCACAGCAATCAAGGTTTGGTCAACAGTTTAGAGTAATATTGCACACCACGCTATGGTTTGTGAGAGCGCAAAAGAGCTGGAAGGCGGCTGCGTGTTTTCTTGCTCCCTTATCTACTGCTCTCTGTGTCTGCGTGCCTTTCTCTTGTTTTTGTCCATATTTCTCCTGATGGAGTAGATTTTCGAATTGTAAATTATGGAATTGAAGCTGGTCCCTCAACGCAATTGGCTTTTTTCACGAAGAAATGTGGGTTTGGGAGAGCCGATCGGAACTATTTACTATTTGGATTTTTGGCTTGGGGGATGTTTTCTGATCCATCGTAGAATTGGATTGCCTGCAGCGAACAAAGAGCCCCCGAACTGTCGGCTGTCATTTTACACCACAGTGGAGCCGTTGAAGACCAGGGAAGGTCTGCATCAGAAGGAGACACAGATTGAACTGTAACATCTCCAATCTGTGGATACCAGAATGATGCTCGGATACATCACAAATATGTTTGTGGAACTGTGCGAAACAAGTGGCTCAGTCCACAATCATCTACGCACCAGGAGGAGAGGACTGGAGAGTCTCAACGGCCCGGCCTGGTGACATGAATTTGGGGACTTAGTGTTAGGGATTTTTCCTAATAAATATCAACAAAAGGGAACAAATGAGAAAACAGACACAGAAGTATTATACTCGTTAACGAGGGAGAATGAGGTGTAGCATTTGTTAAGCAGAGCCGCCTTGTGAGGAAATAATTTTGTTTGTCTAATTCATCAAAGGTCGCTGATATTCCTGATGTCCTGTTCTTGTGTTATTAATCTTTAGTTACTAATACAACGTGGTTTACGACAACTATGGGTGATTAGACTGCTGAGTCATGCTGATTCAGTAAAAAAACTAGAGACGTGTTGTTTTGTTAAACTGGACTTTGCCTGCGTTTTGTACCACCATGACACGTTGCCTTCTAAAGTTCAAATAACTACGGATCCTGATAATGAGTTAATGATCCACTAGTCTGTAGGATAAATTGTCCGCAGTTCTGTACCAAGAAGGAGACGACAGGACATCTGAACTGATCATACCTGTATACTCTGCTGATCGAACATTAAAAGTGCCTATACTGAACCACCTCAGCCTCCTGCATTTCTTCTACGAGGTCCTAAGAGTTTCTTCTCACAGCCTCTGCCTCCTTCCAGGCCACACACTCAAATCTCAAAGAATACCTCCTCGTTCCTTCCTTTTATTTAGAATCACATAGGAGCGGAAAATTCCCAGCTCAAAACCCAACTTTCAACAAAGTTAATCTTTACCATACATACATACATCACTACTCAGCAGTTGCTTTGATTGTTTGTCTAAGCAGTTAATCAGTCTTTGTCCTTGTCCCATCCTGTGGTTTCACAACAGGAGATGAACCAACACATGAAGAATATAACACTTTGATAATGAAATAAAGACACTCTTATACAATTGTCTTTAACACTTAGCAGAACCAGTTCTTGGACCAATTGTCCGTTCATCTGAGTTCTAAAGTGTATCGATTATGTGCATTCTCCCCTGGTTTAATTCATTCTGCTGTGTTTTGACTCTGGCTCTTGCACTGGACACTCCAAGGACACAGCACATGATACCAAAAGAACAACATAAATTGGCTACGTCATGATGACATGTATTTATAAAAACAATCTCCCCTCTCTCATAGTCTGCCGCCTCAGTTTGTCAATAATATATTTCTGTTTTCCATCTCGCCTCCCCCCTCCCGTAATTGTATTTCCATGCAAAAAAAGACCTCAGTGTTTACCGTTCCACTGTATTACATCATATGTGTTTGTGACTGTGACTGTGTCTGCATTTTCTATTCTGTTTATGTTCTTGTATCGCTGAGGAGAGAGGCGGGACGTTAGCGCCCCCTGTCGGCTGCTTTAAGGTCCATGGACCCGTCCATTTCAATCTCATCTCGTTGTTTACAATGACAAATAAACGTTTCGAGTCTACACCTGGGCTTTAAAGAAATGGACACAGCATCGAAATTTTAATATTTTATTTATTAACAACATATAGACACCATTTCAGTCATATAATTCAAACATTTTCTCCAATAATTTAAAGGTTTATCCCAAATAACAAATGCACACATGTACCCTCATCTAAGAAAACACACCCAAAACCTATAATGTTTACAAATATAAATGATTTAAGGCTGCTTTGGGTCAATGTTCTTACCTGGCCAGCCAAATGATATCTCTCTGTATTTCCTATACAGCGCGATACAATTTGGACACCCTCCATCCACCCTCGCTCCTCCGGTTACAAACGGACTCCGCGATTCTGATTCGTTCAAAGATGGTGACGTCAGTGCCCCCGCCTTTGCCCGCAAAGTCACTCTTAGGCAGCGGAAGTTCCGCCTCAGTTTTGAATCAAGATGGCGCAATCTCTGATTGGTTCACTTAGCTGTCTGTCTACGCGCAACCGCAGCACATTTTGGACCAAGCGTTACCAGACTCACTCGCTGGTACAGCGATGAGTCATGGATTCTTCCAGGCAATCAATGTTCATCTCTATAAGCAAAAGTGTAGTTTACAGCTTTCCGTTTCATGTTTGGGTCCCGGGAGCTGAGAGCACAGTCCGCACATGCGCACTGGTGTCCTCATCTACTCGAAACTATGGCTAAATCTCGGATTACAGGCCACTTTTGACCAAACAAAATCGTAGACTAAGACATTGAGCTTCTATGATTTGAAAAGTGCTAAAGTTTGTGTTATTTGGAGACCGCAAACATCATGGCCCGAGAGCTCACATTATGGAGATCGCAAATCTAAAACATCTCTGGAAATGCTCCATATGACACCAAAGTGCTATGGGTGAGTAAAACAACTTACAACTTACCGAAATAAGGCTCAGATTGTAAAAAACGTTACTTTTCCTTTAACACATCTGAACCTGCAATAGCGATGTTTCTGATTTTGATTCCGCCCCTTTTCTTCAAACGCAGGTACATGATTGGGTGAGCCAGGGCCAGGTAGTGGAAAAACCTCTGTCCAATTGCAGATAGAGAATACATGACCTTCTATGTCAATTACCTCCTCAAACTTGAGTCCAATTATATAAATGGTACTACCGGATATGGTCAAGATCTCCATGGCGACGATGTTATAGATGAAGACATCAGAGTGATTGCGAAGAGACTGTTTTTGATGCTGCTTGTATCCCACATAGAGGACAAAAAAGGAAAATCAGGATGAGGGGGAGGTAGAGAAAGAGCCAGGTGTGAAGCAAATAATCCACATTTTCAAACTTACACTGAGTACCTGAAGGCATCTGGCATTAGTTGATGTGCCCATTGCTAATTATGCAAAAAACTTTTTGAGTTTTTTGAAATACGTTATGTTGTTTCCTCATCAAAAACAGACCTGGAGTTGTGTTTTGTTTCATTCACACATGTCTAAGTAAACCTTTACAGTGGTACCTCACCTTACGAAAGACCCAACAAACGAAATTTTCAAGTTACGAAACACGAAATCTTAAAAATTCAAATAATGCGCGCTCAGCCACACACATTATACGCTTTTCTCAGACTGAATTTAAACTTTTCTCACATTTGTCTCTCGTTTAAACACTCAAACTTTCACAGATTTTCAACAAAATTATTAATAGTGAAGTGTGGGGGGAAGGGGGAGGGGGGAGAGGACTGCGCTCTGACACGTGTGATAGCGCAGCATGACCCGGCGCGGAGCTGACAGCAGGTCTAGACCTGGACTAAACCAGGACTGGACCAGGACTAAACCTGGACTAAACCAGGACTAAACCTGGACTAAACCAGGACTAAACCTGGACTAAACCTGGACTAAACCAGGACTAAACCTGGACTAAACCAGGACTAGACCAGGTGGATTAAAACGCAGCACGCGGGTCTATTTCCTGGTTTCGTTTCGAGTCACAGCTGAGGCGAGCAGCGAGGAGGACCGCACGCAGTCTGAGCGCATGAACGAACGCATGCAAGAGCCGCGGTGGTCTAGACCTGGTCTAGACCAGACCTAGACCAGGTCTAGACCAGGTCTAGACCAGGTCTAGACCAGGTCTAGAGGAGGCACGGTTTGAGCACGGGTCTCGTTCATGCGCTCAGACTGCGTGCGGTCCCCCTCGCTGCTCGCCTCAGCTGTGACTCGCAACGAAACCAGGAAATAGACCCGCACGCGGCGCTTTAATCCACCTGGTCTAGTCCTGGTTTAGTCCAGGTTTAGACCTTGGTCTAGACCTGGTATAGTCCAGGTTTAGTCCTGGGTCTACAGTCTCTACGCAGAACACAATGTTACACTATAAAAAAAAGTTACACTATAAAATAAAACTTGGATCGGGGCCTTGGAACGGATCAGGCTTTTTCCATTGAAATAGCTACTCAACTTACGAAAAATTCATGTTACGAAACCACTTCTGGAACAAATTAAATTCGTAAGGTGAGGTACCACTGTATTATTATTCTGTCTACATATCCAAAGCTCAAAATGCTCTGTTCCACCTTGTGACGTCATGAAGGGGTAGTTTCCAAAAATGCAGCTCATTACCATCAAAATTTATAAGTGAAGCAAAGTAAAGCAGACTTAACAACAATGAAATTAGCATAAAAATGTAAACAAAACATGTAAAAGTCGTATGTATTTGAGCCTATAGCTCAATTCATATTTTTTGAAATCTACATGTAAAACTTTTTGCTTGCTTTCTGCACTGTTAAGGTGCATTGTGTAACTTTTCTGGTGGAGGATCCGCCACTTGCTTTTCTCCACAGTGGCGTTATTGCTTTGTCTGGAATGTTTCACAGGATGGTGTTACATCTTTCTATCTTCATGGAGACCAAACCAGACCAAGTCACAGCTGAGCTGTAAAACCACCTGTAACTGAACAAATATAAGGTAGATATCTTTAATATCATGAATCATTCCAGGCACATCAATCATATATCCATAGAAACAAGCAGGTGACTGACGTCCAACCGAAAAGTGACATAGAGCACCTTTAACTTAAATATAATTTTGGATAAGACAAAGTCAGAACCCCTACCTGTTTACAGTGACTTGTGTCAGAGATCTGATGGTTTTGCATTTCTTAGATGATGGATTTGGTGTGACTCATATTGAAATCAGGCAAATCCATCACAGCTAAATGTCCAGTCATGCACACGAGTAGAACTAAGACACAAAGGTTGTGTTCACATTCTAGGATTTATGTTCTACTTTCAGATGGAGGGCAGGGGCACATTTGTAAGAATCATCATGTTAAAACTCTAGTCATATTAAAATGAATGTATGTGAATGTGCAGACAGTCTTTCAGATAGAACTGTTGCTTGTAGACACACTGTACCTTCTGATAAACTACTGTTTTTGCCTTATTTTGCATAAATTTCCTATTTTGACCCAATACTATATCTTGGAATCTATAGCCAATCAGCACTTCTGACTTACTTTTCCTTATTATTGACCTAAACCAGTGTTTCCCAACCAGGGGTACAAGTACCCCTAGGGGGTACGCGAGCACACTGCAGGGTGTACTCGGCAGTGTCGCTGCCAGGCGCAGGGGGAGATTTTTTTGAATTTTTGAATTCTAATTTGAGTTAAAGAAAAGAGAGAAAATGCCTGAGAATTAAAATTTCTAATTAAGGAGATGAAATAAAATGATTTTTATTCAATAATCTGTTGTGTCACATTCTACTTTTGGAGAATTAACAACACGTATGAGTGAGGGGGAACTCGAGGTGTGACAAAAAGGCTCAGGGGTACACAAGACAAAAAAGGTTGGGAAACATTGACCTAAACCAAGAAAAATTGCATTACTTTTATTCTGGAAGCATTTTGTTTGTAGACCATGCAAGCAAAGAGAAGATGTTGAACTTTGTGCTAGTTTTTTATTTTAGACTTAGACATAGACAAACTTTATTGATCCACAAGAGAAATGATTTGGATACAGTAGCTCACACAAACAATATAACAGATTAACAAAAAATAGATGGAATAGCAAAAAAGAGAGCAAGAGACCGGTGACAAATGAGACATAGTTATAAAAAAATAAAAATAATAATGTATATGTACAAGTCCAAATAAAATAGAAAAATAAGTCATAAAATAAAAAATAAACACAAATAAAATCACAGCTATATACAGGACACAAGAACAGCAGTGCAATAATGTACTGACTGACAGAGCATAAGGTTATCCGTTACTTAAGATTTAACTGTTATACAGTTGTAGGGAGTATTATCTGTTACATAAGTGTGAGTTGTTGTACAGTTGTAGGGAGTATTATCTGTTACATAAGGGTGAGTTGTTGTACAGTTGTAGGGAGTATTATCTGTTGCATAAGGTGAGTTGTTGTACACTTGTATGGAGTATGGTATGAATGCCGTCCTGTATCTCTCTCTGTTTGAGTGGAGCTGTAGGAGCCTGTTGGAGAATGAGCTCCTCTGTCCCTCTATGGTCTGGGGCAGTGGGTGAGTTGTTGTACAGTTGTAGGGAGTATTATCTCCTCTGTCCCTCTATGGTCTGGTGCAGTGGGTGAGCAGGAGTGTCCGTGATGGAGCAGTTTCATATGGACAGGTCAAGAAATACTCAGACCTGTCGTCCAGCTCAGCGTTACACTGTACTGTGAGGTCATGTGAATGCAACATTACACACACACACACACACACACACACACACACACACACACACACACACACACACACACACACACACACACACACAAATGGATATGAAATGGATATGGGACACCCCCCTAAGTGTTAAGTGTTGTCATATTTTAGATAGAACTACTTTTTTACTCAAATGAATTATTTCTAAAATAAATAATGCATTTTTAATAAAACTGGAAATCCGTGGTCAAATCCGTGACAGAGCAGCACGACCGGCGCAAGGCAAGAACCGCGGCGCCCGGACCATGCCTCCCCCTCAGGACCGCGTCCTCGCAGCCCGAGCCACAAACCGAACGCACACAAACGAACGCAAGAACCGCACGAAACCAGAAAGAGTGGTGGTTTAATCCTGGTTTAGACCTGGTCTAGTCCATGTTTAGTCCTGGTCTAGTCCTGGTCTACCCTCGCATCCCCCATTTATCAATCGGCAAAGGTCTACAAAAAAAATCCAGCAAGCCCGCGAAGAGTGAACCGCGATAGAGCGAGGGACCACTGTATCTACTTTGAGTTATTGGCCTTGAAGTCCAAGTCAAGTCCCAAGTCTTAGGTCATTTTATCAAGTCAAGTCTCAAAATGTGACTCAAGTCGTCATCAGGACTAGTAAGCCCCCACCTCTTAGGCCCTGTCCCCACGACAACGTTTTTTGGTGGAAACGGGGAAGTTTGTGTTCGTTTTGGGCCTGTCGTCCACGCGGCACCGGCGTTTTGGTGGGGTGTAAACGGTGTTTTTTAAAAACGGGTTCCAGAGTGGAGAAGTCGGAGAACGCCGGCGGTCGCGTTGTCGTGTGGGCGGGCAAAACGCGACTTTTGGGAAAACATGACATCACGTGACCAGTGACCAGAAGGTAACTTTGCGCATTCGGCCGGTAACGACCAGATAACAACCATGGCGGATAATGGAGTTGAGTTTGTTATGCGGACATTTCTAAGTTTATTTGCACTGTTGCGTCAAAACCTGTTGATCTACTATGCAGTGCAACCCCGCCGGCAGATCCCGTCAATGAAAAGGCAGATAGTGGACAATGAGGAGCCCATACCAATTTGAGTGTGTTGTGTGCTGTAAATAAAGAAAAAGAGCAACCATTTCTTGTCTTTTTTTTATTGAATGAAAATTTACCTTTTACAAACAGGCACATGCAGTATCACACACAAAAATATATAAAAGCATTTCTGTTTTCTTTACTCAAATTCACACAACTATATAGCCGGTTGTATATTCTCGCTGAAAAGACAACATAATGTCCGAGTATGTTTAACATTCCCGTATTAAGATCCAAACAAGCATTTTGCCTAAATAACACGACCAAGACGAGAGTTCTACTTGTGAATGTCTTTCTAATAAAACAATAATAATAATAATAATAATAATAATAATAATAATAATAATAATAATAATAATAATAATAATACATTTTATTTAAAAGCGCCTTTCAAGACACCCAAGGACACTGTACAAAACAAAGTTCAAACATAAAAATAGCAAGAAATAATCGATTTACAGGCAAAAACTCAACTCAACTCAAACCTTCGTTCTGTGGTGTGTATGTCTATGTTAGGGACCGTCAACAAATGATCTTCACATTACCGGAGGATGTCACTGCTACATTGGTGGAGCAGGGGGACGAAATAATTTCGCATTTGTTGACGGTCCCTAAGATACACGTGTTTGTTTGTTTATGAAAGAGACAGGACTTTGGCTACGTTCACACTGCAGCCTGAAGTGACCCAAATCCGATTTTTTCGCCTCTATGCGACCTGTATCTGATCTTCTAATGACAGTCTGAACAACACAGATCCGATTTTTTCAAATGCGATCCAGACCACTTGGATATGTGGTCCTAAATCCGATACATATCCGATCTTTTGGCATGTGACTTCAGTCTGAACGGCCAGGTCGCATTCATCCGACCTGGGCGTGTTTCCTCCAGCGAGAGTGGTACAAGTCGGCGCTCACAAATGTACACAAACGTCATGCGAAAATAGTTTATAAACTCTGTATCAGTGAAGCGGCGAAGCACGTAGCAATCCCACCACTCTTGTCTGTGACTCCGCACCAACACATTTCTACGGACTTTGCTGCCACTGCCCCGCAAAACCTCGTCCTTCTCCTTCTCCTCCTTAAAACAAATAAGCTGTACTGTAGCTGTTTTGGCTCCGGTACGAAAGCAACTTTAGGCTACTTCCGTAAACACTGAGCGTGTTTGCTCCGTGTGACGTCATCGTGTCCTCCAATGTGCCTGCGGGACACTTTTGGGGCGTTTAAAGTTCACACTGGAGATCACATACAATTCGCATCTAACTGGAAATGTGAACGGCCTCGCAAATAAATCCGATTTCACAAAAAATCGGAATTGAGCATTAAACCCTGCAGTGTGAACGTAGCCTTTATGTCCATGTGCTCTTTGTAGTATTGCGTGTCTGGGGGCTCTGGCTGTTTTCTGTTTACAGCGCCACATATTGGTGTGACATATGTATTACATCGTTTTCACTCAGTGCTCCGTGTTCGCCTGGAAGCGAATATTTACTGATCTGACACGTGTGTGGACGCGTATTTTTTCCAGCCCGCATAAAAAAAATCCAGGAGCGTTGTCGTGTGGACGTAGCCTTACTCTTATATACTTAAACTTGATTTTGAAGTAACAGTACAAAAACAAACCAAAGTAAAATAAAGCTATAAATAAATCAGGGGGAGGATCCCCTGGCCACCCTTTACAAACAACATAACATACAACATATTCTGTACCATCTTTTTCAATGTTTTTCATGGCTCTGGGTTCATAGTAGCTTATACATTCAAATCAGCTGATGTCCTTAAAAAGACAGACTTCTTGTATTGTTTGAGAATGGAAAATGTGCATTTATTTATGTGACTGTATTTATGTTGTTGTATGTTTTTTTTTTTATTTATAATTAACTCATTGAGTGCCGGTGACGAGTTTTCTCGTCATGTTGAAACCAAACGTTGAGTGCCGTGACGGAGAGGTCTTCAACAGGAGGGGGCCCCCCCCTAGGGGGGTCGCGGGGGTACTGCAGGGGGGTCGCGAAATCTTTTGATTTCACTTTAAAATAATATAATTTTATATTTTAATATTTTTAAAAACAATATATTTTTTTCATTTTCCCCCAATCAATTTCTCCCTTGTCCCTTCACCCTCTTTGATGTCTTAAAATGCACAGCCACTCTCTCTCTTGTTTTTTGGTTGAATCAGTGAACGATCTTAATAGGCCTGTGTTATATGCAAGTTGTGTTTAAAAATTGCAGTAGCACATCCACCCCGTAGGGCCTATCTGGCCCATCTTTAAAATAAAAAAAACATGAAAATACTGTATTAACCTGTGTATTATTTCCTTGTATTGGATGTACCATAACAGAGTAGCAATGTTTATACATGACACTAAGCTCAATTTAATACAAAACACAATTCTATGCCGTATATATAGTAGGGGGTCCCTGGCCCAGTTCGCCATCTGTTTGGGGGTCCCTGGCCTGAAAAACGTTGAAGACCCCTGCCGTGACGAATATATTCGTCAAGGACGTTTTTCAGCGGGGATTGCTAGAATACGACCTGGAGCAACTTTGAAGGTGTAATTCACGTCTCCCAACCTGTAGGTAGCGATCTTGTATCATTATCTGCCGATCGGAGACGCGGAAGAGAGGAGGAGTGTAGTTTGTGTACTGTCTATTGGCCAGAGGAGCAAGATGGTGAGGCGAGGGGAATCCGGAAAAGCAGAGGACTGTTGATCAGCGCCTACGGAGCGATCTGATCGCTCTTGGGACCCAGGATCCCAGATCAGAGGATCGCAGAGACACGCTGGATCAAGCAGCGAGGTCTGAGCAGAGATCTGCTGTGCCCGAGGCAGGGGGCGTGTCATGTGTGCGCTGCGCGGAGCAGGAACTCTGATCAGAACTACAACAGCGCCAAAGAAGAAGTTTACTGACTTGGAGCAGTAGATCCTGGTCTCCAAAGAGGCATGAGATGAGAAGAATTAAGTTTACATGATGCTGCTGTGTGGTAATTGTAATGAATGAAGCTATATGTATGTGTGTGTGTGTGCGTGTGTGCGTGCGTGTGTGTGTGCGTGTGTTCACAACTGTGCGTGTGTAGCTGTGTGTGTGTAAAGGTTTATGCATGGGCTTGTGTGTATGTACATATATGTGTGTGTGTGTGTATTAGTATGTATTATGGGTCTGTACTCTGAGCCTCAATATTGTTGTGAAGTGACAAAGTTCTATTTTATAGGAAAAGATATTATTATATCCTGTAAACATCTCTTGGCACAATTGATTTGAAGAAATGTTCAATTTACAGAGCCTTATATTCTTATATTTGTAAATAAAAAATGTACTTTGTCATCAAAAATCTCTTTCTCTGTTGTTTTAGATGTTTGAGGTGTCACTAAATCAATAAATATTGACGTCAAAATCACCGATCTGCTTGAAATGACTCTGCTCGAAGTGTGTTTTTGCTAAAACTTCCCTATGTTCTACTATCAATTACTTGAGAACCGAAAAGGTTAGAAACATTTTTTTTTTATAGGTGAAAGAAGAGAGTCTACACTTTATTTTGATGTGTGCCATGTTTATATAGTCAAAGAACTCAGTATTCTGTGGGTCTTGGAAAATCAGTAAAAATACACTAAAACGTCTGGCACTCTGGGGGATAGAATTCTGAAAACAGTCCGGCACTCAATGAGTTAAAAAATCGCTCACTTCCACTTGGGCAGTTTTTTAGCTCGGTGCAGAAACAACAGTGGTAACATGATGCTACTGGGGAGACCAAACCAACACACAGATAACATCACAAAGCATATTGTTTTCATGTCAAAATTTGAAACAAAGAATAGATAATAAGATAAAAGTGTGCATATAAACCTTGACAACAGCGCTCCCAGGGTTGTTATCATTGTGTTAAAAGCCTTACGTTTTGATTGGTCTAAAACTCTTTTGTTCCCGCCCCCTTCACCTGGCCCTGGACGAATAAGGATGCAGAGGACAGAGGCAGTGCAGAAACACACAACAGGAATGGACATATTATGCAGTAACACCATGTAAACAAGCTGGAACATTTCTGATCTGGTAAAATATGTAACCATCACGAGGACAAAGCTAACCAGCCATGTACAGCCACTACAAAGCTTTCTAACTTTGACTCCAATACTTTTCTGTAAGTGCAGATACATGATTGGATGAACCACGGCCAGGTAGCGGTCCACACAGGTGAGGTTGTAGAAAACTACCTGCACTGTTACAGAAAACAAGCTAACATGTTTTGCCATGGACACAATAAGAGGTTTTTTAGAGTAGATTCCACTATAGTAAAGATACGCGCCTACAACATTTAAAATCTCCATTATGGTTATGTTTATGGTGAGGATGTCATAGTTGCTTGTACATGAAGATCTGGATCTGAGTTTTTGAAAACCCACAAACAAAACAAAAATGAAAAGTGGGACCAACAGTGTGTAAGCATAGATCCAGGCCGTGAGCGCAGATGTCTGTGCGCTGCATTGTAGCTCTGATTGATTGGTGAACATTTTCCTACGAGCTGATGAGAGGGGGAAAAAAACAACAACATTAAAATTATTTAGTGCAGCTGTTCACTCTTCATTTCAAGGATGGCAAAAAATGTAAATACAGTGGTACCTCACTTTACGAATGACCCAACAAATGAAAATTTCAAGTTACGAAACGCCTTCACATTAAATTTTGGTCTCTGGATACGAAAGAAAATTCAAGTTACGAAATGCGAAATCTCAAAAATTCAAATAATGCGTGATCAGCCACACACATTATACGCTTTTCTCAGACTGAATTTAAACTTTTCTCACATTTGTCTCTCGTTTAAACACTCAAACTTTCATAGATTTTCAACAAAATTATTAATAGTGAAGTGTGGGGGGAAGGGGGAGGGGGGAGAAGACTGCGCTCTGACACGTGTGATAGCGCAGCATGACCCGGCGCGGGGCTGCCAGCAGGTCTAGACCTGGACTAAACCAGGACTAAATCAGGACTAAACCTGGACTAAACCAGGACTAGACCAGGTGGATTAAAGGTCTATTTCCTGGTTTCGTTTCGAGTCACAGCTGAGGCGAGCAGCGAGGGGGACCGCACGCAGTCTGAGCGCATGAACGAACGCATGCAAGAGCCGCCGCGGTGGTCTAGACCTGGTCTAGAGGAGGTCTAGAGGAGGCACGGTTTGAGCACGGGTCTCGTTCATGCGCTCAGACTGCGTGCGGTCCCCCTCGCTGCTCGCCTCAGCCGTGACTCGCAACGAAACCAGGAAATAGACCCGCGCGCGGCGCTTTAATCCACCTGGTCTAGTCCTGGTTTAGTCCAGGTTTAGTCCAGGTTTAGTCTAGGTTTAGACCTTGGTCTAGACCTGGTATAGTCCACGTTTAGTCCTGGGTCTACAGTCTCTACGCAGAACACAATGTTACACTATAAAAAAGTTACACTATAAAAAAAAACTTGGATCGGGGCCTTGGAACGAATCAGGCTTTTTCCATTGAAATATCTACTCAACTTACGAAAAATTCACGTTACGAAACCACTTCTGGAACGAATTAATTTCGTAAGGTGAGGTACCACTGTACCTCTATAATATTCCAGAGTATAACATTAAATTTATCTACATTGAGACAGTGATGCAGCCAAACCAAGTTACAGCTTCACAATATATATTTATGTCTATTCTGTAAACACATTCTGAAATGCATGACTCAGTTCATATTAGTTCATATTTTGGTCTTTGGCTGAAATGGGCAGGTTTAAAATATCTATAAAATTGCAATTTTAAGAATATCCACAATTCAATTTAGAATAAATTGATTCTTGCTTCCAAGGAACTGACAAGAGTCCATCAGGGAATTTTTTTTTTTTTAACTTTTCAACAAGAATTACAAAAAGCACAACATAAAATAAAATATAGAACTAAAACTAAACTTCGAGGTTTGAAAATATATATTTATTGAAATTAATATATTTATTGCACAAACTGGAAAAACACTTTTTAACAATGCAGTAACATAAAAAATAATGAAGCAAAGACTAACCTGGACAGAGTGCAGGGTGTGGACCAGGGTGTTTACCTGGAGTCTGATGACTTGTAAATGGGGCTTGCTGTGTCAGGTTTTGCATAAAAAGCGAATAAACCATGTGAGCAGGTGTGGACACGAACGTCGTGTTTTGTATGCACCAATGCTTTTCCGATGAGCTGAAGGATGCACAAATGCAACAATAAACTTATCCAGGTGTTCAATGTTGTCCTGCACGATGGCTAAATTTGAAAATTTGGTTTGGACAAATCATGCAAAGTGTTTAACCACTTTATAAAGGAAAATGGAGTTGTGCTTTCATTCATTTATTCTTTATTTAAAGGAAAAGTAAAGTTTTTTACAATTTGAGCCTTATTTCGGTAATAAAACAAGTTGTTTTACTCACCCATATCACTTTGGTGTCATATGGAGCATTTCCGGAGATTAGCGTTAGGCTAACGCCGTTAGCCTAGCGCAACTTATAGCCATAGCTCGGGGCATTCCCCGAGTATGTAATATGCCCCGTGCGGGCTCCAAATAACACAAACTTTAGCACTTTTCAAATCATAGAAGCTCGATGTCTTTAGTCTACGATTTCGTTTGAATCAAAAGTGGCCTGTAATCCGAGATTTAGCCATAGTTTACAGCTATGCGTTCCATGTTTGGGTCCCGGGAGCTGAGAGCACAGTCCGCACATGCGCACTGGCGTCCTCATCTACTCGAAACTATGGCTAAATCTCGGATTACAGGCCACTTTTGACCAAACGAAATCGTAGACTAAGACATCGAGCTTCTATGATTTGAAAAGTGCTAAAGTTTGTGTTATTTGGAGCCCGCACGGGGCATATTACATGCTTGGGAAATGCCCCGAGCTATGGCTATAAGTCGCGCTAGGCTAACGGCGTTAGCTTAACGCTAATCTAAAACATCTCCGGAAATGCTCCATATGACACCAAAGTGCTATGGGTGAGTAAAACAACTTGTTTTATTACCGAAATAAGGCTCAAATTGTAAAAAATGTTACTTTTCCTTTAATCGGGACAGTGCATATTAATGAACATCTGCAGCATTGCAGTGTAAATATGCCAGATTATAGCAAGAATGCTAATTTCCATCTGTAGTCCCTGGGCAGGTGACCCCACAGCAAAAACAATAAAAACAATGACAACTGACAATAACACCAACATTAAAACATTAAAACATTAAACTACTGGTCAATGAACAAATTGCACTTAAAAATAAAAAAACACAACAACAACAACAAAAACACATGAATTGTTAGTAATTAATTTAAATGAAAATACTCCAATAATAAAATGCATTTTGAGGGGTGTTTGTTTTTTATACTTGGCGACAGCACCAGGTAAATCAGCCTGCCCACACATTTTGAAGAGTGATTTATTAGCTCCTATCCAAAGCATATTTGCATTGAACTCCAGGCTCTTGTAAATAGACCAGAGCAATGCACCAGATATTGATGTTTTGGTTTTATGCCTTTCTCCTACCTGCCGAATGGAATCTGTTGTTGTAAAGACATAAAAATGTGACCACTCGTTGGATGTTCGTGTGGTGTCAGTGTGACTCTGACACCACCGAGCTGCTCCGTCATATCGTAATCACAAACATCACCGCGGCATCAGCCCATAAAATTGAGCATCGGGGTCAGGTGGGGCGTTGGACATAGAGAAGCAAGACACAAATGCAAGTATAGCTTTATTACTCACCAGAAAGCTCTCATTATAAAGTTAAACTGAAGCATTCATCCATGTCCGTAGGTCTAAAAGCCTAGTATAGATGAAATGAGTCTTAAAGCGAGTCACTTTGATCTAGACAGGAAACAGTAAACACGCAGCTTTCATGTTTCAGCTTGTAAGTAAGTAAGTAAACTATTTATATAGCATCTTTCACAGATAAAATCACAAAGTGCTTTACAGAGTGCAAATAAAAATAGATAAAATACAAAACAACTATAATAAAATGATAAAACAGGTAAATAAGACAAAGAGTAGTAAAATTAACTAAAAGCTTGCCTGAATAAAAGTGTCTTTAGCTGCTTTTTAAAGGAATCAACAGATTGAGCCACACGGAGAGACAGAGGCAGGGCATTCCACAGTCTAGGGGCCACTGCCTGAAAGGACAGGTCACCTCCAGTTTTAAACCGGCTCTTAGGGACCTTCAGGAGGTTTTGGCCAGAAGACCGGAGGGAGCGGCCAGAGGTGTAAGGAATCAACATCTCTGACATGTATTCAGGGGCCTGTCCATTAAAAGCTCTAAAAGTCAAGACTAAAATTTTAAAATCAATTCTAAATTTGACAGGTAGCCAATGTAAAGCAGATCAAACCGGAGTGATGTGTGCCCTTCTGTTGGTTCCTGTTAAAAGCCTTGCTGCAGCATTCTGGACCAACTGGAGACGAGTGAGTGCAGATTTGTTAAAACAAGTAAAAAGAGAATTACAATAATCTAAACGAGAAGAAATAAAAGCATGGATAATCAATTCCAGATCAGATTTAGATAATATTGCACTATGGTGTGCGGTCTCTTCACTGCAGCCCTCAGAGGATTGTAAGGTTTAAAATTATGATAAAAGATAAAAGGAGAAGTTCAATTTGTCAACTGGACAAAGTTTGTTTGGTTGAAGGCGTTTCGTCGCTCATCCGAGAGGCTTCTTCACTTCTTCAGAACTGAAGAAGTCTCTCGGATGAGCGACGAAACGTCTTCAACCAAACAAACTTTGTCCAGTTGACAAATTGAACTTCTCTTTTTATCATGGATTCTACCTGGACGACTGAGGGACTTTTCACGCGTTTAAAATTATGTGTAAATGTGTAGATAAGAAAAAAAAACTAAATCTAATCTATTATTTATAACATATCCTTATATACTTCAGCTTTATTTATTTATTTGAAGTAATAAACTAAAATGAATAAATCTATGGAAGAACCCCCAGACCCCGTTTTACAAATACCATCTTTTATATCATACCACATGGACACTCAAGGCCGTTACAAGTTTAATATACATTATAGGCAGTTAAAAGCAACAGTTAAAATACAAACAGTTAAAAACAAACAGTTAAACATTTAAACAATAAAAATGTTTAAAACAGTAAAACATTTAAAACATTTAAAGGACAGTGCAGTTATGGTTGGAGTGAAAAGGCCAGTCTGAACAGATGAGTTTTGAGTTTGGTTTTGAAGTTTGGGAGTGTGTCAGTGGAGGTCAGGAGGGAGAGAGTTCCAGAGCGTGACCAGACGGGCAGAGGGGACAGAGAGCTGGAGAGAGGAGGAGGTGTGGACATATGGAGGAGGTCAGCGAGATATGGAGGTGCAAGGTTGTGGATGACTTTGAATGTGTGGAGCAGGATTTTGTGTGATGGGGAGCCAGTGGAGCTGATGTAGGATGGGTGTGATGTGGTTGATGGAGGGTGTATGTGTGATAATGCGAACGGCTGAAGTTTATGTCGAGTCTACCACATTTACTAGTGTGGAGCACAATTTACACAATCCCTCACTTCCACAGCTGTGTGCAGTAACAGCCGTGGTAACATGAGACTACTGGTGAGGTCACATCAAAACATTGATACAAGCACAATGCATTTTCTTTCTATCTCCACATATGTGCAAAAGAATACAGAATAAGATAAGTATGCTTATAAACCTTGACAACAGCACTCCCAGCATGGTCATCATTGTGTGAAAAGCCATATGTTTTGATTGGTCTAAACCTCCTCCTCTCCATAAACAAATAAGAACGCAGAGGACAGAGGCTGCTCAAAAACACACAGGAATGGACTGTGATATAAGTAAAATAACCTGGAACATGATTGGGCCTAAAAAAAATAAATCTAAGTTTCCGGTTGCCGACCGACCCTGTTGATTTGCATGCGACCCAAATTATTTTATTGGACTTAATAAAATAAAATAAATTTGATACTCAAATTAATTTTACAAGCTTCGGTTAAAAAAGAAAGAAAACTAATAGCCTACTGTATTTTTCAATTTCCGCGGGGCAATGTGTACGGGGGTCCTCGGGTTACGACGGTTTAAAAAAAAAAAAAAAAATTACGCGTCATTCCGTCTTACGCGGTTTAGCGTGGTAAGCAACGTAAACAAACGCGAACGGCGCACGGCGGAAGAATACGCTTTGTTGTGGTTGTAGGGCGAAGTCTTAAGAACGGATCAACTTGGGGTGACCATACGTCCTCTTTTGCCCGGACATGTCCTCTTTTCAGAGGCTGTCCGGGCTGTCCGGCCGGAGTTTATAAAATCCTTCAAATGTCCGGGTTTTTGATTCCGTTGGAAACGCGCTCCAGTTCGCGTCGAACCCCGGAACGTGTATTCATTCATTCACAAACAAGCGCGCCACGCCACGCTCCACACACACACACACACACACACACGCACGCACACTCGCAGGCTGACAGTCAGGTAGGCGCACTGCGAAGACACAGAAAATGCCGAAACGCAAATGCAGTTTCACGGATGAATTGCAAAAAAAGTACCCCTGTTTTCGCCCGGGGCGTGACAAGTGGGAGGCAGAATGCACAGTGTGCAAAGCTGGGACTTTCGTCTCTGTGGCGAATAAGGGGTCCAACGATCTGAAAGCTCATATCGCCACAACAAAACACAAAATAGCTGTGCAGGGTGAGAGCTCGAGTTCAAAACTCACGACATACTTTGTGCGACCTGGAAAAAATGAAGATATGGTGAATGCAAGCGAGGGCGCTCTATTATTTGTATATATTTTTTTCATTAGCCATTAGACACATTATTTTGAAGAATGGGCTTACTGAACAATGAAGGATAGGCTAACTCTTTTTCTTTTTGTTTTTTCTTAACTAAGGTGTAAGTGTCAGCCTTAAGATTGCTTATATTAATAAATATATTATTTATAAAGCAACTGTTTGTGAGTGTTTTGGGCTATTTTTCAGTATATCCAGGTAAAGTGTTCTTTTCTGGGGAATTCAGAAGCACAGTAAGCCCCCGACCCACATAAAACCCCTAAAAATGGGGGAAAAAAACTCTAAAAAAATATATTTTGCGCGCGAGCTGGAAGTGTGTCCTCTTTTCAGTGAAATACAATATGGTCACCCTAATCAACATTGTAACCCGAGGACCCCCCTGTAATGTGCTTCTGTTTTTCTGTGATCTGTAAAATTCTCTGTCTGTACCCATAAAAACAATGGCGACGGCATCGCTGGACATATGCGTGGTCACGGTGAATTGTTAAGATTATGCAGTGCCAGTTTTAAGTTGACCAACGTCAACACCGTGTTAAATAAATGTAGTATTCAAAATTGTTTACTGCTTCTAAATTTAATGACTGCCATTTGAAAGAAGAACAGAAAAAACAATACAAAATCAGCATGTATTTTTGTAACATTGTAAGATATATTCTACATGTACTCTGGTACAGTCAACGACCTGGTTTCACACGGCATGTTGGAGCTTCGTTCGACTATACTTAAGTATAGCATATGCCCTTAGTATTGAGATAGCTTTGGGAAATTATGCCAATTTCAATTATAGTCTTTATTGAAATAGTACTGCTGCGGAAGGAAATAAAATAAAATTAAATTTCAAAATGTCCATATTCTTACAAGAAAAAAAATAAAAAATAAAAATAAAATAAATTCCCTACCTACCCATGTCTAGAACTGTCAACAAATCGGAAACCAACATTTATTTTTTTTAGGCCTTGATCTGGTGGGCCTGTTAAATATGCAGTGGGAGTGGAGTGTGGGGTCTTGTTAGAACCATTTAGGGCCATAATGGTGTTTTCACACCTCTGGACCTGACCTATTGTTTTCTTTGTTTCAGTGAACACACGCACCTACAATGTTTACCATCTCCATTATGGTTTTGTTTATGGTAAAGACAGAAGTTGGTAAATCAGAAGTTTTGGATCTGGATCGTTGAAAACCAGCAAACAAAACAAAAATGAAAAGTGGGACAAACGGTGTGTAAACACAGATCCAGATCCTGCCTCTGCGCTGCACTCTGACTCTGATTGATTGGTGAACATTTTCCTATGAGCTGCTGAGATGAAAAATCATTAAAGCTTTGTCTGCAATATGCAGTGTAATGAAATTGACTGATTTCAATGTTATTATTTTAAAATGTGAATTTTGCCTGTAATGTCCCACAATGGCATTAAACATATCTACATTAAGATAGTGAGACAAAAAAAGAAAAACGTTATAGGTCTGATCTGTGGAGAAGTTTGCTAACAGTATGAATTCATTCAAAATTTCATTTATTAAGCTTGACTAGAATTTGACACATTTTCTGTCTATGTCTATGGCGTTGTGATACTAATTTTGTATTTTAGTCTGAGCTGAAATGCTCATGCTCCGGGGTAGGTTTAAAACAGGGCTCTCAAGTTTTGAGCGGGGTCGTGCGTGAGACTGCGTAATTTCCGAGGGGGGGGGGGCTTGAATTGCGTGAGAAATGCCGTGTGAGCGTGTGAACGCGTCGAATTGTCTCTCTCAATGCGTGAGACTTGAGAGTCCTGCTGTAAATGTTTGTCTAAAGAGCAAACTTAAACTACAAAGCAACTAATGAGAGTTATATAAATGAAGTTATTACCTGATGGTTCTCAGTTTGTTTTATCATCACCGCAGTGTGCACTTAGCAGGTGAAACTACACTCTACAGTCTGCCCAACAACAGAACAATCTATTTTCTGATTGGCTGATTTTTTTCCGGGGAGCGGGACGGGGAGGAGGTGGAGAGGTTTTTTCCGCTGAAAACGCGCGGTGCCTGCATAAACTGAGCCACACAGACCGATTTTCTGGGCACAAAAAAAAAAAAAAAAAATCTGCATGAGAAATGCCATGTGTGGCGTGTGAGTGTGTGAACACGTCGAATTGCGTGTGTCACACTCTCAATGCGTGAGACTTGGGAGCCCTGGTTTAAAATCCTCATTGCATTTTCAAGAATATATATATATATATGTATAGGTTGAAGGTTGAAAAGGTTGAAATCGACAGATTGTAAGGAAATATTCCAAATTGACATTGCAGTTCTAAACCCAATGCAAACACTGAATAGGGATGAACTAGTACAGATACTGGTATCAATTATCAGCGCTGATAATGAAAAAAAAAAATGAATTGGGTATTGCCAAATATCGATTCAGCCGACATCCTGGTCACACCTTTAATTGGATGTAATTTACAGGCTGATTTTGGCCTAGAAGTCTCATAATGTTTGAACCTTCATTTATACAAAGCTGTTCAGTAGTGATTTGAAGGATAATACATAGTTACATAACACAGTCTGATCTCTTGTGTAACAAGCTAACAGTGTTTTAAGGAAATAAGTGCCATTTTCCTTCCCTAGACTGGTATCAGTTAAAGGAAAAGTAACGTTTTTTTACAATCTGAGCCTTCTTTCGGCAATAAAACGAGTAGTTTTACTCACCCATAGCAGTTTGGTGTCATTTTGAGCAGTTTCGTAGAAGTTATGTTGTAGCGTATCCGTTAACTTGAGTGCTCGGGGCATTACTTTGTGGTCTCCAAATAACACAAACTTTAGCACTTTTCAAATCATAGAAGCTCGATGTCTTAGTCTACGATTTCGTTTGTGTCAAACGTGGCCTGTAATCCGAGATTTATCCATAGTTTTGAGTAGATGAGGACGCCAGTGCGCATGTGCGGACTGTGCTCTCAGCTCCCGGGACCCAAACATGGAACGCAAAGCTGTAAACTATGGATAAATCTCGGATTACAGGCCACTTTTGATTCAAACGAAATCTTAGACTAAGACATCGGGCTTCTATGATTTGAAAAGTGCTAAAATTTGTGTTATTTGGAGGCCGCACGGGGCATTTTACATGCTTGGGGAATATATTATATGCCCCGAGCTATGGCTAGAAGTTGCGCTAGGCTAACCGCAAATCTAAAACATCTCTGGAAGTGCTCCATATGACACCAAAGTGCTATGGGTGAGTAAAACAACTTGTTTTATTACTGAAATAAGGCTCAAATTGTAAAAAAAAAAAAACGTTACTTTTCCTTTAATAACGGTTATTGGCAAATATCAGTCAAATTAGCGACATCTGTATTGGAAATGAAAAGGCTGGATGTGTGCATCCCTAATTGGGGGTTATTGCCAAATACATTTCAGTTGACTAAATCTGAATCTGTGTTTTGTCATTCATATGCAACTCCACAAGCAACCCGGTCTCTTCTGTGTACAGTCCTAATATGATCATTGCCATAAACGATAGTCCGACCAACTCAAACTACAGTAGTGGTTACAACAACAACAACAACAACAACAACAACAACAAACATGTAGAAAAATAAATGAGGACTAACGGAGTGCAGGGTGTAAAACTGTTTACATGGGGCTTGCTGTTTGAGTTTGAGTTTCCCTAATCAAAAACATACTGGAGTTGTACTTAGCTTCATTCAGGCATGTTTCATTTCTGTTTCTGTTTGTTTCTGGTCGGAGAAATCATCTGAATTTCTCCAGGATTGACATTAAAGGAAAAGTAACGTTTTTTTTTTTACAATCTGAGCCTTCTTTCGGCAATAAAACAAGTAGTTTTACTCACCCATAGCAGTTTGGTGTCAATTGGAGCAGTATCGCAGAAGTTATGTTATAGCCATTCTGTTCTACTAATGATCCCGTATCCGTTAGCATGAGTGCTCGGGGCATTACTTTGCGGTGTCCAAATAACACAAACTTTAGCACTTTTCAAATCACAGAAGATCGCTGTGTCAGGGTAGACTTTTAGTGGATTCCAAAACGGCCTGAAACCCGATATGCAGCTATAGTTTCATTTGATGACGTCATCAGAGAGGACAGTGCGCATGCGTGAACTCAGCTGTTTTGTAAACACCGCTAGTCCGAAAGAAGCTAACACCGCTCTGAACTTTACTTTTCTGTTGCGATATCGGGTTTCAGGCCATTTTGGAATCTACTAAAAGTCTACGCTGACACAGCGATCTTCTGTGATTTGAAAAGTGCTAAAGTTTGTGTTATTTGGACACCGCAAAGTAATGCCCCGAGCACTCACGCTAACGGATACGGGATCATTAGTAGAACAGAACGGCTACAACATAAGTTCTGCGATACTGCTCCAATTGACACCAAACTGCTATGGGTGAGTAAAACTACTTGTTTTATTGCCGAAAGAAGGCTCAGATTGTAAAAAAAAAAACGTTACTTTTCCTTTAAACATTGACATTATCTCCTTAAAAAACTTACCTGAAGTTGTGTTTTGTTTCATTCAAACATTTGAGCAATCCTGCATTATTACTCTGTCTCCATCTCCAAAGCTCAAAATGCTCTGTTCCACCTTGTGATGTCATGAAGTGCAGTTTTCAAGTTAACAGCTCATTTTGCCTTTTGTTTAGTAGAGATTCCAGGGCTGAAATTATACAAATGATTCCAGTGAAAGTGGAAAGTGTATGGAGTTTAAAAACACTTCCTGTATTACCACATGACATCACAAGGTGGAACAGAGTGTTTTCTGTTCAGTCTAAATTCACATGTGTGAATGAAACAAAACAACTCCAGGTTTGTTTGTCATGAGGAAATAACATTATAACTAACAAATATAGATCATTAAATAGCGTAATATGGGCCCTTTAATAGTGTAATATGGGCCCTTTAATAGTGTAATATGGGCCCTTTAATAGTGTAATATGGGCCCTTTAATAGTGTAATATGGGCCCTTTAAAGGAAGTTAGAAATTCAAAGTTCGCCAGACTCATTCTGAGCATTTCTTCTTTCTTATCAGTCTTTCTTATAAAACATGAAACGTCCAAGCAAAGGTACTAAAGCATGTTTAAAAGAGGATAACAATACAGATAATGTATAATATTCATTGTTTAAAAGGTGCAACATGTAACTCTGGTGAAGGGTCCATCACCTACTTGTCTCCATGGAGAAGTTATTGCTTTTCCTCGAATGTCCCACAGTCTGGTATTTCACTTATCTCAATGGAGACAACCATTAATTTACAGATCAGATTTGTGAAGAGGTGACACTTGCTTACAATAAGAATGTATTGTTTTGTCAAGGTTTTAAAGGAGAATTAACATTTTTTACAATCTGAGCCTTATTTCGGCAATAAAACAAGTTGTTTTACTCACCCATAGCACTTTGGTGTCATATGGAGCACTTCCAGAGATGTTTTAGATTAGCGATATCCGTAGCGCGAGTTCGCTTATATTATATGCTCCGTGCGGTCTCCAAATAACACAAACTTTAGCACTTTTCAAATCATAGAAGCTCGATGTCTTAGTCTACACTTTCGTTTGAGTCAAAAGTGGCCTGTAATCCCAGATTTATCCATAGTTTCGAGTAGATGAGGAGGACAGTGCGCATGTGCGGAGTCACAGTTTATTTCGCTCTCAGCTCTCGAGACCCAAACATGAAACGCAAAGTTGTAAATTATGGATAAATCTCGGATTACAGGCCACTTTTGACTCAAACGAAAGTGTAGACTAAGACATTGAGCTTCTATGATTTGAAAAGTAATAAAGTTTGTGTTATTTGGAGACCGCTTGGGGCATAATATATGCGAACTCGCGCTACGGATATCGCTAATCCAAAACATCTCTGGAAGTGCTCCATATGACATCAAAGTGCTATGGGTGAGTAAAACAACTTGTTTTATTACTGAAATAAGGCTCAGATTGTAAAAAAAAAAAGGTTTAATTCTCCTTTAAGTAATTAAAACACCTGTAGTTGAGTAAATATACAATAGATACATTTAATAGCATACTGTGGAACATTTCAGACAAAACAAATAATATTTCCATGAAGTTTAAATGTAGTTAGCCCCTGTGGTGATTTATAAAGCCTAATATGGAATGATGTTTTTATTGTTGTCTCTGTAGCTGCCATGGGAGTGCATTGGCTTTTGTAAGGCTTTTGTAAGCCCTGAACAGAACTGAAGAAGCAGCTTGAATGAGCTGCTAAATGTAGTTGAGAGCACTGAATTTCTCCTTTTGCTATGAACATGTTCTGAGTTTTCCGTTTCTACGCAAGAACAGCAGTGGCAGCAGCAGACGGGTGGGCAGACTGAACCAGAGTGTGGTCATGGTCAAAACACATGGATCTAGACTGACTAAGAGAAACCAAGAGTTAAATAGCAACAGCTGCACCATCCTCACCAGAACAATGGCTAATATGACTGTTAGGGTAATGAAAGCTGACCTCTTCGAGTGGTCAATCCACTTCCTGTTTCCATGCCCATCCCCCGGTCGTGGACGAATCAGGACGCAGAGAGCTGAAATGCTCCAGAAAGTCACAGGAACTATGGCAACTATGAGTAACAGTAAAGTCATAATCATTTGGGTCCAAAAATTGGGGATAAGAGACACAACTACTACATAAATAAAGCTTAACAGCCAAGCAGCCCCAATGCTGACGTTCCTTATGGTGACTCCGTCCGTCTTTTTCAAATGAAGGTATGTCATTGGGTGAACCACAGCCAGGTAGTGGTCCCCGCAGGTGAGGCAGTGGAAATGCGTCTCGACGCTCATTCCGAGGGTAAATATGGCGGTTATTATGTTAGACATCAGAGCCTTTCCAGCCTGGGGTCCATACATGTACAGCATAGCAGCAACAGTCGACAAAATCTCCATCGCCATCATGTGGAGGGTAATGACGTCAGAATGGCTATTGCTAACACCTGGAGAATTGCCGCTACACTGCTTCCACCATTTTGTAACACCGACAAAGATGACGAGAAGGAACAGTGGAGAAAAACACATGTAAACAAACAACCAGGCGGTGTACGTCGAGGTGCCCATGGCAGAGCTGATGCACAAGTAGAATATGTCAAAGATGGAGGTGGAGGAAGAGTTATTAGAGGTGTCCATCCTGACCAAAAAACACAAGAAAACATACGTAATGTCTTTGTCATACAAACATTTTCTATAGTCTGCTACATTCAAGCCATTTACAAACGTGCACATTCAGACCATACACTGCATAAAGAAGTGGACTTCACCCATAGCGCTTTGTTCCAGTCAAATGAAGCTCATTGAGGCTTGGAGTTATAGGGCGAATTTGGTACCATAGCAACCAAAGAACAAATCCAAAGATAGGCTGTTGAAGGTAACGCTCCTTCCCACCTGCACCACTGGTTTAGCAGGGAGCTGGCGCTTAGCAACGCTGTCAATCAAACTTGTTGCTAACACTAGCGGGAGTGACCTCAGAGAAATAATGTGACGGCCTTGTCTGATTTTAATGTTCATATCATATCTAGAGCGAGTTAAAGGGATATGCCACCCCCAGGTCAAACTTGGGCATCTCCCCACAGTCCAGAGACTAAAATAAGTGGTGGAAAGCGTTTTTCTGGTGACCCAGCCATTGTCCAGGTCTGTCAGCACTGACCGCCGCGGTATCTGCAGCTACTCCGCATTAGACTGGAGTCTAACGTCGCCAGAGAAAGATTTCGGCCAAAGGAATTAATTTGCTCGATGCTTTTCCCAATTACTTTCTGTGTAGTGCGCATTCATATCGAGTGCAAATAAATGTGACGAAGCACACACCACGCTGACAGGGGAATCCCTGTTACGCACCAGGAAGGGAGTTCCCCTGTTACGCAGCGTGGTGTGTGCTTCGGCTGTGTTTTTCCGCACTGAAAAATAGTTCCCACCCAAAATGACCAAGTCAAGCTCTCCGTGTTGATTTGTACATTTATTTGCACTCGATATGAATGCGCACTACACAGAAAGTAATTGGGAAACGCATCGAGCAAATTAATTCCTTTTGGCCGAAATCTTTCTCTGGCGACGTTAGACTCCAGTCTAACGCGGAGTAGCTGCAGATACCGCGGCGGTCAGTGCTGACAGACCTGGACAATGGCTGGGTGACCAGAAAAACGCTTTCCACCACTTATTTTAGTCTCTGGACTGTGGGGAGATGCCCAAGTTTGACCTGGGGGTGGCATATCCCTTTAATACAAACATTTTGAGACCAAAAAGACTGAAGCAGTTACAGAGAAAGATGTGATGTTTTTTCAATACAAACTAAATTGGAGTCATAAGCCCACTCATGGTCACTTTAGAACGTGGACACTGGCAGGTTAGCTATGTCCATTTAGATTCAAATTTATTGTCATTGTACAAAATACAATGAAACTTCGATAAAGCAAAACTGCAGCAGTAAAAATGAATAATTTTGAACACATTCTCACATCCAAAATAACAAAAACGAGTCTATGGTTCAGACTGACTTTAGCCTACTCCATCTGACCCTCTCCTCTGCCTCATCTGCTCCATCTGACCCTCTCCTCTGCCTCATCTGCTCCATCTGACCCTCTCCTCTGCATCTTCTGCTCCATCTGACCCTCTCCTCTGCCTCATATGCTCCATCTGACCCTCTCCTCTGCATCTTCTGCTCCATCTGACCCTCTCCTCTGCCTCATCTGCTCCAGCTGACCCTCTCCTCTGCCTCATCTGCTCCATCTGACCCTCTCCTCTGCATCTTCTGCTCCATCTGACCCTCTCCTCTGCCTCATCTGCTCCAGCTGACCCTCTCCTCTGCATCTTCTGCTCCATCTGACCCTCTCCTCTGCATCTTCTGCTCCATCTGACCCTCTCCTCTGCCTCATCTGCTCCATCTGACCCTCTCCTCAGCATCTTCTGCTCCATAAGACCCTCTCCTCTGCATCTTCTGCTCCATCTGACCCTCTCCTCTGCCTCATCTGCTCCATCTGACCCTCTCCTCTGCCTCATCTGCTCCATCTGACCCTCTCCTCTGCATCATCTGCTCCATCTGACCCTCTCCTCTGGATCTTCTGCTCCATCTGACCCTCTCCTCTGGATCTTCTGCTCAATCTGACCCTCTCCTCTGCATCATCTGCTCCATCTGACCCTCTCCTCTGCATCTTCTGCTCCATCTGACCCTCTCCTCTGCATCATCTGCTCCATCTGACCCTCTCCTCTGCCTCATCTGCTCCATCTGACCCTCTCCTCTGCATCATCTGCTCCATCTGACCCTCCCCTTTCTATGTTCTTCTTTAAATTAAAACATCTTTCACTTCATCTATAATTCTTAACTTTCCAGACAGCTCTTCATGTCCAAACAATCTAGAAAACACTGATGATTTGTCCAAGTGAGTAGACTAGTGAACACTTATCCATACTTGAATAAAGAAGAACAGCTCTGCTCCGGTCTTCTCTTCTGGCTCTTCTTCTGTCTGGTAACCTTCTGACTAAAAAAGGCTCTTACAGGCTGAAATGTAAATGTAAATATGATCTGATATTTCTATAGCTATAGCTCTAGTCAAATTCTGTTCATGTCTCATTACATCCTTGTTTACATAAATCACTTGTGTGTTACCCAAGTGATAAATGTGTATGTCGTCTATGATGATGTATGGAGGTCAATGAGTACACGCAAAGAAGGAACTAGATCCAAAAGGGTGCGTTACATTGCGATGGTGGCATTCTTTTTGCAGATTAGCAAATGTGTGTGGCCCTCTGAATAAAGTTCTACACATCAGATTGGAATGGCTCTCTCTGAGCAATTTTTGATACTTTTCTCTGTGCTTGAAAAATATATTGATAACAAACTTTTAATTGGAACATTCGGTACATGTAAGATTAAAGGAGAATTAACGTTTTTTTTAACAATCTGACTAAGTACAATCTTTTACAATCTTTTTACAATCTGAGCCTTATTTCGGTAATAAAACAAGTTGTTTTACTCACCCATAGCACTTTGGTGTCATATGGAGCACTTCCAGAGATGTTTTAGATTAGCGATAGCCGTAGCGCTAATATATTCCCAGAGTGGTCTCCAAATAAAACAAACTTTAGCACTTTTCATAGAAGCTCAATGTCTTAGTCTACACTTTCGTTTGTGTCAAAAGTGGCCTGTAATCCGAGATTTATCCATAGTTTCGAGTAGATGAGGAGGACAGTGCGCACGTGCGGAGTCACAGTTTATTTCACTCTCAGCTCCCGGGACTAGGGTGACCACCGGCATGAAACAGGAAAGGAGGACACTTGTGTCCAAAAAGGAGGACAAAGGCCCTAAAGTGAGGACACCTTGTTGTTGTTTTTTTTGTTTTTTTGTTTTTCCCTCGGGGGGATTATGAATAATGTATGAAGTCAACATATATTTATTAACATGGAACACCCATCAAAAAGAAAAATGTGGCAAATTATGGTCAAGATGATATGAACAAAAAACAATATCATCACTAATTCACTGAAAAAACACAGTCTTTGCCATGCCATCATATGCCATGGCAAAGAAGAAAGAAGAAATGCAGAACTAGTAGTTCTACATTTCACTTTTAAGAGGTCAGATCTCGCTACCTGGATTTGTGTAATTCGCACAAAATCCCCAAAATATTATTTGCAATTATGAAAGCCGTAATGTAAATATTGTAACGTATTTTAACTGTCTACATTGAGAGGAAACGTAAGCGAAACCTGTTACGCATGGCACTAAAGAAAACTAAATTTTAAGGGACAGTAATAAGGCGATGAAGATGGAAGACGGAGCCAAGTTGCACCTCAAAGAGTGGCTGATAGCGCAGATAGAGAGTGGACAATACGAGGGGCTGACGGGCTGGATCAGCTGCGTGCGGCACGGATCGCGAATGTTTGCATACGACACAACATCGCAGAGTAGCAAGTGTAAATAATGGGTGGGGATTTATGATGATTTATGCAAGGGTGGCCGATGAGGGTCCAAAAGGAGGACAAAATGTAAAAAAGGAGGACACGTGACAGATGGCCGGACAGACAGCTCTAAAACCGGACTGTCCGGACGAATGGTCACCCTACCCGGGACCCAAACATGAAACGTGAAGCTGTAAATTATGGATAAATCTCGGATTACAGGCCACTTTTGACTCAAACGAAAGTGTAGACCAAGACATCGAGCTTCTATGATTTGAAAAGTGCTAAAGTTTGTGTTATCTGGAGACCGCACGGGGCATATATTAGCGCTACGGCTATCGCTAATCTAAAACATCTCTGGAAGTGCTCCATATGACACCAAAGTGCTATGGGTGAGTAAAACAACTTGTTTTATTACCGAAATAAGGCTCAGATTGTAAAAAAAAAAGTTAATTCTCCTTTAATTCTCCTTTAATTAACGGTAGCTGAGTGGGTAGCGCTCATGCTTCACAGCAAGAAGGTTCCGGGTTCGTTCCCCGGGTCGCCCAGACCTTTCTGTGTGTGTTCTGTGTGGAGTTTGCATGCATGCTCTGGGTTCGATCCCCGGGTCGCCTGGGCCTTTCTGTGTGGAGTTTGCATGTTCTCCCCGTGTCTGGGTGGGTTTCCTCTGGGCACTCCGGTTTCCCCCACCAACCAAAAAAACATGCACCATAGGTAAATTCTCCAGCTGAGGTCCTGACCAAGCCGAAGCAAGAAGATCATGGAGATGGTCCCCGGGCGCAGTAATGTGCTGCCCACTGCTCCTAATAACAGGATGGGTTAAATGGATATGCCACCCCCAGGTCAAACTTGGGCATCTCCCCACAGTCCAGAGACTAAAACAAGTGATGAAAAGCGTTTTCCTGGTGACCCAGCCATTGTCCAGGTCTGTCAGCACTGACCGCCCTGCTGCTCCTCCGCGTTAGACTGGAGTCTAACGTCGCCAGAGAAAGATTTCGGCCAAAAGGAATTAATTTGCTCGATGCTTTTCCCAATTACTTTCTGTGTAGTGCGCATTCATATCGAGTGCAAATAAATGTGCAAATCAACATGGAGAGCTTGACTTGGTCATTTTGGGTGGGAACTATTTTTCAGTGCGGAAAAAGACAGACGAAGCACACACCACGCTGACAGGGGAATCCCTGTTTACGCACCAGGAAGGGAGTTCCCCCGTTACGCAGCGTGGTGTGTGCTTCGGCTTTCTTTTTCCGCACTGAAAAATAGTTCCCACCCAAAATGACCAAGGCAAGTTCTCCGTGTTGATTTGCACATTTATTTGCACTCGATATGAATGCGCACTACACAGAAAGTAATTGGGAAAAGCATCGAGCAAATTAATTCTTTTTGGCCGAAATCTTTCTCTGGCGCCGTTGCTTCCAGTCTAACGCGGAGGAGCAGCAGCTGCGCGCGGCGGTCAGTGCTGACAGACTCGGACAATGGCTGGGTGACCAGGAAAACGCTTTTCATCACTTATTTTAGTCTCTGGACTGTGGGGAGATGCCCAAATTTGACCTGGGGGTGGCATATCCCTTTAAATGCAGAAATGGAATTTCCCCACTGTGGGACTAATAAAGGCATAGCTTTCTAATAGGCCATTGTGCTCTTGTCAAGCCTAGATACAAAACGCATCAGTGCAATATAAACACACCGATGTTCGTGTCCACACCTGCTTTAATTTTTATGCAAAACTCGCATCAAACTACGCATCAAGTTCCATTTAAAAGAAATCAGAGCCCAGATAAACGGCACCACTCCCTCCAGGTCCACCCTCCGTCCAGGTTAGTCACTATTACATTTTGGTTGATAAATTACTTTTTATCGCTGCATTTTCAAACCACAGTTTTGTTTTTGTTTTATATTTTATGTTGTGCTTTTTTACCTCTTTATTTCTGTGATTATTTACATTGTGGATTCTCACAGAAGGCATCAAAACTATAAATGGACAAATATGGAAGGAAACAAAAGATAAACTCAAAAGTAACTACAAACTTGTTTTAGAATAAAAACTGTTAAAATATCCGTCCTTTGCTTTGAACCCGGGTTTGCACTTTTGACATCTCTTAACCCTGACGCACACCTGTGAAGTGGAAACCAGGGAAATTCATCATGAAGCTCGTTGAGAGAAGGGTTTGCAGCACTGTTGACAAAGCAAAGGGTGGAGACTTTGAGAATTTGAATGTAAAATATTTTTTTAAGTATATATTTAGTTGAGTTATTTAACTTTTTTTTCCTTTGCTACATTAGTCCATACAACTTGCATCATATGTTTGATGTTTTTTCTGACGTTTATCTAAAATGGATAAAGTAGTAAACATAAAGCAGACCCCCCAGGATTTCGCGGGCATTTTTTGTGATTGTTGTGGGCTAAAATGCCTGAATTTGCGTGAACTTTTACAAAAAGTTGCGATGAAAGTTGCGGTGCTTTTAAGGTTTTTATTGCGATTTTGTTGCGGGAGGAAGTGAAAGTTGCGATAAATAGTTGTGATTTTCCCTTTTTGTAATTAAAATTGAGTAATATTTTGAATACTGAGTTATTACTGACAAAGAATAATACAAAGACACAGAGATCACAGATATGGTCCTAAAACAACCTTACCAACATCGAAAATAAATTACTACTAGGAGGGGAACTGTTTCGGTCTTTTGCTGTTATTTTTGTGGGCAAATGGCGCCGCAGATGTGTTTCTTTGCCATTAGAAGCCGTGTCCCAATTCCCAGAGTGCACAGTTCGGAGCGTGGTTTGAAGGGCATGTGCGTCATTTCTTTTTTGTCCCATGCGCAGTTAACACGCGTTCGCAGACCGCAGTCGTTTCCATGGAAATCGGGGCGTGGACCAAGCGCGTGAAAAAGCACGCTTCGCACAGCATGCACCGCGCGCTACTTCTTCTACGAGAGAACGCACACGTGTAGGCTGCTTCCCGTAGTTGCGAGACCTGTCGCATTTCGTAGACGGCCATGTGGTCCGCGGAGTGCACTCAGGGCTGAGCAAGTGTGCACCGCCTTGACTGCAGTCTGAGCCCCTTCAAACCACGCTCCGAACTGGGGACACGGCCGCAGTTTCGTCACACGGAAGTAAGGCAGAAGGAAGTTGGTCGACGTGAGTTCAATACGTCGCCGATGATTGGTCAAAATTGCAACACCGCCCTGAATTCACGGGGATTGGCTGACGTTGCGTTGAAGTTGCAAATCGCAACATCAGGGCTCTCAAGTCTCACGCATTGAGAGTGTGACACACGCAATTCGACGTGTTCACACGCTCACACGCCACACATGGCATTTCTCACGCTGATTTTTTGTTTTGTTTTGTTTTGGTGCCCAGAAAATCGGTCTGTGTGGCTCAGTTTATGCAGGCACCGCGCTCGGAGCCCAGTGTACTGTACCGGCTGTGCTGCGGACACACGGAGCGACCTGCAGCTCCGAACAGGTGAGTCACTCCCCGGACCGGTCCTGGTTTGGTCCTGATCTAGTCCTGGTTTAGTCCTTGTTTAGTCCTGGTTTAGTCTTGGTCTAGTCCTGGTTTAGTCTTGGTTTGGTTTAGTCCTGGTTTAGTCTTGGTCTAGTCCTGGTTTAGTCTTGGTCTAGTCCTGGTTTAGTCTTGGTTTGGTTTAGTCCTGGTTTAGTCTTTGTTTAGTCCTGGTTTAGTCTTGGTTTAGTCTTGGTCTAGTCCTGGTTTAGTCTTGGTTTGGTGTAGTCCTGGTTTAGTCTTTGTTTAGTCCTGGTTTAGTCTTGGTCTAGTCCTGGTTTAGTCTTGGTTTGGTTTAGTCCTGGTTTAGTCTTGGTTTAGTCCTGGTTTAGTCTTGGTCTAGTCCTGGTTTAATCTTGGTTTGGTTTAGTCCTGGTTTAGTCTTTGTTTAGTCCTGGTTTAGTCTTGGTTTAGTCCTGGTTTAGTCTTGGTCTAGTCCTGGTTTAGTCTTGGTTTGGTTTAGTCCTGGTTTAGTCTTTGTTTAGTCCTGGTTTAGTCTTGGTCTAGTCCTGGTTTAGTCTTGGTTTGGTTTAGTCCTGGTTTAGTCTTTGTTTAGTCCTGGTTTAGTCCTGGTTTAGTCCTGGCTTAGTCTTTGTTTAGTCCTGGTTTAGTCCTGGCTTAGTCTTGGTTTAGTCCTGTTTTAGTCTTGGTTTAGTCCTGGCTTAGTCTTGGTTTAGTCCTGTTTTAGTCTTGCTTTAGTCCTGGTTTAGTCTTGGTTTAGTCCTGGTTTTAGTCCTGGTTTAGTCCGATATTTGGCCTACAGCTGTTGCCAATAACGGATATTTCCTGTTTAAGTTGACACATTAATTAAAGTTCCTCATGGACTTTTCACGTATGTAAAAATAATAGAATGTTATATTTGTTTAAAGGCACTCAAAGCACGACGAGAAAAATTGTTCCGCTCCTCGGAAATTACGCAGTCTCACGCACGACCCCGCTCAAAACTTGAGAGCCCTGGCAACATCGCGAATTCCTGGAGGGTCTGATAAAGAAAATAAAACACTGAATGTGGGTGTGTCCCAACTTTTGACTAGAAGTGTATGCTTTGTTAAATAAGTTTTAATGTGTATTTTTTTTCCCCTTCATCAGCTCGTAGGAAAATGTTCACCAATCAATCAGAGTCAGACTGCAGCGCACAGGCGGCATCTCTCTTCAAGGCCTGCCTCTTTGTTTACACTATGTTTTTACCGTTTTTCATTTTTGTTTTGTTTGTGGGTTTTCAACGATTCAGATCCAAAACTTCAGCTCCAAGCAACTTTGATGTCTTTATCCTAAACATAACTACAATAGAGATTTTAAGAACTATAAGTGTATATGTTTTCGTCTTTGGGTACTTCTCTAAAAAGCGTTATCTTCAGATACTGGGACAAGTTGTTACCGTGGTGGCTTTTACAGGGCAGACAATTTTCCAGGACCTAATCTGTGTGGACCGCTACCTGGCTGTGGTTTATCCAATCATATATCTGCATTTAAAGAAAGGGGGTGGAGTCAAAGTTAGGAATATCAGCATTGGCTGCACATGGGTGGTTAGCATTGTCCTCAAGATGGTTGAATATTTTTCCAAATCATTCACGCTCCGGATAATTTACTTTATATTACAGCCGACTGTGTCCATTCTTGTTGTGTCTTTCTGCACAGCCTCTGTCCTCTGTGTTCTTATTCGTCCACGGCCGGGTGAAGTGGGCGGGGACAGGAGAGCTATAGACCAATCAAAACGTAAGGCTTTTTACACAATGTTGACCACGCTGGGAGTGCTTTTGTCAAGGTTTACAGTCCTACTTTTATCTTACATGTTAGCCCTGTTCCCAGGTCCAGGTGTGGGAAAATTATGTATCATGTATATGTCAATGTGTGCACTGTGGTTTGCCCTCCCCTGTAGCCTCGTGTTACCACTGCTCTTTCTGAAGAGAGCTGGAAAACTGCCCAAGTGGAAGTGAGCGCTGATGCTTTAGTCATTCTTTATTGTTAGTGTGTCCACCTCTGTTCCACCTTGGGATGTCACGAAGTGGTGGTTTTCAAATCCTTTTACCTTTTGTTTTATAGAGATCGGCAGTTCCAGGGCTGAAATTATACAAATGATTCTAATGTAGGTGTATGGAGATTAAAAAAACATCAGAGCACTTCCTGTATTTCCACATGACATCGCGAGGTGGAACACAGTGCTTTTCATTTAAGAGAAGAACTCGAAACATGCAGGTTTTGTGTGTTAAACATGTGTGTAATGTACCGCACTATATGCTGTATATGTTTTATATAAATATTGTTTATTGACGATAATCTCATAGCTGAAATCTGTCTGTTTGTATGCTTTTCTGTCTATATGGATTTTCATAATTTCAGATGTAGAGAAGAGAAATAAACCTCTTTTGACCAATTTTCTGGTGATATTTTGTTTTTAGGAAGAAAACATGTCTTGCCTCTGTTTTAGACTTTAGTCTCAGATCACCCGTTTTAAGTGTTTAGTTTTATTTGCCTCTTTTAATATTTTAATTATGTGTGATTTTAATCATAATAAATTCTCATTTTATTTCCTACCTGCTATTTGTCCTTATTGGGTGCACAACCTCACTCTCACCTTTAATAGTTTTTAATTCATAACTCTGCCACTGTCCAAACACACACACACACACAAACATATATACATATATATATAACGGATTGGCCCGAATATAAGACGACCCTGATTATAAGACGACCCCCCTCTTTTTCAAGACTCAAGTTTGAAAAAAGACTTTTTGAACACCAAATTTAATTTTTATACAGAAAATAGCAGCTATTTATATGTACAGCTTTTTTATACATATATATATATTTATATATACAGCTTTTGTTTTTGTTTTTTTAGCTTTTTTTTTAATATTTATATATACAGCTTCTCTCTGACTGTGAGCATTTTTAGGCGATCTTTTTGAGCTCTCCATCTCAGTACATTACACTCTGTGACACCATATTTCACAGCCGCTTTGCAATTGTTTGAAGACTCTGCCTCATTTATCACCATCATCTTGAAGTTTGCATCATAACTTCTCAGCTGCTGGTTAACCTGGCCGATCTTCGACCCACTTTTCTCCAGATTGTCGCTACGTTTCTCCATTTTCTGTTATCTCTTCTCTTATTTTCTTCTCTTTTCTTTCTTACCGCTATTTTTTATTTTTCTTCTTCGTGACAGGGGTTCGCTTTGGCCTGGGGAGTTCAGTTCAGCATTCGCTTTAAAGATATCTGGCGCCATCTAGCGTTGTGAATGGGTATAATGTCTAGACCGCGAATGTAAGACGACCCCCACTTTTTCAGTCTTATTTCAATGCAAAAAACACCGTCTTATATTTGGGCCAATACGGTATATATATATATATATATATATATATATATATATATATATATATATATATATATATCAGCTCATTGGTTTCATATAATATATTTCCCCCGAGCGGTCTCCAAATAACACAAACTTTAGCACTTTTCAAATCATAGAAGCTCGATGTCTTAGTCTACGCTTTTGTTTGAGTCAAAAGTGGCCTGTAATCCCAGATTTATCCATAGTTTCGAGTAGATGAGGACGCCAGTGTGGGTCCTTGGGCAAGACCCTTCACGGTACTGCCCCCCGGGCGCCGAAAAAGATGGCTGCTCACTGTTCCTGAAAAAAAGGATGGGTCAAATGCAGAAGTCAAATTTCTCCCGTGTGTCACTGTGTGTCATTGTGTGTGAGACCAATAAAGGCTTAATCTTAATCTTAATGAAACGCAAAGCTGTAAATTATGGATAAATCTCGGATTACAGGCCACTTTTGACCCAAATGAAAGCGTAGACTAAGAGCTAAAGTTTGTGTTATTTGGAGACTGCTCAGGGCATATATTACATGCCCCGAGAACTCGCGCTACAGCTATCGCTAATCTAAAACATCTCTGGAAGTGCTCCATATGACACCAAAGTGCTATGGGTGAGTAAAACAACTTGTTTTATTACTGAAATAAGGCTCAGATTGTAAAAAACGTTAATTCGCCTTTAAATCAGGGAAACAGAATTCAGTTACAGAGCCACAGGTTTTTGATTTATTGTGTGTGCTTTTGGTTGACCAGGTAGTGTTAAACAAATGGAAAGTTAAACATGCTATGTCCTAAAGTCTGTTCATTCAAAAGTATCCTGACACTATTGTAGCATGTATAATGCTGCATATATTAGAAATAGCAATAGGAGCAACTTTAGCAGCAGTAGCAGTCGACTAGTTCAGAAGACTATAGTTCAGCTTGGAAGAAAATAGGGTGTTTAATGAGACAAACACAGTGCTTATCAGTGCTAGTGCTTAACTGTGGTGTTATTTATCACAACCAAATCACTATTTTGTCATAACAGACATAATAATCATCCATATGCAAGGCCACAGCATTTCATCATCATCATCATCATAAATCATTGTCAATATCAGTTTAGAAAAAAAAAACATCAATAAAGTGCATTGGTCAAAACACATATAGCTCCTTTAAAAGTGATCACATTCATATGAATATAAGCGAGTGCAGCTTGTGCCAGCAACAGCTCACAGCCCCAGATACAGTGCATTCAACTGGATCACTACCGTTAGCATTACCGTTAGCGCCGAACAACAGAGTTAGTAATCATTTCACATAGGCTCATGACAGCACTCCATCACGAAGGCAAGAGACATCTAAAAAGTATCATCTGCACATCTGGGAAAGTAAACAAGTAATCAACAAATAAAAACAATAACAAATCAATAAAAAGTAAAATAAAAAAAATAAATATCAAATTTTGGAAAAAGAAGGACCTATCCCACTTCTCATGCACCCAAATCTTTCCTTTTTTTAATGCACCTCACAAAGCTAGGCATACATCCACAACTGCACAATAAAAAACAAAACAAAACAAAAAATGTTTTTACACTGTTATTTAAAGGGATATGCCACCCCCAGGTCAAATTTGGGCATCTCCCCACAGTCCAGAGACTAAAATAAGTGGTGGAAAGCGTTTTCCTGGTCACCCAGCCATTGTCCGAGTCTGTCGCCACTGACCGCCGCGGTATCTGCAGCTCCTCCGCGTTAGACTGGAGTCTAACGTCGCCAGAGAAAGATTTCGGCCAAAAGGAATTAATTTGCTCGATGTGTTTCCCAATTACTTTCTGTGTAGTGCGCATTCATATCAAGTGCAAATAAATGTGCAAATCAACACGGAGAGCTTGCCTTGGTCATTTTGGGTGGGAACTATTTTCCAGTGCGTAAGAATACAGCCAAATCACGCACCACGCTGTGCAACAGGGGAACTCCCTTCCTGGTGCGTAACAGGGATTCCCCTGGCAGCGTACTGCCATGAGCAAATTAATTCCTTTTGGCCGAAATCTTTCTCTGGCTATGTTAGACTCCAGTCTAACGCGGAGGAGCAGCAGATACCGCGGTGGTCAGTGGCGACAGACTCGGACAATGGCTGGGTGACCAGGAAAACACTTTCCACCACTTATTTTAGTCTCTGGACTGTGGGGAGATGCCCAAGTTTGACCTGGGGGTGGCATATCCCTTTAAGGTAAGGCTTTTTGGTCACATGAAAAAATGGGAGGCTTAAACACCAATCCAAACAACTCATCAAACATACCCAAGTTCCCTCACCTCTTCGTCTTCCCACTTGGAGCTAGACTGGCAAACTGTATGTACTGTTATTATTTCCATAATTATTATTCTCAACGTTGAGTTGATCTCTCCAATACACTGTTAAGAATCTATGCAATGCTACACACAATTAGTCACACACACACACGCACACACACACACACACACACACACACACACACTTCTTTGGCTGTTATGTTTACTCTTTTATATTGTTTTTGATAATGCATCTCTATGAGTGTTTGGCACTCCAGTGATGGAACGATTTTGCTGTTCGATCCAGGGCTCTATTTTTTATTAAAGTCGTATGCCTGGTCTACGATCTTAATGAAAAAATCTATTCTGATTCAACATTTGTGGATTTTTTTGTTTTGTTTTGTTTCGAAAGTTTATTCGAAAACACTGCTTCACCCTGTAAGAATGTCAGATGAGAGTTGAACTCTACAAGCTACTGCGGAGCTCATCAGGATCCAAACCATGCATCAACTATTTGTTGCGTGAAGAGTCCCTCAGTCATCCAGGTAGAATCCATGATAAAAGGAGAAATTCAATTTGTCAACTGGACAAAATTTGTTTGGTCAAAGTTTGTTTGGTCAAAGTTTGTTTGTTTGATTAACTAAGACGCGTCGTAACCCGAATTTCGTCGTAAACCGGATTTTGCCTTTGATCTTCCAACCAAAGCACCAATAACCTTTCCATCTCAATATTTAGACCACTACGCTGCTTGGTTATCACTGCCGCTTTCATAGGAGCAGATCAGAGCCCACATCAGGTACTTCCGCCCACATTGGGCACGCACACGAGGCCGTCTTCTTCGCCCTACAACCACAACAGAGCGTATTCTTGCGCCGTGCGCCGCGCGCCGTTCGCGTTTGTTTACATCTCTTACCATGCTAAACCGTGTAAGACGGAATGACGCGTAATATATACATTTTTTTTTTAATGGGGGCGCGTTCGTAACCACGAAACGTCGTAACCCGAGACCGTCGTAACCCGAGGACCCCCTGTATTTGTTATTTATTTACTGTGGCACTAAACAATCACCTAGGCTCAAATGCAAACATTTCTGTGTCGAACTTCAGCTTGTACGAGTTGTTTTAATCAGTTGTTCATCTAGTCTAGTGAATCAACACAAATGTGTTAAAAACTTATTTTTTTGCTAGATTTTGGTATCACATTTTAGAATCTGAAAACAACCAACACTTTATTAGGTGCCATAGGAAGACACTAAAAGCACACACAAAACAAAAATGAAAAAATAGCCAACAGATAAAAGTTTAGAACGGGCAGGTTCAGTAGCAGGTTTGGTGGCAGGTTTGGTGGCACGTTTGGTCGCAGGTTTGGTGGCAGGTTCGGTGGCTCTCTCAGGAACCCCCCAGCGATGGTATGGGGAAATCCGCGGCGTTACCAGGGATATTGAGTTACCGACCGATCTCTGTGCGAACACGGTCCACACCCCAAAAATAGGAAACAAGGGCTTGGTGAAGTTATTCCTAAAGGTGTGGAGATGTGACGCTCTTCCTCCATCAAGAATCTCATAAAAGGACAGTATTCCCTTTTCATAGTCCAGGTACACGCCCACTACACCTGAGATAAGCATCGCAGAAGTCATGCCCACATTTCCAGCAGAAAACCCAACAAGACCTGTAGAGATGCGTCTGATTGGCTTCTGAACATTGTTATGACAAACAAAGAACTGTCCATCATAGATCCGCAGACTCCAGGAATAATTGTTGTCTCCGGAAGTAGGAAAACATCTACCACCATCAAGTTTGTCCTTGATGTACGTCATCCCGATGTCAACCCAGTCCTTCCACTCTACCTCGAAGTAGTAGTGCCCAATCAGGGACTCGGAACCCAGGATCTGATAGGAGCCCTCACATGGTTTTCTGGGGTCTGGGTTTGGCTGTGTTGTTTCAACCAGAGTGGCCTTACGGTTGTTCTCGGACACTAGGAAGCGCTTGTGACCGCTTGTGTTAGGGTTCAGTCTGAGATTGATGAATTCTGAGGAAGACAAAATCAGTGAACTGTAAAATTACGTTGCAATTCTCTATGTCGACAGCTATTCCTGTCCCTGTTATCCCTGTCATTGTGAGTGAGCCTTTTACCGGATTTGCTTGACATTTTAGGGTGGGACTATAAGATAAGATAAGATAAGATAAGCCTTTATTGATCTCACACAGGAGAAATTTACTCGCCACAGTAGCTCCAGGACAATTGGACAAGAGGGAAAAAGTGCATGCAGGCAGGGAGGGGATAAAGTAAGTAATAAATAGTAAATAGTAATACGTAATAAAAATAATAATGGAAAATAGTAATAATGATAATAGTAACAACAAGCATCAACATGAAAAGGAGGATATTGCACGTCTGGCCTATATGTTAGAGTTCTACAGTCTGATGGCGGTGGGGATGAAGGATCTGCGGTAGTGTTCCTTCTTGCACTGGGGGTGCCTCAGTCGGCTGCTAAAGGAGCTGCTCAGCTCCTCTACAGTCCGGTGCAGAGGGTGAGAGGTGTCGTCCTTAATGGACATGAATTTGGCCAGTACCCTCCTCTCAGCCACCTCCTCTACACGGTCCAGAGGACAGCCCAGGACAGAGCTGGCCCTCTTAACCAACTTATTCAGTCTTTTTCTGTCCCGTTCTGTGCTGCTCGGGGCCCAGCAGACGACAGCGTAGAGGAGAGCAGAGGCCACCACAGAGTCATAAAAAGTCTTGAGCAGAGGCCTGCTCACTCCAAAGGACCTCAGTCTCCTCAGGAGGTGGAGGCGACTTTGGCCCTTCTTGTACAGGGCGTCAGTGTTGTGGGACCAGTCCAGTTTATTGTTATATTAAAGGGGCACAGTGTAACTTAGTTAGGGGTCCGTCATCTTCTTTCTATGGATATGTCATTGCTCTCACTGGAATGTTCCACAATATAACTTTAAACAGTTATACCTTACATTTATTTAATTGCAGGTGGCTTCATAGCTCAAAAATACCTTTATATATATATATATATATATATATATATATATATATATATATATATATATATATATATATATATATATATATAGATAGATAGATAGATAGATAGATAGATAGATTGATTTAGGTTTAAGGATAGAGTTATAAATGGGAGACAAATAATGTCTGAGACCCCCATTTCTGTACAAGGAACGATTCTCTTTCTTGACAAAAATAGCCTCTTTAACTCCCCTCTCAAGAAAAAGAAGGAAAAGAATTGGTTTGAGAGAGGAGTTAAAGAGGCTATTTTTGTGAAAAAAGAGAATCCTTCTTTAAACAGAAATGGTGGTCAGACATAATTTGTCTCCCATCTATAATTCCATCCTTAAACCTAAATCAAAACAAACAAACAAAAAAATAGGGCTAGCCAGGTCAGGGCTAGGAACCACTTGGGGCCTGTGTTGTATAGTGAGGTACAGATCTTAGCCAGAGAAAAGAATTAAAGAGGCTATATTTTGGCAAGAAAGAGAATCCTTCCTTGAACAGAAATGGAGGTCTCAGACATCATTTGTCTCAAAACTAAATCAAAACAAACAAAGAAAACAATAGGGCAGCAGAGGTGTGAAAAGAGGTGGCCCTGAATGGTTATGCTAACAAGACCCCATACTAATTGCATATTCAATAGGACTAGCTAATTAACAGAAACTGTAAACAAATAGGTGTGGTAGTCTCAGAGTAATTTCATTGTAGTTAGCTCCTCCCTTCAGGCAGATATAGGCAGTGTCCACCAGTGTCTGACCAGAACTGAAGAAGCAGCTTGGATGAGCTGCGAAACGTATTTGACCAAATACATTTTGTCCAGTTGAGAAATTGAATTTCTCCTTTTGCCAACATTTGTGAGCATATCCCCTAACAGAAAGTAGAACTGCGTTTGGGGGACAAGTTACTCTGATACATCAATGGAAAAAGAAAATCTGGGTGTGTTTCTTATAGTGTTCGGTCAAAATTTGTTTTGTCTTGTCCAAAAGGCTGTTTTATAGACCTGGCTGTACAAACAAATAGAACACAATCTTTAAAAGTAGGTTGCTATGGTTGCAGTAGAATGGTCCCAGGATGAAACACTGAATGTTTAGGGAGTCCCATTTTAAGGCTGCAACTAACAATTATTTTGCTAATTGATTAATCTGTTTTTCAATTGATCAAATAGTTGTTTAGATCACAAAAGGCCTGTGAATTGGTACTTTGCAGAGACATCACACTGGGGGTTTTCTACACATATGTTTATATAGTGGAATGATTAGCATGAAATTAATCAAATGGAGCAAAATGTTCAACAGATACCATGGTGAAATGATGCACACATTAGCAAACAGCTAAAAAAGTTTTAAGATAATCTGAGCCGCCACCTTAACGTGGTGGAGGGGTTTGAGTGCCCGAATGATCCCGGGAGCTATGTTGTCGGGGGCTTTATGCCCCTGGTAGGGTCACCCAAGGCAAACAGGTCCTGGGGGACGGGTCAGACTAAGAGCGGTTCAGAAGCCCTTATGATGAGTTCAGTATCAAGGTCAGATACGTCGCCCGGACTGGCGTCACCGGGGCCCCACCCTGGAGCCAGACCTGGGGTGGGTGCTCGCCAGCGAGCGTCTGGTGGCCTTTCCCCACGGGGCCCGGCCGGGCAAAGCCCGAAGAAGCAAATTGGGGCCGTCCCCCTGTGGACCCATCACCTGCAGGAGGATCCATAAGGGCCGGGTGCAGAGAGATCTGAGCGGCAGTTGAAGGCAGGTGCACGTGGCACCAGGACACCCTAGGACGGAGGTCGATGATTGACTTTGTTGTCGTGTCATCTGATCTCCGGCCGCGTGTCTTGGACACTCGGGTGAAGAGAGGGGCAGAGCTGTCAACTGATCAGCACCTGGTTGTGAGTTGGCGGGGGAGGAAGCCGGAGAGACTTAGCAGGCCCAAGCGTATCGTGAAGGTCTGTTGGGAACGTCTGGCAGAGCCCTCTGTCAGGGGCACCTTCAACTCACACCTCCAGGAGAGCTTCTCCCGGATTCCGGGGGAGGCTGGGGACATAGAGTCTGAATGGGCTCTGTTTTCGGCCTCTATTGTCAATGCGGCCGCCCGTAGCTGTGGTGGTAAGGTCTGTGGTGCCTGTCGCGACGGCAATCCCCGAACCCAGTGGTGGACACCGGAAGTAAGGGATGCCGTCAGGCTGAAGAAGGAGTCCTATCGGGCCTTGTTGGCTCATGGGACTCCTGAGGCAGCTGACGGGTACTGGCAGGCCAAGCGTGCTGCAGCCCGGGTGGTCGCAGAGGCAAAAACTCGGGTTTGGGAGGACTTCGGAGAGGCCAGGGAGGAGGACGGCCTCAAAGAAATTCTGGCAAACCATTCAGCGCCTCAGGAGGGGGAAGCAGTGCTTCACCAACACTGTTTACGGTGCGGGTGGGGAGCTGTTGACCTCGACTGGGGATGTTATCGGACGGTGGAAGGAATACTTTGAGGATCTCCTCAATCCCGCCATCACGTCTTCTGAGGAGGAAGCAGAGGCTGGAGACTTGGAGGCGGACTCGTTCATCACCATGGCTGAAGTCACTGAAGTGGTTGGAAAGCTCCTCGGTGGCAAGGCCCCAGGGGTGGACAAGATCCGTTCTGAGTATCTTAAGTCTCTGGATGTTGTGGGGCTGTCTTGGCTGACACGTCTCTGCAACATCGCGTGGCGGTCGGGGACAGTACCTCTGGACTGGCAGACCGGGGTGGTGGTCCCTCTGTTTAAGAAGGGGGACCGGAGGGTGTGTTCCAATTATCGGGAAATCACACTCCTCAGCCTTCCCGGTAAGGTCTATTCCAGGGTGCTGGAGAGGAGAATTCGACCGATAGTCGAACCTCGGATTCAGGAGGAGCAGTGTGGTTTTTGTCCCGGCCGGGGAACACTGGACCAGCTCTATACTCTCCATCGGGTACTCGAGGGTGCATGAGAGTTTGCCCAACCAGTCCACATGTGCTTTGTGGATCTGGAGAAGGCATTCGACCGTGTCCCTCGTGGGGTCCTGTGGAGAGTGCTCTGGGAGTACGGGGTCCGGGGCCCTTTGCTAAGGGCTGTTCGGTCCCTGTATGACCGGAGCAGGAGCTGTGTTCACATTGCCGGTAGTAAGTCAGACCTGTTTCCGGTGCATGTTGGACTCCGCCAGGGCTGCCCTTTGTCACTGGTTCTGTTCATTATATTTAAGATAAGATAAGCCTTTATGGACAGAATTTCTAGGCGCAGTCAGGGGCTGGAGGGGATCCGGTTTGGGAACCACAGGATCTCATCCCTGCTGTTTGCAGATGATGTTGTCCTGATGGCTTCATCGAACCGGGACCTCCAATGTGCACTGGGGCGGTTTGCAGCCGAGTGTGAAGCGGCTGGGATGAGGATCAGCTCCTCCAAATTCGAGGCCATGGTTCTCGACCGGAAAAAGGTGGCTTGCCCTCTCCGGGTGGGTGGGGAGTCCTTGCCTCAGGTGGAGGAGTTCAAGTATCTCGGGGTCTTGTTCACGAGTGAGGGGAGGATGGAGCATGAGATTGACAGGCGGATCGGTGCAGCGTCGGCAGTGATGACCGGACCGCTGTGGTGAAGAGGGAGCTGAGCCGAAAGGCAAAGCTCTCAATTTACTGGTCAATCTACGTTACTACTCTCACCTATGGTCATGAGCTCTGGGTAATGACCGACAGGACAAGATCGTGGATACAAGCGGCCGAAATGAGTTTCCTCCGCAGAGTGGTTGGGCGCACCCTTAGAGATAGGGTGAGGAGCTCAGTCACACGGGAGGAGCTCGGAGTAGAGCCGCTGCTTCTTCACGTTGAGAGGAGCAGCTGAGGTGGCTCGGGCATCTGTTTCGGATACCTCCCTCGGGAGGTGTTCCGGGCATGTCCCACCGGGAGGAAGACCCAGGACGCGCAGGAGGGACTATGTGTCCCGGCTGGCCTGGGAACGCCTTGGAGTGCCCCTGGAGGAGCTGGAGGAAGTGTCCGGGGTGAAGGAGGTCTGGGCGTCCCTGCTTAGACTGTTGCCCCCGTGACCTGGCCCCAGATAAGCGGAAGAAAATGGATGGATGGATGGATGAAACTCAAGACAACACAAATCAGCACATTTTCAAGAGCCAGTGATCAATACCATGGTAACTGCTGAACATTGCTCCAGAGATATACATGCATGTCTTGCAGGACCACTGTGGAGGGAATGGAGTGGACATTCAGACAGTAACTCACAGCGTATCAAAGAATCTTTACCTGGATCCCTCCGGATGTGGAAGCGCCTAGGTAAGCTCAGTCTGGGCCTGAAACAAAGAATAACGCATTCAGAAACAACAGTAACTTATTTAATTCTTTTATAATAATACATCATTTAAGATAGAACAATGTTAAATATAAAAATAGATTCAAAAATTAAAATGAAAAAAAAAAAAAAGTCAACTTCAAAATCGTAATGTGTTGTTGCAGCAGGTCTGTTTCGGCAGAGGGCGCAGGTTTCTGGAGTTCTATATTGAAGTTTATCTTAACATAATATCGCATGACATAATATTGGGATACTCTAAAAAATATTTGAGTCCAACCACTATATCACTGGACTGAACACCAGAGGGCGCACTTACCAGAGGCCTGCAATCACTGAGCATATGAGAGCAGTGAACAGGAGTGTCAGGATCAGCTGTGCCATTGAGATCCACCTCCAGGTCTTTTTCCAAATGAAGGAGGAACAAGAACAGAGGAATCAAAAATACAACTGTCATGTCCTAGTTTAGTTTAGTCACAGTCTAGTCTGGGGTTAGTCTTTGTACTGGTCAAGTCTTTCTTTTCATCTCCTTTAGTCCAAGTTAAAGCCAGAAAATTCCTTTAAATGCGCACTACTATGTAATGTGTAACGGTAACAATATGTAACGTGTCCTTACAGTGAGCAGGCTTGTATCTCCACAAAACTTTGTCATGAATAGAGGTGGGTTAACATAAGTTTTTCTTCTTTTGTGCTTTTCTGTTGTTTACAATATATATGTAGAATATAAATTATACTTTAAAAAAAAACATATCACTGTAAACACTTTAAAAACTGCTGCTAAGAAATACTGTTGCACATTTTTTTTATCTATATTTTTCAGTGCACATTCTGTTGCACAATTTACTACATCTGTAAATAGGTATTTATTTATTCTTTGCGCTGCTTTTAGATTTGGTCTTAGATAGTTTTTGTATTGTCTTTATATTGTATTTTGTACACTGTCTTTTTTGCACTGCTTGGCCAGGGAGAAATAATTGCATTGTATAATTTATTATTGTTCCTCAGGGACTGCAGATGGAAACTAGCTGTTTAGCTATAATCTGGTGCAGTACATCTCTGTTTTATGAGCATAATGTCTCTGTACATTGTCCCTTCAAATAAAGACTAATAATAATAAGAAATGGAATTTTGATTCACTGTATGTCAAACACATATGGCAGAATTGACAATAAAGTTGACTTTGACTTTGACTTATGACACAAACAAAAACCAATCAATCGGTCAATCAGACCTGACTCTTATTTGGCCTGATGCAGCCACTTCTTGCTGGTTTCCAAAGAAATGTTGTTCTTTTCCTCTAATATTCCATATTATGGCATTAAATATCTTCATGGAGATGATCCTGAGGTTTTTGAGCAATAGGAACACTCATAACAAATAAGTGCTAGATGGAAGTGTTTAATGTCATACTGTGGATCATTCCATGGAAAACAATAACATCTCCATGGAGACAAGTACACTGTAAAAAATAAATAGTTTGTTCAACTCAAATTTTCAAGGCAACCGACTGCACAGAGTTTTTGAGTTGTGAGTATCAACTTAAATTTTTAAGTTTTTGTATGCTGTTATTGCTGTATTACTGTTAAGTTAAAGGGACAGTGTGTAAGATTTTTACCCGTTAATTACCGAAATTGAAGATACCCATTCAAAAATACATTGTTTTCCAAGCCTTTTCACTTCCATCATGAAATCAAAGTATTCTTTTGGACTTAGATATAGTCACATAAAGGGGGATCTTCCCCATATAGAGGCAGCCATTTTGAATACGAGAGCCGCAGAAGGACATTTGGGCTCCACCTTCGCCTTCGGCAAGGCTCGTGGTAGCACCGGAGGCAAAGCAGGCGGAGCGCTCGGCGCGCTCCACAAGAGAGAAGGAGAGAGGGAGAGAGGTGCGGGTGGGGTGGGGGGAGGCTCGTGCTTTTGGGTAAACAAGACAAGCATGCTGCTGTATCACACGTCGTAATGGATCTAACACGTGTTTTGGACTAAATTGTTTTCCTGGATTTTATTCGCTGGATCCTTACGGACAGATTGAGACCAAGTTTATGGTGAAATACAGAGTTTGACCTGTCCAGAGCCTTCAAAGGTAAGCTAAGTAACAAACCTCGTTTTGTGCTTTTCCTTATAAAAGCCCCATGTGCTCGGGGAGTGATTGTTGTGCCGGGAAATGAATTGCATAGTCAAAAACAGGAGACTGTAAGGTTTAATTTGATATGTAGATTATCATGGTACACGATCGGGAATGTGTGCTTTCATGCGAAAAGAAAAAAAAACAGTGAATGGGAGACCGCGTTTTATTAATACCGTTGTTGTCGGCCGGGTGCGTGCGCGGGTGCTCGCGCGGGTACGCGAGCTGTCTGCTACGGCGCGTCCGGGTGACCCTCGAGGTTTGCCGTAGCTAAAACAGGAAGTGCCATAGCTACTATCCACCTATGCGCCACGAATCCTACACACTGGACCTTTAAGTTGGGTCAACTAAGCTTTTAAAGTTGTGCCAGCTAATCATTCATTCATCTTCTTCCACTTTTCCATTTTTTGGGTCGCAGAGGCAGCAGTCCAAGCAGTGTTCTGCTGCCCAGAACACAATGCACCAGCCCCCATGAATCCTCCCGCGGGTGGTGGGTCCACAGGAGGACGGCTCACGTCACAACAGGCCTTGATGTATCTTCTGCCATGGGGGCTACCAGACACTGGGGGCGAGGTGGGGTTAAGTGTCTTGCCCAAGGACACAACAGCAGCTGGAATCACACACGGTCAACCCATCAAGAGCGGGATTCGAACCCCTGGATCACTAGACAAGCGCTCTACCAACTGAGCTACTGCCGCCCACGCCAGCTAATCATTTTAAGTTAAAGTTTCTATTTTACCAACTTAAAACTGCAAATAATGCACGAAGAGGAAATAAAATAACGTCTCATTTCGTTTTCGTCAACATCAGTGTTGACAAAAGGACTCGTTAGTCTCTTTATGATAAAGTTTTCTGCAAAGACAGCCGGCGCTTCTGAGGGGAAAATGTTTCTTTTCCAAAGCCAAACCCCAAGGAAAACCCCTGATAAACTCCTCCGGTTCCCCCGTTGCAGCAGATCCCAACGGCAGATTATTCCAAATGAGCATGCGCAGATTAGTTGGCCTGGCCCAAACTACCGTCCACTTGAATTTGTATATCATGTCAAGTCAGAATATGAATTAAGATCAACTTTTTAACAGAAACTTACAAAAGTGAGTTGAAATTACTCATTTACCAATTTGAGACGGTGTACGATGCAACAGTACCCTTTAAATTGTATGACTCTATTTTTTTTATATTCTAGTAAAAGTAAAAGAAAATCTGAAAAGAAAAATTAAATATGTTTTGTATCTTACCTCAGATTTCAGTTGATCTCCACCAGGAAATGTTCAGAGAATGAGAAACTGAGAGAGGATGGGCCTGATTTAATAAAGGTCCAAAGTATAATAGGGCATCAGCTACAGGTTCCACAAACTAATAAACACTGTAATAAAACCTGCACCTTTTCCTATAGGTTGGGTTCCCATTACATCACAACAGTCTCATTTGGTTTTTGAATGCCAAATGCAGTTCATATCTCTGTTATACGAAATCCAACACTTATACTACACTATATTATGTGCAATCTGTGAAATACTCAACTTACACCTTATTTAACCCGACCTGTACCTTGTATTTTATTACATTTGTGTCCCACCACGGCAACAGTCCAAAACTCGCGATTAGGGAATCCAAGATAAACAAGTTTTTAATGTTTTGTTTGTTTTCTCTTCAAAATTTGTGATTTTCATTTTTCTGCAGAATTTGCTAGTTGAGATCATGAAGAACCCACAGGACTAAACCAGGACTAAACCAGGACTAAATCAGGACTAAATCAGGACTAAAGCAGGATTAAAGCAGGACTAAACCAGGACTAAACCAGGACTAAAGCAGGACTAAACCAGGACTAAAGCAGGACTAAACCAGGACTAAACCAGGACTAAACCAGGACTAAATCAGGACTAAACCAGGACTAAACCAGGACTAAAGCAGGACTGAACCAGGACTAAAGCAGGACTGAACCAGGACTAAAGCAGGACTAAACCAGGACTAAACCAGGACTAAACCAGGACTAAACCAGGACTAAATCAGGACTAAATCAGGACTAAACCAGGACTAAACCAGGACTAAAGCAGGACTAAACCAGGACTAAAGCAGGACTGAACCAGGACTAAACCAGGACTAAACCAGGACTAAAGCAGGACTAAAGCAGGACTAAATCAGGACTAAATCAGGACTAAACCAGGACTAAACCAGGACTAAATCAGGACTAAAGCAGGACTGAACCAGGACTAAAGCAGGACTAAACCAGGACTAAAGCAGGACTAAAGCAGGACTAAATCAGGACTAAACCAGGACTAAACCAGGACTAAATCAGGACTAAATCAGGACTAAACCAGGACTAAAGCAGGACTAAAGCAGGACTAAAGCAGGACTAAACCAGGACTAAATCAGGACTAAATCAGGACTAAACCAGGACTAAACCAGGACTAAACCAGGACTAAATCAGGATTAAATCAGGACTAAACCAGGACTAAACCAGGATTAAAGCAGGACTAAACCAGGACTAAACCAGGATTAAAGCAGGACTAAACCAGGACTAAAGCAGGACTAAACCAGGACTAAACCAGGATTAAAGCAGGACTAAACCAGGACTGAACCAGGACTGAACCAGGACTAAAAACTTTGCGAAATCTGATGTGCTGCTTTCAAATAGTCACAACTTCTTCAAATATTCTCAGATATCCATGTGTAAGACATCATTGGAAAGCTTAGAGTCTACACTTTCAGAATCTGTGAATAACTCAAAACGCCTCCGGGACGACTTGTGTCCTGTTTCGCCGCGGTCTGTCACATTTTATTACATATTTTTTTATTACATTGTTTACTTCTTCCCCTGCACTTTTTGCAACACTTTTTACCATGTACTATTATTGCACGCTATTAGTACTTCTTGACTATCTTAGCGAGTCAACGGTTCTTCTGATCCTAAGCATTTCATTGCATTGTTGACCTTGTGTTGGTCCTGAATATGACAAATAAACAATCTTGAATCTTGAATCTTGTTGAATCTTGAATCTTTTTACTGGACCAATACACATGGTGTGTATAGGTTGTGCCAGTTGTTATACAAACTGGCATGAAGTTCAGCCTTGTCAGCATAAATAAACAAAAGTGAAATAATTTTACTCAGAAAGTTGTGCCATTATTCAACCTAAATGACAAGTCTGTGGAGCCAGTCTCAAAGTTCTGACATTTCTTTCCGAATCAACAAAACCGCCACACAGTTATAAATGCCTTCCCTCTGAAATTATGTTTATATAAACAAACTATAGAATGTGAAATGGCTGGGGGTGTTCTACATGTATCTCTGTGGTGGGATGTTCAGCAGTTACCATGGTGCAATCCACACATTAGCAAACACTGTCAAAAAAGTTTTAAGATTGTTTGAAAACTCAAGAAAAAACACAAACTGGATTTATCAATACGAGTGTTCAAGGTCCTGTTTAGGATTTAGATTCTCAACAAAAAGGCGAGGACGACTAAATGGAAAACTGTTGGCTAATGCTACAGTAATTCTAGCTAGCTTGTGACTGTAATTTTATGTATGAGAGACTTGTTTAGCAGAACAAATCAGATCACCTGTGTAGTTCCAGATAAATCTCTTTCTGGTCAGATTGGGCTAAAATAAAACTCGGAATAAAGTCTAACAGAGCTTGAGACGGAGCAGAGCCTCCAGTTAGCATCATGTCCCAGGGAATGTTGATGACATCATCTGCAAAGTATCAATATTAAGTTGAGACTTTTGTAATTATCATACGAAATAATGTCCGTGAATACACACACCACAGTCACAATTGATATTACATTTATAGTGTAACATTTTTTTTATAGTGTAACATTGTGTTCTGCGTCCTGATTGGCTAAGAGACTGTAGACCTTTGCCGATTGATAGATGGGGGACCGGGACTAGACTGGGACTAGACCAGGACTAAACGTGGACTAAACCAGGTCTAGACCAGGTCTAAACCTGGAGTGGACCTAGACTAAACCAGGACTGGACCAGGTCTAGACCTGGACTAAACCGGGACTAAACCGGGACTAGACCAGGTCTAAACCAGGATTAAACCACCACGTGCCGCTCTTTGCTGGTTTCGTGCGGCTGGTTTGTGGCTCGGGCTGAGAGGACGCGGTCCGGGCGCCTCGGTTCGATCTCGTGCTCGCAGCCCTGGTGTACGCGCGGCCTCGTGCCGGTCGTGCTGCTCTGTCATGGATTTGACCACGATGAGGGGTGCACGTGTCGCGCACTTCTCCAAGGGGTTGGTGCGGATCCAGTGACTCATGTCTCCGCTCCCCTCGCACGTCCGGCAGGGCTTCCGGAGCTGTGTCTCCCCCCACGCTTCACTATTAATACATTTTGTTGAAAATCTATTAAAGTTTGAGTGTTTAAACGAGAGACAAATGTGAGAAAATGTTAATTCCAGTCTGAGAAAAGTGTATAATGTGTGTGGTGAGGCATTTACAGCCTTAAAACATGTAGAATAATTGTAAAATATAAAGTTGTCCTACTTCACGGATTTCACTCATTACGGGTTATTTCTGGAACCTAACCCCCGCGATAAACAAGGGACCACTGTACTTCATTGTCCTTCTGTCATACTGTCATACAAAAAGGCGAAGGGTCTTGCCAAGTGCACGTGGACAAGAATGAACCCGGCAACCCACAATACCGCTGGCGTATTTTGAGTAATTATAACTCGTCACTCCCCCGCCCTCTCTAATCCTCTCAGCTCTATCCAATGCTGACTTAGACATTTGTATAATCTGTCCCTCTGTCCTGTTACTGTGGCAGAGTGGTTAGCCTTTCTACTCCTTCTCACCAGGAGGTTGTGGGTTAGACTCCTAATCTCTCTCTGAGTGGAGTGTCCATGTCCTCTCTGTGTTACTGGTTAGCCTCTATCCTCCTCTCAGTAAAAAATGTTTAGGTTTATTAGGTTTGTGCAGTTGAATCTATCTGGGCAACAGTAGCTATATCCTCCTGGGACCTGAAGAAAAAAAGTGCATCTGAATTATTATTATTTAAATTTTCTATTTGGAGGTAAATGAACACCTCAGCATTTACATTTACACACAGATGCAGGAATTTTCAGGAATTGCCTAGCAACGCACCTAGCAACCAATCTGTGTATTTTAACATCAAAGAGGAAAGATAAAAGTCAGCTTTATTGTCAATAACATAAAGCCATTAGAAGGGTGCCATATCTGACCTGTGTATCGCTCCTGAAACCATAGACACGTGTATCTATCCTGTCCTTTCAAAATTCAAGGGAAATCTCCAAATCAACATAAAAAATGTAAGACGCTTATTATAGGTTATTATAGTTTATGAAAACTGTCAGACTCTGTTAGACCCTGTCAGACTCTGTTAGACCCTGTCAGATCCTGTTAGACCCTGTCAGATCCTGTTAGACCCTGTCAGACTCTGTTAGACCCTGTCAGACTCTGTTAGACCCTGTCACACCTTGGTAGACGCTGTTAGACTCTGTCAGACCTTGTGTGGGTATAGCTGTGTGTGTAAAGGTTTATGCATGGGCTTGTGTGTATGTATATATATATATATACATGTGTGTGTGTGTGTGTGTGTGTGTATTAGTTTTTATTATGGGTCTGTACTCTGAGCCTCAATATTGTTGTGAAGTGACAAAGTTCTATTTTATATGAAAAGATATTATTATATCCTGTAAACATCTCTTGGCACTATTGATTTGAAGGAATCTTCAATTATAAAATAAGAATTTTCAATTTCTATTTACAAATATCAAAAATCTCTTGCTCTGTTGTTTTAGATGTTTGAGGTGTCACTAAATCAATAAATATTGACGTCAAAGTCACTGATCTGCTCGAAATGACTCTTTGTCTGTTAGACCTTGTCAGACGCTGTTAGACCCTGTCACACCTTGGTAGACGCTGTTAGACTTATTTATTTATTTATTTATTTATTTATTTCAGGGACAGTGCACATTAATCAACATTTGCATGTAAATATGCCAGAATTAGCCTGAGGGCTATTTTTCATCTGTTGTCCCGGACTCTGTCAGACCTTGTGTGTGTGTGTGTGTGTGTGTGTGTGTGTGTGTGTGTGTGTGTGTGTGTGTGTGTGTGTGTGTGTGTCTGTGTGTCTGTGTGTGTGTGTTATAGTTTTTATTATGGGTCTGTACTCTGAGCTTCCTCAATATTGTTGTGAAGTGACAAAGTTCTATTTTATATGAAAATTATTATATCCTGTAAACATCTCCTGGCACTATTGATTTGAAGGATTCTTCAATTATAAAATAAGAATTTTCAATTTCTATTTACAAATATCAAAAATCTGTTCTACTATCAATTACTTGAGAACCGAAATGGTTAGAAACATAATTTTGTTTTCTAGGTGAAAGAAGAGAGTCTACACTTTATTTTGATGTGTACCACATGTTTATATAGTCAAAGAACTCTGAACTCTATACTCAAAGTATTCTGAGCAGGTCAAAGTTGCAGGAATTTTCAGGAATTGCCTAGCAACGCACCTAGCAACCAATCTGTGTATTTTAACATCAAAGAGGAAAGATAAAAGTCAGCTTTATTGTCAATAACATAAAGCCATTAGGACCTCTGAAGAGGGTGCCATATCTGACCTGTGTATCGCTCCTCAAACCTCTGACACGTGTATCTATCCTGTCCCTTTAAAATTCAAGGGAAATCTCCAAATCAACATAAAAAATGTAGGACGCCAATTTACGCATGGACCGCAGCTTCGCGTTACGCACTATTGTCTAATAACATGTAACTCTTCTTTTACTTCAGATGCCGCGTAAAAGCAAGCTTTTCCGGGCAGGAAAGAGACAACTGTCCTCGGAGGCCCAGCTGTTTGCAGAAGCCAATAAGACCTCTGAAGAGGGTGCCCCGCCTTGTAAAAAACAGCGTGCATCTTTGTTATCTGACACGTGTATCTCTCCTCAAACCTCTGACACGTGTATCTATCCTGTCCCTCCAAAATGCAAAACTACACAAAACTCTGAACACATGTCTGAACACATGTCTGAACAAGTTACAAATGCAGGCATATCTAATGGTACTTGCAGATTGTCGGATAGTGAGATTTCAACGGCTAATCCAAAACTGACTAAAGGGACACCTAGTAGCAACGTGTCTACACTACAGGTCAGCACCAGCACTGATAGCAAAGCAAGACTTTGTAGTGTACAAAAAGAAACACCAAGTGAGACAAAAATGACAGTTCAGCAGCAATGCTTTAAACCTTTAACATGCCAGGAACAAGAAGCTTTGTGCAAACGTCTTGAACTACCCAATGAAATGTTGTCCACTCATGCAACAGTAGAGTTAAACAACATGGGTTGTCCATGTAAGACAAAGACTATACAGCCAGACGGCAACTGTTTCTATCGTAGTCTTGCTTTCAGCATTTGTCAAAATGAAGGAAATCATTTAAAAATCAGAAGGGCTATTGTTAAACATCTCCAAAAAAACAGTTCAAAGTTTGAAGTGTATTTGAGAAACGAATACACATCTGTTCAAGATTACGTCAACAAATCAAGAATATTTTACTGCAACTCATGGGCCACGGAGATAGACATTTTTGCTGCTGCTGACTTTTTACAATTAGACATCATTACCTACAACAAAGGCAGATGGAATGCACACAGGCCTTCAGAACCCTTGTCAAGCAGACCCGGTTGCATTTATTTGAATCACACAAGCAACCATTATGATGTGGTGATATGTGTCAGAAATGCAGGAAACAAATTTTGTGCTGGAATGTGTGCAGAGAGCAATGAGCACTCCCGACCACAACGGAACAGAAATCTGAAACAATCAGCTAATAATACAAGAAAGCGAAGAAACGCAGAAAAATTTAAAGAACGGTATGCCAACGACAGCAATTTCAGACAAAGAATATGTGCACGTGTTCGAGACAGGTACCACAAAAATGTGAGTGTTAGGCAGAAAAAGTGTCAAGACTCTAAAAGGAAGTATCACACAAATGTACACTTTCAGAATATTGTCCGTCAAAACTCTACAAGGAAGTATCACACAAATGTATAATTATAATTATACGTGAAGAGTCCCTCAGTCGTCCAGGTAGAATCCATGATAAAAGGAGAAATTCAATTTGTCAACTGGACAAAGTTTGTTTGGTCGAAAACGTTTCGCCGCTCATCCGAGAGGCTTCGTCAGCTCTGGTTCTCATGCTGGTTAGACCCTGTTTATATCTAGCTGCAAGGGAGGAGCTACCTACACTGAAAAAAGCTCTGAAAACTATCCCAGCTCCTCTGTCTCTTTTGTTTTACGAATTCCTCTGGCGTCTAGTATTAGCATATCTATAAGCCCTAGGAGGCGCTCACTACACTGAAATAGCTCTGAAACTATCAACTAATCTGTCTCTTTGTATTTCAAATTGGAATCGAAATCGAATCAAAAATGGACGCCAGAGAAATTTGAAATACAAAGAGACAGAAGTTTCAGAGCTATTTTAGTGTAGTGAGCGCCTCCTAGGGCTTATAGATATGCTAATACTAGACACCAGAGGAATTCGTAAAACAAAAGAGACAGAGGAGCTGGGATAGTTTTCAGAGCTTTTTTCAGTGTAGGGAGCTCCTCCCTGCAGCTAGATATAAACAGGGTCTTACCAGCATGAGAACCAGAGGTGACGAAGCCTCTCGGATGAGCGGAGAAACGTTTTCGACCAAACAAACTTTGTCCAGTTGACAAATTGAATTTCTCCTTTTATCAATTATAATTATAATATATAAATTTGTCAATTGCCTAGCAACGCACCTAGCAACCTTTGATCTGTCTTTGATGTGTCTGTTCTGACAGGGTTAGACCTTGACCCTGTCAGACCTTGTCAGACTCTGTTAGATCCTGTCAGACCTTGTTAGACCCTGTCAAACGGTGCTTGGCCCCCACATTGCTGCTTGCAGCTATATTTTTATTTGTATTCATAATGTTGTAACATGTCCTCTGTAATAGACATCGGGGATATTTTTGTGTCAAATCTACGTGAAGTTAACAACCTAACAAAAACTTTTTTTTTTTTTATTACAAGCTTGTCACTGTAGAAGCTTGTCAGACCTTCTACAGTGACAGTCACGTCAAATACTTTTTAGTCTCTTATTTATTTATTTATTTATTTTAGTATTTTTTTTTGTTTTTATTTTTATTTATTTTGTTTATTTATTTTAGTATTTATTTGTTTATTGTTATGTATTATTTATTTTGTATTTATTTATTTTTATGTATTATTTATATTTATATGTTTATTTATTTTTATGATTTATTTATTTTAGTATTTTTGTTATTTGTATTTTTATGTATTATTTATTTTGACAGACTGGTTAACTCAATGTACTGTCCACTATAAAGGACACAAATGAATGGGCGGCTCTCAGGAGGATATTGTTAGCGTTTTTGTCCCCTGATCAGATTGTTGGTGGTTCAAATCCCGCTCTTACACCACTTTCATACTAGGCCACGGGTCTACAACCTGGAGCTTGACAGCTACCAGTAGATCTCCACCCCCTTCAATATAGCTCATCAAGGGATTTTTGAATCACATGTACTATGCTGAATAACTAAAATTGTATTAATTGCCGTTGTAAATGTACAATTTTGATGCCTAACTTTGTATACTAATAAATGCATTATGGTTTATGGTGTATAGGTGTCTAACTGTACCGCATCTAAGGCTTACATGGCTCGTACTAAATTTAATGTGAACACTAAAAAGGGTAGCTCTCTGGCATTTTTGTTTGGTAAAAGTGGCTCACCAGAAAAGAAAGAGGTTGCAGACCGCTCTACTAGGTAATGCGGATGAAGTATCTTGCCTAAGGACACAAAAACAGTTTTTACCACTGGCGTCCCACTGTGGCACCTGATTTTCCCTGCAATTTCCCATCCAAATACTAACCAGGCCCAGTCCTACTAAGACCAGGCTTTGGCAAAACGGTCTGGCGTACACTAGTGTATGTGTGCGTGAATGGGTAAGTGGTTCCTTGAAGTGACTTAAAGGTGGAAAAGCGTTATATATAAACATGACCATTTAAAAGAAAATGGAATGGTGCTTGTAAAACTGTTGTACCATCTCAAAAAAATAGTCAAACCATGTCTAAATCTGCTGAAATCTGCTGAATTCAAGTGATTTTAAAGACTAACTGGCTCCATATTAACTTTGAAGTGACAGTCCAAAGCATAGGCTGTGTGCTCATCTGTATTTTATCCTTCTTAATCTCTTCATCCGTTTATCAGAAGAGACAGAGCTGCTTCAGTCCTCCAGCTCTGGAATAGCTTTTACATTTTATTTATTCAGAAATTTGTCTCAATGGGAGTCTTTATGTTTTGGTGGATTTGAGGAAACTCTCATAAAAGGTGAGTGCATTCAAGGAACAAATGGCTGTGATAATATTTTAATAGTTTCATCAGATGCATTGTCTTATGTACAGTATGTTGTTTAAGGAGAGTATATTATGCTAAATCCATTTGAGCTTTCTACAATGTTTTTTTATGTTGTTTCCTAATCAAAAACATGCCTGAAAAGGTTTTAGATGTCATCCATGAATGTTGGACTACAGTGCTCCCTCGCTCTATCGCGGTTCACTGTTCGTGGCCTCGCTGTTTCGCAATTTTTTTTTTTTTTTATAGTGTAACACATACAGGTGTTTTTATTTCTCAAAACTACAGCAACAACATGCATTATTTCTGTGAGTGTGTCCACCTCTCCACAGATCTGACTGTAACTCGTAACTGGGCCTGGTGATGTGGCCTACTTGTCTCCATGGAGATCAGACCGGGACTAGACCGGGACTAGACCAGGATTAGACCAGGACTAGACCAGGATCAAACGTGAACTAAACCAGGTCTAAACCTGGACTGGACCTGGACTAAACCAGGACTGGACCAGGTCTAGACCAGGTCTAAATCTGGACTGGACTTGGACTAAACCGGGACTAGACCAGGTCTAAACCAGGTCTAAACCACCACGTGTCGCTCTTTGCTGGTTTCGTGCGGTTGGTTTGTGGCTCAGGCTGAGAGGACGCGGTCCGGGCGCCGCGGTTCGATCTCGTGCTCGCAGCCCTGGTGTACCCACGGCCTCGCGCCGGTCCTGCTGCTCTGACCACGATGAGGGGTGCACGTGTCGCGCACTTCTCCAAGGGGTTGGTGCGCGTTGCGTCCCGGGACGTGGCAGTGCCGTTGGATGAGCGCGGTGCTTCCTGCGGATCCAGTGACTCATGTCTCCACGCTCCTCGCGCGTCCGGCGGGGCTTCCGGAGCCGTGTCTCCCCCCACGCTTCACTATTAATACATTTTGTTGAAAATCTATGAAAGTTTGAGTGTTTAAACGAGAGAGAAATGTGAGAAAAGGTTAATTCCAGTCTGAGAAAAGTGTATAATGTGTGTGGTGAGGCGATTACAGCCTTAAAACATGTAGAATAATTGTAAAATATGTCCTACTTCGCAGATTTCTCTTATTGCGTGTTATTTCTGGGACATAACCCTGCGAAAAACGAGAGATTAGTGTATTTTAGCGACCTCTCCTGGACCCTATTCAAACCCTCCTTACAGTTAGCTGGAAGATTCAGAGTGTTTCCTTTGGTAAATCTTGGAGTATTTCCTCTGGAAGGTGTTCTGCCACATTTGCTGCCACATATGGTGTAAAAAGCCTGTGGCATCTCAAATATCCATAGCTGGCTCCTTAGCTAGCCTCTTGCACGGTCTTTATGGATACGGGAAAAACAAACAGCTCATTTCACACAATCCAACAGTCCCTTACTTGATCAGTCTTGTGGTTATTATCACTGAGCTGATTAGTCCTGAGCTTTCAAACTTTTAATATGCTTTTTTTTCTGTAAGTGTACTGGGAAAATGAATGGGAACCAGGAGGTCAGTCACTGTTTTACATTTATAACCTGTGTTTTGTTTTTAGACCAATCATGGCCAAGGTGTTCCCGTTAGTCCCGCCCACCATCATTCTTCCTCAAATGGAGACACCAAAGAGGAGCGAAAGGTGTGTGGGAAAATCAACTGTTTGTTATAAATGGGCATTTCTTAAAGAGTTGACCCTTCACTTCTTCATTTCAAAATCTTTCTTTTGGTTCCAGGTCATGTCGTAAAGCTGCCATTTTGTTCAACGCCAACAACAGCAACAATAACGATGACGTTCATGTGAAGTACGTTCATGTGAGACACCAACTCCAGTCACAACCGAAGGAGATCATTTTTATTAATTAAAGGTGCACTATGTAACTTTTCTGGTGGTGGAGGGTCTGTCACCTGCTTGATTCTATGGATAGGCGATTGCTCTACCTTAGAGGTAAGATCGGGCCAAAAAATCCAGCCCGACCCGACCCGGCCCGCGGGTATTAAAGCCCGACCCGGCCTGAACCCGACCAATTAACTTGATTTGCAGGCCCGAGCCCGAAGCAAACCCGAAATTTCATATTTTATTTGTGAGGACTCGGGAGGAGGAGGGGTGATTTATGATAACAAATTAAAGCCTGTCTTTTGTAACGAAATCTAAGTTAAACAAGACTGTATAAACATTTACATCTTTTATATTTGTTTCTGCAGAGGGCACATTAACCGACAATTTTCCATCATTGACGGATTTTTTTAAGAGTTGACGGGAAAAATTTAAGGCCGTCCGTCATTTTGACGGGTTGAAAATTGGGCCATAAACCACAGCAGCAGTACGTCCTTAAGAATCTAGCGCGGCGCTTTAAGAGAGAGAAGCAGAGAGACAAAGAAGAACAATGACGGGTGGATAATAGACAGAGACAGGAAGGAGTTCCTCACTCTTACCGGTGCGTGTTTGTCTTTTCAGTCCTGTCTTTAGTTTATCCTTAACTTCTTGCTCCTCCATATTGGGGATACCAGGTCAAAATAGATGCGGACTTGCGGAGGGGAAGATTATTAAGAGGCGGCGTTCACGTGCGCAGAGCTCTGGCTCTGCGGCTCCTGTTTAGTAGTTAAATAGCAATTACATTACAGCGCCTTCTCTGTTTTATCCAAATTATTTATTTTAAAACAAGTATTCCTTAGTTTAGTATCCACACATCGTTTTAGTATACATTTTTATAAACATATATTTATTTTAAAAAAGTCAGCGAGAGAGAAGTCCGACCCGACCCGAAGCAATGATTGACATTTTAGGCCCGACCCGACCTCGGGTCGGACTCGGGCTTAAGATCTTACCTCTACTCTACCTGGAATGTTCCACAGTATTAAACAGCTCTACTTCACATTTATTTAATTACAGGTGGTTTTATAGCTCAAAAATACCTATAAAAACAAATATTCTGACTGTGAGCGCGGCGGGGTCGTTTCTCCACAGATATGACCTATAACTTGGTCTGGTTTGGCCTCCATGAAGATAAAAAGGTTTAATGCCATACTGTGAAACATTCCAGACAAAGCAATAACATCTCCATGGAGAAAAGCATTTGATGTGCCCTCCACCGGAAAAGTTACACAATGTCCCTTTAAATTTTCAATCAGTGGAACGGAAGGAGAAAACGTCATGAAAAATGGATTTGAAACTTTTCAGATTTTAACCATTTGTGTCCCACCACGGCAACTGAGTCCACAACTCGCGATTAGGAAATCCGAGATAAGTTTTTAGTGTGTTTTTTTTCTCTTAAAAATTTGTGATTTTCGTTTTTCTGCAGAATTTGCTAGTTGAGATCATGAAGAACCCACAGGACTAAACCAGGACTAAACCAGGTCTAAATCAGGACTAAACCAGGACTAAACCAGGTCTAAATCAGGACTAAACCAGGACTAAACCAGGACTAAATCAGAACTAAGCCAGGACTAAACCAGGACTAAACCAGGTCTAAATCAGGACTAAACCAGGACTAAACCAGGACTAAATCAGGACTAAACCAGGACTAAACCAGGACTAAATCAGAACTAAGCCAGGACTAAATCAGGACTAAACCAGGTCTAAATCAGGACTAAACCAGGACTAAACCAGGACTAAATCAGGACTAAACCAGGACTAAACCAGGACTAAATCAGAACTAAGCCAGGACTAAATCAGGACTAAACCAGGACTAAAGCAGGACTAAACCAGCACTAAACCAGGACTAAAGCAGGACTAAACCAGGACTAAACCAGGACTAAACCAGGACTAAAGCAGGACTAAACCAGGACTAAACCAGGACTAAACCAGGACTAAAGCAGGACTAAAGCAGGACTAAACCAGGACTAAACCAGGACTAAACCAGGACTAAAGCAGGACTAAAGCAGGACTAAACCAGGATTAAAGGTACAGTGTGTAGGATTCGTGGCGCATAGGTGGACAGTAGCTATTCCACTTCCTCTTTTGGCTACGGCAGACCTCGAGGGTCACCCGGGCGCGCCGTAAGGCAGACAGCTCGCGTAGCCGCGCGCACCCGGCGCTGTGCGAGCTCTCGCCGACAACTACGGTATAAATAAAACGCATGAAAAACGCATGAAAACACACATTCCTGATCGTGTAGCATGACACTCTACACATCAAATGAAACCTTACAGTCTCCTCTTTTTGACTATGCAATTCATTTCCCTGCACAACAATCACTCCCCGAGCACATGGGGCTTTTATACGGAAAAGCACAAAACGAGGTTTGTTACTTAGCTTACCTTTGAAGGCTCTGGACAGGTCAAACTCTGTATTTCACCATAAACTTGCTCTCAATCTGTCCGTAAGGATCCAGCGAATAAAATCCAGTAAAACAATTTAGTCCAAAACACGTGTTATTACGACGTGTGATACAGCAGCCTGTCTTGTTTACCAAAAAACCATGAGGCTCCCCCCTCCCCTTCCCTTTCTCTGTTTACCCAAAACCACGAGGCTCCCCCTTCCCCCCTCCCCTTCCCTTTCTCTCCTTCTCTCCTTCGCTCCCACATGCAGCGCGGCTGAGCAGGCGCTAGCAGGAGCCTAGGCAAAGGATGAGCCCAAATGTCCTTCTGCGGCTCTCGTATTCAAAATGGCTGCCTCTATATGGGGAAGATCCCCCTTTTATGTGACTATATCTAAGTCCAACAGAATACTTTGATTTCATGATGGAAGTGAAAAGGCTTGGAAAACACTGTATTTTTGAATGGGTATCTTCAATTTATGTAATTAATGGGTAAAAATCTTACACACTGTCCCTTTAAAGCAGGACTAAACCAGGACTGAACCAGGACTAAACCAGGACTAAAACCTTTGCAAAATCTGATGTGCTGCTTTCAAATAGTCACAACTTCTTCAAATATTCTCAGATTTCCATGTGTAAGACATCGTTGTTTAGAATCTACACTTTCAGAATCTGTGAATAACTCAAAACGCCTCCGGGACGACTTGTGTCCTGATTCGCCGCAGTCGGTCACAAATTATTGTTGTTTCTCATTCTCATTCATCCTCTCAAAGTTGTATTTAGAGTTATTCATGTGTGGAAAAAAAAAATCACTGACTCAAATGGTGATCTCTATGGTGATGTTATTGCTTTGCCTGGGTTGTTCCACAGTATCATATCTTGTATTTTATTCAAATACAGGTGTTTTTATTTCTCAAAACTACAGCAACAACATGCATTATTTCTGTGAGTGTGTCCACCTCTCCACAGATCTGACTGTAACTCGTAACTGGGCCTGGTGATGTGGCCTACTTGTCTCCATGGAGATCGTTAAATGAAATGCCATACTGTAGAACAATTCAGGAACTACCAACATGGACTCAAGCAAGTGGTGGACCCTCTACCAGAAAAGTTACATAGTGAACCTTTAAGAATGAGAGCGAATCGTCTTTCGTTTCAGAGAAAAGGAAAAAGAAGAAGAAGCAGAAACCAAAGAGACAGCAGAGGATGAGGAGAAACAGAGGAAGAAGAAGAAAAAGGAGGAAAAGAAAGAGAGGAAGGAGTGAGTCTGCACTGCCACCAGGCTCCACCAGAGAGCCACCCTGACTCTATCATTACCATAGAACAGAATTTTATAGTTTTATCTTTAAATATTGTATTCTTTGTGTTTTTTGCTGTAGAAAGGAGCGACGGGAGAAAAAGAAACATAAGGGGAGAAAGCTGAAAGAGAAGGAAGAAAAACAGAAAGAAAAGAAAGATGAGCCGTAAGATTTTTTTTTACTTACCATAAATTCAGAATACATTAACCTCCTGGGACCTGAAGAAAAAAAGTGTATCTGAATTATTATTATTATTTTAATTTTCTATTTGGAGGTAAATGAACACCTTAACATTTACATTTTGTTAATTTTATTTTTTATTCATAATGTTGTAACATGTCCTCTGTAATGGACGTCAGGGACATTTTGGTGTTAAATCCACGTGAAGTTAACAACCTAACAAAAATATATATATGTTTTTTTTATTACAAGCTTGTCACTGTAGAAGCTCTGACAAGTTTCTACAGTCACGTCAAATAGTTTTTAGTCTCCCTTTTAATTTCTAATTTATTTATTTATTTATTTATTTATTTATTTTAGTTTTTTTTTTGTTTTGTTATTTATTTGTTATTTATTTTGTTTATTTATTTTAGTATTTCTTTATGTATTATTTATTTTGTATTTATTTTAGTTAATTTATTTTGTATTTATTTATTGATTTATTTTATGTATTATTTATTTTGTATTTATTTATTTTTATTTAGTTATTTATTTTAGTATTTTTTTGTTTTTATTTTTTATTTTTGTTATTTGTTATTTATTTGTTATTTATTTATTTTTTAATTTTTTTATTTTGTATTGATTGATTGATTGATTTATTTTAGTATTTTTTTTTGTTTTTTTATTTGTTATTTATTTTTATTTATTCTATTTATTTATTTTACTATTTCTTTATTTAATTTTATGTATTATTTATTTTGTATTTATTTTTATTTATTTATTTTGTATTGATTCATTTATTTTTATTTGTTTATTTTTTTAGTATTTTTGTTATTTATTTTTATTTTTATGCATTATTTATTTTGACAGACTGGTTAACTCAATGTCCACTATAAAGGACACAAAAGTATGGGCGGGTCTCAGGAGGTTAAACTTAAATTTAAATTTAAAAAGAGAGAGAGGTTGCTAGGTTGTTGCCGTGGAGATTGCTTGGTTTTATCCTTTCTTGTGCAACATTCCAGGCATCTTCATGGGGTAAGGTTACATAGTGCACCTTTAAAGACTGTATGTACTGATTTTTGTGTGTTCTTTTGCAGTTTCAGTTTTGATGTTTTGTTTTTTGTTTTTCTATTTTGTCTCCAGTCCAAAGGAGATCACTGTGATAGACCCAGCCTCCAACACCTACTACTACTGGCTCCTCGTCATCACCGTCCCTGTCATGTACAACTGGACCTTCATCATCGCCAGGTAAAAACTGCAGGAGGTCCACCTTAAATTTGTCTCAGTCCACCTTAAATCTGACCTCTGTACTATGTTACAGTTTTAGCAGCTAAAACCATATATAAAACATATTATGCGATTGCAATAGTGTGACAGATGCAGATGATTAGTTTTACAGTGGTACCTCACCTTACGAAATTAATTCGTTCCAGAAGTGGTTTCGTAACGTGAATTTTTCGTAAGTTGAGTAGCTATTTCAATGGAAAAAGCCTGATTCGTTCCAAGGCCCTGATCCAAGTTTTTTTTTTATAGTGTAACTTTTTTTATAGTGTAACATTGTGTTCTGCGTAGAGACTGTAGACCCAGGACTAAACATGGACTATACCAGGTCTAGACCAAGGTCTAAACCTGGACTAAACCTGGACTAAACCAGGACTAGACCAGGTGGATTAAAGCGCTGCGTGCGGGTCTATTTTCTGGTTTCGTTTCGAGTCACGGCTGAGGCGAGCAGCGAGGGGGACCGCACGCAGTCTGAGCGCATGAACGAGACCCGTGCTCAAACCGTGCCTCCTCTAGACCTCCTCTAGACCAGGTCTAGACCAGGTCTAGACCAGGTCTAGACCAGGCGTTCGTTCATGCACTCAGACTGCGTGCGGTCCCCCTCGCTGCTCGCCTCAGCCGTGACTCGAAACGAAACCAGGAAATAGACCCGCGCGCGGCGCTTTAATCCACCTGGTTTAGTCCTGGTTTAGTCCACGTTTAGTCCTGGTCCAGTCCTGGTTTAGTCCAGGTCTAGACCTGCTGGCAGCCCCGCGCTGGGTCATGCTGCGCTATCACACGTGTCAGAGCGCAGTTTTCTCCCCCCTCCCCCTTCCCCCCACACTTCACTATTAATAATTTTGTTGAAAATCTATGAAAGTTTGAGTGTTTAAACGAGAGACAAATGTGAGAAAAGTTTAAATTCAGTCTGAGAAAAGCGTATAATGTGTGTGACTGAGCGCGCATTATTTAAATTTTTGGAGATTTCGCGTTTCGTAACTTGAATTTTCTTTCGTATCTAGAGACCAAAATTTAACGTGAAGGCGTTTCGTAACTTGAAATTTTCGTTTGTCGGGTCTTTCGTAAGGTGAGGTACCACTGTATTTGCAGAAAGTTGCACAATTCCTGGACTTTTTGAGCTATTCTGAAAAGGGCTGCAACAACTAATCGGAATAATCACAACTAATTGTATATAATTAATTTCTGGGTCTAATGGACTAAATCTCTGGGTCTAACGGTCTAATATACACTGTAAAAAATAAATAGTCAGTTCAACTCAAATTTTTAAGTTTTTAAGTATTGCTGTTAAGTTGGGTCAACTAAGCTTTTAAAGTTGTGCCACCTAATCGTTCATTCATTCATCTTCTTCCGCTTTTCCATTTTCTGGGTCGCGGGGGCAGCAGTCCAAGCAGTGTTCTGCTGCCCAGAACACAATGCACCAGCCCCCATGAATCCTGTGGGTCCACAGGAGGACGGCTCACGTCACAACAGGCCTTGATGTATCTTCTGCCATGGGGGCTACCAGTGTCCACAGACACTGGGGGCGAGGTGGGGTTAAGTGTCTTGCCCAAGGACACAACAGCAGTGCTCATCAGCAAGCGCTTTACCAACTGAGCAACTGAGCTACTGCCGCCCACGCCAGCTAATCATTTTAAGTTCAAGTTTCTATTTTACCAACTTAAAACTGCAAATAATGTGCGAAGAGGAGATAAAATATCGTCTCATTTCGTTTTCGTCAACATCAATGTTGAAAAAAGGACTCGTTAGTCTCTTTATGACAAAGTTTTCTGCAAAGACAGCCGGCACTTCTGAGGGGAAAAAATGGACGTTTCTTTTCCAAAGCCAAACCCAAGGAAAACCCCTGATAAACTCCTCCGGTTCCCCCGTTGCAGCAGATCCCAACGGCAGATTATTCCAAATGAGCATGCGCAGATTAGTTGGCCTGGCCCAAACTACCGTCCACTTGAATTTGTATATCATGTCAAGCCAAAATATGAATTAAGATCAACTTTTTAACAGAAACTTACAAAAGTGAGTTGAAATAACTCATTTGAGACAGTGTACGATGCAACTGGCAGTTTTATTGTCTATGAACGCTAAAATTCTAGTAATCTGAACAAATTCAAGTTGTCATTTTTACAGTGTAATTGCTGATTACTTGACTACTACAATTATTGGTATCGTCTTCATAAAAACTACACATTAACCAACCTAAATAAAGCCTTGTTTGTTCCCCAGAGCCTGCTTCGAGGAGCTGCAGACGGACTACCTGTACATGTGGTTCTTCCTGGACTTTATCTCAGACGTGATCTACATTGGGGACATGGTCTTCAGAACCAGAACTGGTACTTGCAGAATATTTGACTTGAAATTGACTTGAGATATTATTATACAGTGGTACCTCACCTTACGAAATTAATTTGTTCCAGAAGTGGTTTCGTAACGTGAAAAATTCGTAAGTTGAGTAGCTATTTCAATGGAAAAAGCCTGATTCGTTCCAAGGCCCCGATCCAAGTTTTTTTTTTTTATAGTGTAACTTTTTTTATAGTGTAACATTGTGTTCTGCGTCCTAAATGGTTTCTCAGACTGGATTTAAACTTTTCTCACATTTGTCTCTCGTTTAAACACTCAAACTTTCATAGATTTTCAACAAAATGTATTAATAATGAAGTGTGGGGGGAAGGGGGAGGGGGGAGAAAACTGCGCTCTGACACGTGTGTGATAGCGGCATGTGTGACAGCTGACCCGGCGCGGGGGCTGCCAGCAGGCCTAGACCTGGACTAAACCAGGACTAAACCTGGATTAAACCTGGACTAAACCTGGACTAAACCTGGACTAAACCTGGACTAAACCTGGACTAGACCAGGTGGATTAAAGCGCCGCGCGTGGGTCTATTTCCTGGTTTCGTTACGAGTCACAGCTGAGGCGCATGCAAGAGCTGCTCTAGACCTGCTCTAGACCTGCCCGCGTAAGGTGCTCACAGAGCGGCCTGGATAGAACCGTGAGGTCGGCCTCTTCAAGACCTCCAGGCCGGTGACCGGGACAATCCCCGGACCCATGCCCGCTTAGGGAGCTCTTAAGGTGGGCTGGCAGTGTCCCCCTGGGTCCCTGGATGTCTGGGGCTCCGTGCCTGGAGGGGCCCTGGAGAGGAGGTCTAGACCGCGGCTCTTGCATGCGAGCAGCGGCTCGCCTCAGCTGTGACTCGAAACAAAAGCAGGAAATAGACCCACGCGCGGCGCTTTAATCCACCTGGTCTAGTCCTGGTTTAGTCCTGGTCTAGTCCAGGTTTAGTCCAGGTTTAGTCCAGGTTTAATCCAGGTTTAGTCCAGGTTTAGTCCAGGTCTAGACCTGCTGGCAGCCCCCGCGCCGGGTCAGCTGTCACACATGCCGCTATCACACACGTGTCAGAGCGCAGTTTATATAAATAATTTTGTTGAAAATCTATGAAAGTTTGAGTGTTTAAACGAGAGACAAATGTGAGAAAAGTTTAAATCCAGTCTGAGAAAAGCGTATAATGTGTGTGGCTGAGTGCGCATTATTTGAATTTTTGAGATTTTGCGTTTCGTATCTTGAATTTTCTTTCGTAGCTAGAGACCAAAATTTACCGTGAAGGCATTTCGTAACTTGAAATTTTCGTTTGTTGGGTCATTCTTAAGGTGAGGTACCACTGTATTATAATAATATTGTCCAATGAGGTTCATTTAGTCTTCTGATAATTTCCTCTAGTGAGCAGTCAAAACAAAACAAACCTGGTCTGAAAAAAATAATCTAACACATCACACATGTTTCATCAACTCTGTATTATTAGTCTGTTTACATCTCCAAAGATTTAAATGCTCTGTTTCACCTTGTGATGTCAGCGGTAGTTCTTATGTCAACAGCTACCTTTTGTCTTTTGTTCAGTTGAGTTTGCCAATTTCACGGTTGAAATGATTCTAGTGAAGGTGTATGGAGTTTTAAAACACAGGGGCGCACTTCCTGTATTATTAGATGATATCACAAGGTGGAACGGGGTGTTTTCTGTTTGAGAGAAAAACTCAAACAGAAATATGCAGGGTTTGTGTTTTAAATGTTTGTGTGAATGAAACAAAAACAACTTCAGTCCAGCCCTTAAATGTGGTCCTGGACCTGGTTTAGACTTGGTTTAGACCTAGCTTTGACCCTGTTTTAGGCCTGTTGTAGACCTGGCTCAGACCTGGCCCAGACCCGGTTCTGTGCTGGTTGCAGGGTTCCTGGAGCAGGGTCTGTTGGTGAAGGAGGAGCTCAGACTTCGGGAGCGGTACATGCAGAGTTTTCAGTTCAAACTCGACGCAGCTTCGATGGTTCCATCTGACGTCCTGTACCTCATACTGGGAGTGAAGTACCCCGAGATCCGACTCAACAAACTACTGCGATTTAACAGGTACAGACAGTATTAAAGTGCATGAGGGTGTGCTTGGGAGTTATGCAAAGTTAAAATACCAACTATATTATAAAAACTATTAAAAAAGGTGCATTTTTCTTCTGGATGGTTTGCCATCTGCTCGTCTTTATGGAGATGTTATTGCTTTGACTGGAATGTTCCACAGTATTGCATTAAAGGTCCCATGGCATGACATTTTCACTTTCTGAGGTTTTTGAACATTAATGTGAGCTCCCCTACCCTGTTTAGCCCCCCCCATGGCTAAAAGTTGCGAAATGTGTAAACTGAGCATTTGCGATCCTTTTCTGCGTTTGAAAAAAACACAGCTCAAACGGGCAGTTCTGAACAAGGAAACTTTCTGACGTCACACGGAAAATGCAGCTCCACCCCCCGTCTGGATGTCTACCCACCTGTAAATCACGCCCAGAGAGTTTGGACCGCGAATGAGCTACGCAATGCGAAATGTGTTTTTTATTTGCCTGGAGGCACATGAGAGTGTTTCTAGGCTTGGAAGTCCTTTACCCGACCCTCTGGACATCTGAAACAGCAGTGGTTTAATTTTATTTTCTGTGAAAATGTGTTTTTTCATTGAAACGGCTCTCCTTTCTTCCTCCGCTCTTAAAACATGGAAGTGGGGCCAGCACACAGCGCACCGCTAAAACAAGGAACCAGCGGTGCATTTGCCCCCCCCACCCGCTGCTCTGACCTATCTCTGTCCTTCTCATTTGCATTCGACTGGCTAACAACTAGACTAGCAACTACTTCAACTCCGGTTGCCGTGCCCTAAATCGATGTCTTGCCAGATTACGATGACACTTCAATGAGCGCTGTAATCTCGAAGTTTTGTTCAGTGTTTAAAGTTTGGATGATTGTAATACTCGTGGATAATAAGTGACTTTAATCTTGACACAAGTTGTAGTGTCCACAGTTGTATTGAGTGCTTGTTTTTTATTCTTTTAATTTGCTTGTGACTATGGAACTCTTATTTTTGGACTTTTGTGTTTGGACTTTTGATAATTACCTGGATCTTTTCATTTGCCTGGATTTAATGGGACTTTTCAGTTTTGATTTGCATTCTAATTCTAAGTCATTCTAATTTTGAACTTTTTTGAACTACCATGTCATGGGATCTTTAAAACTCGATCATCTCTATGGAGATGAGCATGTGATTTATAACAAGGCCAAGTTGCACTTTTGTCAGTTTTGTGGTGAGACAAGCCCACTAACAGTAAGAAGAATCAGTAGGAATTTTCCCCATGTATTTTTTAATAATAAAAACACTTGAACGCTTAATGCCATATTGTGAAACATTCCAGGCAAAAGCAGTAAATAAGTTAAGGCGGACTCCCCAACAAAAAAGTTACATGGTACTCCTTTTTATAAGTTACTAGTTCTGAAAATTAGAGCTCACTCACTCACTTACTCACCCATAATGAAAAATAAGTTTAATGCTACGCTGTGGAACATTCCAATTGAGGCAAAGGAATTACTTCCTCTCCATGGAGACAAGCAGGTAGTGGATGACCTTCTTACCATATATTTATGTAGAATGGATCAAGTACAGAGTTAGCTAAAAGGGACAGTCATAGTCAAGTCCACCCTCTTTTTTATTAGTACTGTGGTGATATCTATATATATATATAGCATTGTGGGTGACCCGAGCCACCCCGCACATAGCCTGTTCAGCCTCCTGCCCTCGGGGAGAAGGTACCGGAGTCTCCGGGCCCACTCCACCAGGCTTTCAAACAGCTTCATCCACCAGGCTGTCAGGAGGCTGAACTCACACTCACACCCGAACTCCCACCTTACCCATCTCCCACCCCCCACCCCCCATATTGGCATAACCTGTATTCCATAAAAGACATATCACTCTAGACACTTTAAAAAACTGCTGCTAAGGACGACTGTTGCACTGCTGCACATTCACACTTACTACTGGATTTTACTCCTGTTGCACTGTTGTTTACTACTGTTATTGCACACTTACATTTACTACTGGAATTTTTAGTACTGTTGTTTACTCCTGTTATTGAATTTTACCCCCGTTGCACTGCTGTTTACTACTGTTATTGCACATTTACTACTGGAATTTTTAGTACTGTTGTTTACTCCTGTTGCACTAGAATTACTACTGTTGCACACTTATTTTTATTTATCTTAACTCCAATGCACATTCTACTGCACATGACCAATTCACTGCTGTATCTTCCATTGCACATTTTGATGCACACTGCACACTTTGGAAATCTGTATATAGTATAGGTTATTTGTTATTTATTATGTTGCACTGTTTTAAGATTTTAGACCGTAGACTTTAGTTTTAACTTAGATCTCTGTCTTAGATAGTTTTTGTTGTGTTTTGTCTTCATATTGTATTTTGTACACTGTCTTTTTGCACTACTTGGCCAGAGAGAAACGAAATTTCGATTCACTGTATGTTGAACACATATGGCAGAATTGACAATAAAGCTGACTTTGAACTTTTTGAACTTTGATATCTGTGCTTAGTTGTAGTAATAATTGAATATTTGTACTGTAGTATCCTGTGTACTTGTGTTTCAGGATGATAGAGTTCTTTCAGAGGACAGAGACCAGAACTAACTTCCCCAACGCCCTGAGGATCTCCAACCTGGTCATGTACATTGTCATCATAATACACTGGAACGCATGTCTCTACTACTCCTTCTCTAAAGCTATGGGTCAGTACTACTACTACTACTACTTCTACTTCTCACTACTACTACTACTGCTACTAATACAACAACTACTAATATTTTTATAATGTCTCTACTACCCTTAAGCTATTAGCTATACTACCACTACCACTACCACCATAATACTATTACTACTACTTCAACTGCTGCTACTGCTTGCCCTACTTGCATTAAACTACTACAACTGTACTACTTTACGTCTTCCACTGACACCAATTTCTACTACATGCCTAGTACTATTTCTACTACTACTACTGCTATATGTACATTAGAATTGCTTATGTAACTACTTCAAATACTGTTTCTACTAATACTTACTTATTCCTGCGGCTGTTACCAACACAACTATTACTGCTACTTGTTACGGCGCAGTAGTGGACGGACCCAAAAAATGGACAGCAGACCAAAAATGCAAAAATCAAGAAAGTGGATTTATTACACAAGATAGGTTGCAGGCAGAAACAAGGTGAGAGCTGGAGTGGTCCAGGGCTGGAGACGTGAAGCAGCAGGGTGGGAGCAACAGGGAACACTGGAGGCAGAAAAACGGGTTGGTTACAAAAACATCCAAAACAAGGTAAGTAGCAAACATAGTTCGAAGTAGCCAAGAAGTTCATCGTGTGAAGCTGTACAACAATCTGGCAGTCTCACTGGTCGGCTGGAGTTAAATGCAGGTGGATGTTGATTACCAGCAGGTGTAGGGAATCAGTGCCAGGAGACACAGGGAAAGAAAGGAGGAAGGGGAGCACGGACCACAACACTACTTGTACTATTACTCCTACTATAGCCTATTTCTGCTTTCAATAATATACTTCTATATTTATACTTATTTCCAGGTTTTGGCTCAGACCGGTTCGTGTACCCAGATCCATCTGACCCTGAGTTTGGGCGTCTGGTTCGTAAATACGCCTACAGCATGTACTGGTCCACTCTGACCCTCACCACCATTGGGGAAACACCGCCCCCTGTGGAGAACGCTGAATACTTTTTTGTGGTCACAGACTTTTTGGTGAGGAAGGATATACTCATACATTTTCACATAAGGACTGTCCATATACTGAGAATGAGAAAGATTTATGTTTCCACTACATACAGGTTTAGGCACTGGTAACTTAGGTTCAAATGTAATTGTAGTTTGGTCTTTCTTGTCTTTCTGGTCCAGGTGGGAGTTCTGATCTTTGCCACCATTGTCGGAAACGTGGGCTCGATGATCACCAACATGAACACCGCCAGAGCTGACTTCCAGGCTCGAATTGATGCCATCAAACAATACATGACCTTCAGGAAGGTAAACCCAGGACTAAACCAGGACTAAACTTGCCTGGTTTACTCCTGACCATATCACAAGTGAGATATGGTCTGGAAGTCACCTTTGAAATATCTCGTAGTGGAGGTGTGGTTTACGATCGCCAACGGCCGTTTATTGGGCGTTACGAATGTCTATCATGTGGCGTATACGTAGCCCATAGACAATCATGTCAGTTGTCAGTTCAAACTACAAGCTTCCGTTTGTCACGTAGTACGCGTCACCGTCTTTCCACCCCTCCCCGCTCTCTGATTGGCTCCCAGAATCGGGAGAGCTCGCTTTCCATAGTCGCCAGGCTGTCTTTTAGATCGGAACAAACGAAACCAGCCTGGGATTTCCCAGGTTGGGACTAAACCAGGTCTAAACCTGGATTAAACTTTGACTAAATTAATCAGGACTAAACCAGATCTAAACTAAGACTAAACTAGGACTGGACCAGGAGTAAACCAGGACCGAACCAGGACTGAGCCGAGACTGAACCAAGTTTAACCTAAGACTAAACTAGGACAGGACCAGGACTGAACCAGAACTAAATTAGGACTGAACTAGGACTGAACCAAGCACCTACTTTAGTTAGTTGAATTTCTTGACAAATAATCATTTTTATTTTCATATTCTTATTTTATAGGTCACAAAGGATTTGGAGAGACGTGTGATTAAGTGGTTTGATTTTCTCTGGACAAATAAAAAAGCGGTGGATGAGAGAGAGGTTCTCAAATATCTACCAGACAAACTGAGAGCAGAGATCGCCATCAACGTTCACCTGGACACACTCAAGAAGGTACCAGGACTGAACCAGGACTAAACCCATACTCAGCCAGGACTAAACCAGCACTGGACTAGAACTAAACCAGGACTGAACTAGGACCTCTGCCACAAAACAGAATCGAACCAGAACAGAATGAGGATTACACCAGGACTAAACAAGATCTGAACCAGGACAGTCCAGGACTAAACCAGAACTAGCACCAGACAGCATTACTAAGTGACCTCTGTTATATTGAATGCTGACATCACCATTGTCTGTGTCAATGTAAATTATTTTGTCTAAGGACTAATCAGGACTAATCCAGTATTATCTCCAGACTAAGCCAAGACTAACCTAGGTTTAACCCTGGTCCTAGGTGCGGATCTTTGCCGACTGTGAGGCTGGTCTCTTGGTGGAGCTGGTCTTGAAGCTTCAGCCTCAGGTTTTCAGTCCTGGAGATTACATCTGTAAAAAGGGTGATATTGGGAGAGAGATGTACATCATTAAAGAGGGGAAACTGGCCGTTGTCGCCGACGACGGGATCACGCAGTTTGTGGTTCTGTCCGAGGGGAGCTACTTTGGAGAAATCAGCATCCTTGCCATCAAAGGTTAGACTGGTTTAGACCTGGAATTGTTCTGATTTAGTTTAGACTAGGTTTTAAATTGATGCTTTGCAGTGACATCATGCTGGGGGTGTTCTGCATGGATTTTCTAGGGCCAAATATTCATCAGTTACCACGGTGACATAATGCATTTATTATATTTATTTTGCATTTCCAGGAAGTAAAGCTGGAAACAGGAGAACGGCAAACATCCGCAGTATTGGGTACTCAGACCTGTTCTGCCTTTCCAAAGTCGACCTCATGGAGGCGCTCACAGAGTACCCCGACGCCAAAGCCCTGTTAGAAGAGAAGGGGCGACAGATTCTGATGAAAGATGGACTACTAGACCTGGAGGTACTGTTACTACTGCTACTGATACTTCTGCTGCTGCTCCTACTACTACAAATATTACAAATGCTACTATTATTGCTGCTTTTGCTATTACTACGAGCGTTATCACACTCATAGATTGTATAAAGAGGTGGACTGAGGGAATAGGTCACCCATAGTGTTCGGCTCCAGTCAAATGAAGCTCATCGAGGCCATAGTTATAGTACAAATTTAGAGTCAAGTTACATTTCTGGAATTCTGACCGCGAGTATCATAGCAACCAAAGAGCCAATCAATAAGTATTGTAACTGTAATCCTGTGTCTGTCCTGCAGGTGGCGACACAAGGTCCGGACCCGAAGGAGATGGAGGAAAAGGTGGACAAAATGGGTCAAACGCTGGACATGCTCCAGACCCGCTTTGCCCGGCTCTTCGCCCAATCAGATGCCACTCACAGCAAACTTAAGCACAGAATCAACAAACTGGAAAAGAAACTGGCCCCACCCCCTCTACCCAGCCCCGAGAGCCAGCAGCCAATCAGGGAAGAGGAGGAGGGGAAGTGATGGGAGCAGCCAATCAGAGAAAAGAAAAGAAGTAAATGATCTGCAAAATGGCATCTTGAAATTGAACAATTAACTCACTCCAAATACAACTTTGAGAGTGAAAATGGTGAGGGAAAACAACAATCACATGGTTAAAAGCTCAAATTTTGCATAATAGGTTTAGTGTAATAACTTGGGCAAACCAATGAGAACTATTCATGGCTTTCAGCTTCCTGTTATATGCAACATTTTGAGGATGTTTCCCATTCAAAAGATATATTTTATTAACTCTGAAACCCATGGAAAGGCCAATATGCCAACAAGGTCAAACCACAACTAAACCAGGACAAAGTCTTGATTTAAAGTGGTAAGGGCTAGGGGTAATCCAGGACTAAACCTGGACTGAAACCAGCTCTCTAGAAATAAACAGGGATTAGATAAGTACTAAAACTACACAGGTTTATGAAAATGTATCCAGGACTACAAAAGTAAAATTAAATAATATTAATTGTAATTAGTTGCTACTAATTTTAGTTTTACTAATATGTTTTCTACTGTACTATAAACTTGTAAAGTTGCACTGTATAACTAACACAGGACTTTGTGGACTGGTGTCAGCGGAACCACCTCATCATCAATGCACGGAAGACCAAGGAGATGGTGGTGGACTTCCGCAGACGCCACTCTAATGCCCCCTCAGTGAACATCCAGGGAAGGGACATTGAGAGAGTGGACTCATACAAGTACCTGGGTGTTCATCTGAACAACAAACTGGACTGGACTCACTGTACAGGAAGGGCCAGAGCAGGCTCTATCTATCTCCTGAGGAGACTCAGGTCTTTTGGAGTGAGAGGGGCACTCCTGAAGACATCTATGACTCTGTGGTGGCATCAGCCATCCTGCACGGTGTGGTCTGCTGGAGCAGCAGCATCACAAAGAGAGGAAGAGGAAGAAGCTGGAAAAGGTCATCAAGAAGTCCAGCTCTGTCCTGGGCTGTCCTCTGGACTCAGTGCAGGAGGTGGGGGACAGGAGGGTCCTGGCTAAGGTCCTCTCTATGCTGGACCATGAGTCTCACCCCCTGCAGGACGCTCTGTCTGCTCTGGAGAGCAGCTTCAGTGACAGACTGATTCACCCTCGCTGTGTGAAGGAGAGGTTTCGCAGGTCTTTCCTTCCTGCTGCTGTCAGACTGTACAACGAACACTGTTAACATGTCATTCAACTTTATTTACACTACAATATTCAGCGTTACTCGAGAGTCTATTTTTAGGTCTATTTTTTTATTATTTTAAGCCATTATTTATTATCTTGTTTTATTGCATGCTACATTTTCCTGCTGTTCTTGATCTGTGCGTTGCAACACTTAAATTTCCCCACTGTGGGACTAATAAAGGCATATCTTATCTTATTTCTTTACAGTTAAGTAAAATAGTCTTAATCTCTGGATACTATTACTATGCATTATTATTTAAGTTGTTTATTTAAATTGCATTATTTATCAAATATGTTACTTTATATTTTACGTTATTATAATCTTTGAAGATTTGAATATGAAATGTAAAAACATTTTCTTTGCTACATAATTAATATAAATAAATATTTCTTTTCATATTTTTCGCCTGATGACACGTCGCATTACAGCTGTTTTTTACTATGGTTTCGGGAATTGTAGTTTTTCCTCCCGCTTTCTCGGTTTGTCAAGCCTTTGTTTGAACTACAACGACCACGAGCCCTGGTCTGTGCTCACTGCGCATGTCCTAAACCGAGCGAGACGTGCAGTTCGCAGTGGAACGGTAGGTTTATGAATTAAAACTTCTGTTATAGCAAAGTCTAAACATTTTCTGACCTTAGCTTTGCATGTGGACTGAAAACACTATAATTGGACCTATCAGCAGTTAAACTTTTTAATTTGTCCGCTCATTCTGGCGTATTTTACAGTAATTTAGCAACTTGGAGCTAACTGACTAGCAGTCTAAACTTGGGCGAATTTGTTGAATATTTGGCCAAAGTAGAAGTCAGATCTTTTATTGAAACGAATGGTTGCATGTCAAAACTTTTGTTACATCTGTGATCTTAAAGATGTTTTGAGACGTAAACGGCTTTGCCAGAGATCATAAATGTGGCTAATGTCGGAATTTTCCTTAGAGATTGATCCTCTGTTACCCATTTAATATAATTTTCAGTGATTTCCATTGTTCTGATGAATCTCATATAACACACACACACACCACACACACCACACACACACAGACACATACACACACACACACACACACACAGAAACATTTTATGAGCTTTTAGTGATGACAATTGTTTTGACTGTATACAAATACTACTATGAACAGGTATTTTGTAGAAAAAAGTAACATATGTGTTGGGGATGGAAATTATCGATTAATTCATTAATCTATAGTTGATTGACCTTATCGATCGACTTACGATTAACTGATAAGCGGCGTTTTTCACCTGAATTTGAGTGTTTCAATAGGGTTTTTAAGAATATAAACTATAGTATATATATTTTGACTCAGTGTTATGTATACTATAAACTATAGTATACATAACACTGAGTCAAAAATATATCATAGTATTATTATATTGTCTATTCCTCAATTAATTATTCCTTAGGAAAAAGCAGACAAATGTATTGATGCTGAATAACAAAATACATTCTTTATTGAAAATAAATTGAGGACTGGCTCAGTTGTTGCACTTGCAGCATGGAAATCTTGAAATTAAAAGGAACAGAAGAAATGAAATAACAGAATGTTATTTAGTCTACATATTATGATGAAACCAGTGAATCCAGGCTATTTTTTAGGACATTCTCAACATTTATTTTGAACTAAGGCATCAACAATATTTCTCTCCCTTAATCTGTAAAGGGTTACAGTACAAAATATACATTTCACAGGGCCCCTGGACACAGCATAAAACATTACAGGGCCTCAAACCAGAAAAATCAAGAAATTATAAAAGCATGTAAGTTACATGCTTCTATAATTTCAAAAATATATGGTTCTAGGTCCAGCTCTACTGTGAGTTGTACGGCAACATCCAGAGAGGAAAGGGTTACATGATGTAACGCTATGGTCTTTCTGGCGAGTGGGTTCGCATCTCGTGTTCACATTCCAGAGTAGCGCCCTCTAGCGATTAGTTACAGTTAATGCATTTTGAGCGACAATTAATTGTAAGTCGATTAATTGTTGACATCCCGAATATGTGTCCAATTCAGTTACGGAAGGTCACTTTTTTTCTCATATTGATCACAAAAACTTTCTTGGCTGCAAATATCTTATAGACCAAATCATGTCATTGGCAGGAGGATAAATCTTAATAATATTTCTGTTTTATTGACAAGTGACCCCAGCTGTTGTTGCCATGGAGCCAGCCTGGCGACATCACGGCAGGGGTCGCGGCCGAGGGGACGGAGGTCAAAGGTCACGACCCCAGCCAAAAGAGAGAGGGCGTCCTGGAGCAGAGCGGGTGAACGACAAGAAGAGCCCAACACAAACTCCAGCAGCAGGTTAGAATAAGTGTTAGATCATTATTGTTGTCACTTTTTGCCCTAAAGGAACAGTATGTACCTTTCTGGAGGTGGTGTGTCACCTCAATCAATCAAACAATATTTATAAAGCGCTTTTCATACAAAATTGTAGCACCAAGCGCCTTACAGTGGTTAAGGATTATAAGATTGACCTTTATTGGTCTTGCACAGGAGAAGTTGTTTCTATATTTGACCCGGGGACCATCCCCATGATTTTGTTTTGTTATTTAGGCTTGGTCAGGCCCTAAGCTGGAGGATTTTACCTATGGCGCATGTTTTGGGTTGGTGGGGGAAACCGGAGTGCCCGGAGGAAACCCACCCAGACACGGGGAGAACATGCAAACTCCACACAGAAAGGCGCGGGCAACCAGAACCTTCTTGCTGTGAAGCATGAGTGCTAGCCACTCAGCCACCGTGCTGCCAGAGGGGGGAAAAAAAAACAACCTGTATGATTCCATGGAAATAGAAGGTTAAAAGCAGACTTTGGAACATTCAGTGGAGATGGATATGTTTTATTGCATACTGGAGAATATTATGACCAAAGGAAAAACTTTTCCATGAAAACAAGCAGGATGAGTACCCCCACTTGGTCATATACTGTAATTATTGATTAAAAAGTTTTTTTTATTTAAGTACATTTTTCCTTTGTGTACTATTATCAGTAATACTGATACAGCTAATACAAATACAGCTAAAAAGACACCAATACTTTTTATTTTTTCCATTAAAACAGAACGAAATCAGATGTTAAAAGGTGGTTTTGCTCCGTCTGTTCCTTTCAGCTGTGTCAGTGGAGTCGCGTTTCGAGGAGATCAGGAGGTCAAATCTTGCTGCCGCTCAGCGACTAGTCGAGAGCGGCTTTAGCTCCTCTTCCTCAGACGAAGACGACAATGAAGATGTGGAGAGTAAAGATGGAAAGAGAGGACAGATCCTGGCTTCAACTTTCACCTCCTACAACCAACAAACGGGTATAAAAATAGGACTAAACCAGGGACTAAACCAGGGACTAAACCAGGGACTAAACCAGGGACTAAACCAGGCACTCTCTCTGTGTGTTTAGGAGGGGACAGCGCTGGTCTGCAGAGGACTGGGCAGTATCTGAATGAACTCTTTCAGTCTGGAGCTCTCACCTGTCTCATCTGCATCGGCTCCGTCAAGAGAACTCAGCCGGTACTGTTATTGCTTCTGAAATCTAAAAACATGTACCACATTTTGGGTGAAACATTGTAAATATGTTTTAAACTATCTTTTGAGTGCCCAAAAAGCACTTTATAAATCAAATGCATTATTATTTTGTTTTCATAGGTTCAGTTTCCTGTTTATACTCACCATTTTCAGTACTTTTACCATTCAAAAGATATAATATCCATCCATCTTCTTCCGCTTTTTGAATTGTTAATTGCTATGGCAACTGTGCTGATAGTATGCAGTAGGGATGTCAACAATTAATCGATTAACGGTTAATTGTCGATTAAGACGTTGGTCGATCAAAATGCATTAATTGTAATTAACCGCTAACCGCGGACATGCACACCCGCGTGGTCATGAAACAAGGCAACCGCGCTGCGCCAAGATCGACTCACAGCCGACCGCAGGCGCCAACGGCACTGCTCAGCAGCCCCGGGTGTACCGCGAGGTGAGATCTAACCCGGAATGTGTGCCGCTGCTGCCGGTTTCGCCGCAGCCCACGCCCCGAGCCCCGCGCGGCTGGCCTGCGGCTCGGAGCGCGGGGCGCGGCGAAACCAGCACGCGCCCCAGTGGTTTAATCCTGGTCTAGTCCAGGTCTAGACCCGGTCGAGTCCCGGTCCAGTCCAAGTCCAGTCCAGGTCCAGACCTGGTTCAGACCTGGTCCAGTCCACGTTCAGTCCTGGTCTAGTCTCTTAGCCAATCAGGACAGAACACAATGTTACACTATAAAAAAAATTTTACACTATAAAAAAAAAATTGGATAGAGCGAGGGATTACTGTATTTTATTATTCAGCATCAATACATTTGTCTGCTTTTTACTAAGGAACAATTAATTGAGGAATATACAATATAATAATACTATGATATATTTATGACTCAGTGTTATGTTACTATAGCTTATATTCTTAAAGACCCTATTGAAACACTCAAATTCAGGTGAAAAACGCCGCTTATCAGTTAATCGTTAATCGACCGATAAGGTCAATCAACTATCAGTTAATGAATTAACCGATAATTTGCATCCCTAGTATGCAGTCTTCTAGCTATTTAACCTTCTGATTTATGTCTGACTGTTCAAAACACCACTGTATTTCCATGTGGCCTTATATCTGTGTAATCTCTGAGTGGTCCATGGGCATATATACTAGTCTTATACTTGCTCTGAAACAGCTCAAGATCATTCTAAAGCGATTCAGGAAAGGTTCAGTTCTGTCCTGTGAATTTTTTAGTGTCGATACCTGCTTAAAAGAGTATCTGGCATCGATTGGTATCTAATTTCTATACTTTTGCCCAACCCTATCTAGCACATTTTAATTTTCTGTTGGGCTTGTCAAAGCTTACGTCACTAATACAACATTTTGTGTTTCAGGTGTGGAGCTGCTCTGGCTGTTTCTCTCTCTTCCATCTCCCCTGTGTTCAAAAATGGGCTCGGGACTCTGTTTTTCTGGTTTCTTCGGTCACAGATGAGGATTTTGGACAGAAGCAGCTGCCCTGGCCCTGGTACCTCCGTGTTTTTACCCACAAAACACCTTTAATCTGTCCCTCAATTGTTCACTGACATCGTATAATCACTGGAGCCATTTTAGCACAGAAAAATTCTTTATCTTTAAAAACTAAAATGTATTTGATTCATTTTGACAATCTACACAGAGCACGTTTTAAGACTTCATTCATTTTACATAACCCAGTTTACCCAAATATCCCTTCCATATTTGTTTTACATTCATACTTTTATATTTTTAAGACGTTTTGTTTTTGATTTGTGTTTCAGTCCCAAATGCAGAGCAGAGTATCCTCCCAGTGCCACTCCAAACAGGTGAGTCCTGTAACCACTAGAGGGAGCTACAAACCACAGACTGTAGCTGGGACTAAACCAGGGCCTTCCAGGAATAATATATTTTTGGACTCAATATTTATCTTTTATGCTTTTTCTTTGCAATAATGGGGAATTTTTAAAATTTCAGTTATAATACAATAAAATTTGAGCCGTATAGACTAAACCGGGACTAAACCGGGACTAAACCAGGACTAAACCAGGACTAAACCAGGACTAAACCAGGACTAAACCAGGACTAAACCAGGACTAAAGCAGGTTTGAATAAGTAACTTCTATGGCTAATTATTTTTTCACTATATAATTTATATGTTGCAGCCTTTTAATGCCACTGTCTAGTTAAAAATGGTTTACTGGGATTATCCTGCTTTACTGTTATTGTACCACTGACCTAAAGTAGTTTAAATATAATTTATATTTTTCTGTAGCAGTATATCATCCATCCAAGTTTGTTATCGTAACCAGGACTAATGCCTTTCCTCGTGTTGCCTTCAGGTACCTGTGTTACTGTGGGAAAGTGCAGGACCCCCCGTCGGACCCATGGCTTGTCCCTCACTCGTGTGGCTCCATTTGTGAAAAGAAACTGAAGCCAGACTGTGGTCACACGTGTCTGCTGCTCTGTCACCCAGGTACTGCCCTCACCCCCAGCTCGTAACAAAAACCCACGCTAATATCAGCCTGTCTGCTCACCACTGATCTAAAGGTTTTTTTTTTAAAGTCTGTTTTTTGAAAACTACATTAAAAGGTGTTTTGTAAATGGCATTTCATATGATCAGATTTTTCCATTTTGGTTGGTACATTAATCTAAATGTATTAATCACATCTGACTCCCCACAAATTCAAAAAGATAAATTAGGCTTTTAAGTGCCAAGTAAAAAACACATGGGTAAGGCCCTGGTTGTGAGTTTCCTTTTTATTCTAAGGCTGCATGATATAGCAAATGTAATTGCAAATGTATCCAGTAAAGGCTGCAGTTATTTAGATATGGAACTTTCTGCGCAAAAGACACAATCTGTCGTTTAAAAAAAAAAACAACAAGAAAAAAAACATTTTGTTGTTTGCCTTTGATATAGCTATATTTTAGTTATTATTATTTAGTGTCTATACTCTAGTTATTACTATTATTATTTAGTGTCTATACTCTAGTTATTACTATTATTATTTAGTGTCTATACTCTAGTTATTACTATTATTATTTAGTGTCTATACTCTAGTTATTACTATTATTATTTAGTGTCTATACTCTAGTTATTACTATTATTATTTAGTGTCTATACTCTAGTTATTACTATTATTATTTAGTGTCTATACTCTAGTTATTACTATTAGTGTCTATACTCTAGTTATTACTATTATTTAGTGTCTATACTCTAGTTATTACTATTATTTAGTGTCTATACTCTAGTTATTACTATTATTATTTAGTGTCTATACTCTAGTTATTACTATTATTATTTAGTGTCTATATTCTAGTTATTACTATTATTATTTAGTGTCTATACTCTAGTTATTACTATTATTTAGTGTCTATACTCTAGTTATTACTATTATTATTTAGTGTCTATATTCTAGTTATTACTATTATTTAGTGTCTATACTCTAGTTATTACTATTATTATTTAGTGTTTATACTCTAGTTATTACTATTATTATTTAGTGTCTATACTCTAGTTATTACTATTATTATTTAGTGTCTATACTCTAGTTATTACTATTTAGTGTCTATACTCTAGTTATTACTATTATTTAGTGTCTATACTCTAGTTATTACTATTATTATTTAGTGTCTATACTCTAGTTATTACTATTATTATTTAGTGTCTATATTCTAGTTATTACTATTATTTAGTGTCTATACTCTAGTTATTACTATTATTATTTAGTGTCTATACTCTAGTTATTACTATTATTATTTAGTGTCTATATTCTAGTTATTACTATTATTTAGTGTCTATACTCTAGTTATTACTATTATTTAGTGTCTATACTCTAGTTATTACTATTATTATTTAGTGTCTATATTCTAGTTATTACTATTATTTAGTGTCTATACTCTAGTTATTACTATTATTTAGTGTCTATACTCTAGTTATTACTATTATTTAGTGTCTATACTCTAGTTATTACTATTATTATTTAGTGTCTATATTCTAGTTATTACTATTATTTAGTGTCTATACTCTAGTTATTACTATTATTTAGTGTCTATACTCTAGTTATTACTATTATTATTTAGTGTTTTATGTTTGCACCTTATCACCGAGACAAGTTCCTAGTTTTGTTACCTCTGTTCACTTGACAATGGCAATAAAAATCTTTCTGATTCTGATCCAGAAGATGTTAGTCTGGTGATCTGTGATTCACTCAAGTTTTCGAATGGGTGTGATTGACAGGTCGATTAGCCAATCAGGGACACACATGGTCTGTTTGTATCAGAAAAAATAGGAAAGTTAAAAAAAAAATTTAAAAATCACAGGGCTGAAAAACATGCTGGATTTCTGCAGAATAAATGGGTGAAGCACTAAACTTAAAGTGTGAGGTGGGAGAAATTTGATTTTGTGGCTAATGGCTCATTTTACATGTGTCACTGAAAAAACACAACTCTCATTGGACGATCACGATCATGGAACCAGACTGGTACTAATCTGTATAAAAAATACAAAGATTTCCAGGCAATTGTTTTATACCTCTACAAATATGTTCTGAAATACAGTATATGGCATTGTTGGATCAGTTTTTATAGTTCATATTTTTAATCAAAATGGCAATACTTGTTAGAAATATCCTGGCTTTTGTATTTTGCTTTTCAAAATTATGCAGCCCTGTTTTAGATTAAACGAAATCCATTTATGAGTTGACGTTTGCATAAGGCATATTTTTTCATATATTTTAAAATATTTTTTAACTCGGTGTTGCTGTGATTTTAGGTCCCTGTCCTCCGTGTCCAAAGATGGTGTCAGTTACATGTTTGTGTGGAAAAGCCAAACCTCTGCCCCGACGCTGCAGCAACAAGGTTTGCAACGCCCTCTACTGGACATATCTCACACACTACATCCTCTGCTCCTCTGGCTCTGCTCCTGTCTGCTCCTCTGGCTCCTCTGACTTTTGTGTTTTTAATATATTCTTTTCTGTTTTCAGCCCTGGTCATGTCAGCAGGTCTGTGCTAAAGTCCTTCCTTGTAAACAGCACACCTGCTCCCAGCTCTGCCACTCAGGTAAGCCTCACCTGTCAGTCACTTGTCAGTCACCTGTCACCCCGTTTACAAAGCCATATATTTCTCCCTGCACCAGAGCAATTTTTGCACTACACACGTTAGGTACTTTAGTTTGCATTAAAAAACAACATGAGAGATAAAAAGCTACACAGGCATCTGTAACAGTTTAAATAGAAAATGTACAATCATAAAAAAGAGAAGCAATAATATTTCTCCCTACAAAGTGCCACTGATGAATCAGTGGCACTTTGTAGCCTGTAACCTGTTCTACCTACACTTATGTAACCTAAACCTCCAGCCTGAAGGAAGCATCTCAGATTTTAGAGTTTTAGAGTTTAAAACATGTGTGAGGTGAGAGGTGACAGTTTAAGCCTGTCCTTTGTTAATGGACAATTAACGTTTGTTTTTTTTACAATCTGAGCCTTATTTCAGTAATAAAACCAGTTGTTTTGCTCACCCATAGCACTTTGATGTCATTTAGAGCTTTTCTAGAGATGTTTTAGATTTGCGATCTCCGTAATTTGAGTTCTCGGGGCACATGTTTGCGGTCTCCAAATAACACAAAATTTAGCACTTTTCAAATCATAGAAGCTCAATGTCTTAGTCTACACTTTCGTTTGAGTCAAAAGTGGCCTGTAATCCGAGATTTATCCATAGTTTACAGCTTTGCGTTTCATGTTTGGGTCCCAGGAGCTGAGAGCGAAATAAGCTGTGACTCCGCACATGTGCACCGGCCTCCTCATCTACTTGAAACTATGGATAAATCTCGGATTACAGGCCACTTTTGACTCAAACGAAAGCGTAGACTAAGACATTGAGCTTCTATGATTTGAAAAGTGCTAAAGTTTGTGTTATTTGGAGACCGCAAACATATGCCTTGAGAACTCAAATTACGGAGATCGCAAATCTAAAATATCTCTAGACATGCTCTAAATGACATCAAAGTGCTATGGGTGAGTAAAACAACTTGTTTTATTACTGAAATAAGGCTCAGATTGTAAAAAACGTGAATTCTCCTTTAATATTTTTGCTCTGCTCTGTGCCCAGAGTGCCAGCCCTGCCCCCGGGTGAGTGTGCAGAGCTGTGAGTGTGGACGAGAGAGGAGAGAGAGGCCCTGTGCGGAGCCGCTCTGGAACTGTACACAGGCAAGTGCTGCCACCTACTGCCCAGTCACCGCATTAACAAACAACAGGTGTCATCGCGTAACCCAAGCACCTTGTATCTGCTGCATGTGACAGCTTGTAGTTATTTAACCCACCATGGAGTGCAGGGTGAGGCTGTATTTTGCTTTATGCTATTTAAACTGTATATTTGATTGACAGGTGTGTGGGCGTCCTCTCTCCTGCGGGAACCACACATGTGAGGTGGTGTGCCACAGCGGCCCCTGTCCTCCATGTCCTCGCGCCGTCAACAGGACCTGCCCCTGTGGCAAAACCAGTAAGTAGTAGCCAGTAACCAATCTACTTTTCTGCTGCTTTAAAATGGAGATATTAAGTACATTTTAGCTATTTTGACTATATCTTTTTATGTACAGCTGAATATTTTTTGTTTTTGTGCTGATGAATAACTATATATTAACAAAGCAAGAAGAGTATTCTGTTTGTTTAAAGGCCTGAAGTAAAATCATAATGAAAGACAAAACGAATACATTTTCTTGCAGAGAGCTCAGCGGGTTGTGCAGAGGAGGTTCTGCCCTGTGGAGACACCTGTGATCGACCTTTGACCTGTGGCAAACACACCTGCTCCAGGAGGTGTCACCGCGGCAACTGTGACACCTGCCGACAGGTAACATGCATACCTTTTGCTTTTTTATGAGTAAATGTGAAAGCGATCTGCTTTGTTCTCTTATATTATTATTTTAAAGGAGAATTAACGTTTTTTTTTTACAATCTGAGCCGTATTTCGGTAATAAAACAAGTTGTTTTACTCACCCATAGCACTTTGGTGTCATATGGAGCACTTCCAGAGATGTTTTAGATTTGCGGTTAGCCTAGCGCGACTTCTAGCCATAGCTCGGGGCATATAATATATTCCCCGAGCATGTAATATGCCCCGTGCGGTCTCCAAATAACACAAACTTTAGCACTTTTCAAATCATAGAAGCTCAATGTCTTAGTCTACACTTTTGTTTGAGTCAAAAGTGGCCTGTAATCCGAGATTTATCCATAATTTACAGCTTTGCGTTTCATGTTTGGGTCCCGGGAGTGAAATAAACTGTGACTCCGCACTGGTGTCCTCATCTACTCGAAACTATGGATAAATCTCGGTTTGTGTTATTTGGAGACCGCAAACATTTGCCCCGAGAACTCACATTACGGATATCGCTAATCTAAAACATCTCCGGAAGTGCTCCATATGACACCAAAGTGCTATGGGTGAGTAAAACAACTTGTTTTATTACCGAAATAAGGCTCAGACTGTAAAAAACGTTAATTCTCCTTTAACCCTTTTTGTGTGTTTTCTTGCAGGAGGTGGAGAAGGAGTGCCGTTGTGGAAAACACCGGAGGCTGATGCCGTGTCATAAAGAATATCTTTGTGACTCCAAATGCTCCAAGACACGAAGCTGCCAGAGACATCAGTGCAGACGCAAGGTACACGGCAAAAACACCGTACACACACAGAGCTCCTTTAACCACTTGTATCAAACTAGAAATGAATCCTGACTCTCTCTCTTCCTCTAACTTCTTCTCTCCTTTTTTCCTTCTCCCTCTTTCATCTCTCTCTCTTCCTTGCCTCTCCTGTATCCTCCCCCTTTTTCCCCTCCTTCTTTTTCTCCTCTCTCCTTTACCCCTACCCCTTCTATCCTCTCCCTCCTTTTCTCTCTCCCCTCGCTTTTTGTCTCCTTCTCTCTTCCTTCTCGCTCCTCTGCTGTCTCTCCTTTTGCCTCTGCTCTCTTTACTTCTTGTCCCTCTCCTCATCTTTCTCTCCTCACCTCCTCTCTTGTCCTCTTCTCTCTCCTCTCCTGTTTCTCCTTTTACCTATGCTCCCCTCTCTCTCTCTCTGTCTCTCCTCTTTCCACGTTCCTCATCTTTCTCTCCTCTTCCGTTCCTCCCCTTTTTCTGCTCTTTCTCCTTGCGTTCGAGGTTGACCTTAAAAGCGTGTGATTCTCAGAACTGTTTGCCCTTTTGATTATTCCATTATCATCATCTCTGTGACATTTCCACTGACACTGTCACATGTGATGTGCCCGCTCTCAGGAAGGCTCCACGTTTGGCCCCAACTGGACCAAGTTTAGACCTGGTTTGGGCTGAATTTAGACCTGGTTTGGGCTGAGTTTAGGTTTGTCATAGTGAGTTGTTTTCATCCTAGTGACTAGAACTGTAGATCAGATTAACAATTTGTAGGAGACTGTTCAGAGTACAGTACATATGAACCGCTAACATCACATAGAGGGCTAAACTATAGGAAAATGGGTACAAAGGTTTGTTTGTTGTTGTTTTATCTTGGGCTATTTTTTATTTTATTATTATATATTTTTTTGTAATGGCATATCTTTTTTTTTAAATCCATTCCAACTTAGAGCCCTAAAACATATCTTCAGGCACCTTAAAAGACTGAGAGAAGACTGGTATCTCACATAATACTAAGAATAAAGTCTTCTGCCCCTCTCCTCTGCCCTTCTCCTCTGACCCTGTTAGGGGTGGCACGGTTCACGAAATTCACGGTTCGGTTCGTATCACGGTTTAAGGGTCACGGTTTTCGGTTCTGTACGGTTCTTATTGGTTTCTTTCAAAATACACCTCATATCCATTTATCTTAATAATCCACAATAACAAGATACAACATTAAAAAGGTTATAAGATTATATAATAATCTAATGTAATATAAAATCTTAATACAATGTAATCATCACACAATCTGAATTTGACATGACTTTAAGCCCATTATTGGAACCATTGCTCCGATCTGGTGGCAGTAACTATGTCACCTGCTGTAAAAACACTTTCACTAGATATTGAAGAAACAGAAACAAAAGTACGTGTCTCGTATTAAACTTCTACTGGTGTGCAGGGTGTGCTACGTCTGGAGCTGCGGACACCGCACGTCAGCGAGAGAGCGCGGCTCTTTCGCATGTGTAACGTGTAACATGTATCACAGGGCAGGTTAAACTTTATAAAACATCTGTCCGTGCCTCACTTACCGCCTTTTCACGCGCTCCCTCCTCCTGTTAGCTTCCCTGATAGCATAAGCTCCCTCCTCAATGCCTCTGATTAGAGCGCATTTCGGCGGCGGCGTGGGAGGCAGGTGTCCGTGACTTTTCGCTTTTCCCCAGACACCGGACTTAAATGACACTGGTGCATCCTCTATGTCCTTGCCGCTATCTCCACTCTCACTTGCCATTTCTATCTAACTTTATTTACCGCACTCATTCATCTTTCTCGCGAAAGGGAAAAACACAAGCCGAGGTTACATACGGGCATGCCAGAGGCAAGTATACATTGCGCATGCCCGGAACCGTCAGGTGCGCACCGAACGGTTCGTCGTGCTTCTCTTACCCTCTCCCCTGACCATCTCCTCTGTCCCTCTCTCTTCCTCAGTGCTGCCCTGGAGAGTGTCCTCCGTGTGACCAGAGCTGTGGACGTTCTTTGGGCTGTAGGAACCACAAGTGCCCCTCTGTCTGCCACCAAGGTAGCCCCCCCTTCCTCTCCTCTGAAACACTGAAACAGATCAGACTTTCTTAGTAATTGTAGCTGTACATTATCCTGTCTTTTACAACTCTTTTGGACAGATAGTTTAAGGCTTCTTGGTATGGTTTAACTTAAAGGTGCATTGTGTGACTTTTCTGGTGGATGGTCTGTCTGCTTGTTTCTATGGAGATGTCATTTCTCTGCCACAAGAGACCTGACCACTGCGTGAAAAGCCCAACAAAATGTCTGAAAAAACTCTAAACCTAGAAAGTCAGTCCCTGATCCAGGCCTGAGTTCACCGAGGAACACCAGCTGGAGGTACACGCGGAGACCACGTCAAAGTGAAAGCTGGAGATGTGAGGGTAACCATGTCTGGAACCACCAAAGAGGAGGCCTTGGACAGGCTGCTTCTGAAGAGGCTGAAGGAACAGATCACCAGAACAGGTCCAGAGCTGGAGGAGAGAGGCCAGGGAGAGGATAGGACTGAAAAGCTGCAGGAAGGGGAGCACCAAATTGGATCAGGTAGCTCCTCGAACAAAGAATTAGAGCAACAGCCTCCATAGGAAAAGAAAGGAAAGGAGGGTGGCTCTGATGATGGAGAGATGTTGGAAGAAAAGAAGGAGCAGACAGAGATGGGAAGATCAGGTTCTGTTTCAGAGAAGGAGCAGGAGGAAGAGGAGGAGAGCGGAGATGACACTGAAGAGCACCATGCACTTACTTGGGGGCATACACGCCTCTTTGAAGAAGCTGAAGATGGGTTCAGCTCAAGCCCAAATAGTCCCCAAGATAACTCCTTTCCCCATCACCTTCACTGCCAACTTTCTCCACCGGGATATGTTTGGGTGCAACCTCGGGGTCTATAAGTATAAGAAAAACGCCAAGGAAGACCTCTGGATGGAAGACCAGAGATGCAAGAAGAAACACCAATGTTTTGTGGTGCAGTGCTACTTCTCTACGCCCAAAGACCTGTCCCTGACCTTGGCGCTGATGGAGAGGATCATGACAAAGGTCACGGATGACCTGTGGGATGAGTTTAAGACACCACTCTCAATGGAAAAAGCAACTGTGGAAACCCTGTCTTAAGTGAGGCCCTGGCCAGAAACCTGTGGAGGTGGTACAGCACTCGGGCAAGAGTCCAGTGCCCAGGCGAGTTCTTAAAGATGTCCCTCTGTGCTGCAGAGACTCAGAAACTGGACCACATAGAAACTAGTACTCCACAGGAGGGAGAGGAGACCAACAAGACCGCAGACATCAGACCAGTAGGGTCTGTCCTGATTTAATCCTGGGTTAGACCTGGTTTAGGCTGGGTTTGGTGTGTGAATTAAAAAAAAAAGTTTCAGTATGTGTGCAGGTGTTGGTTGCTGGTAAATATAGGTTGTTTTTAAATATTATATAATAAAATTAGTAAGGCAGAATTATATAAATGTATAAGTAAAAATAAAATATAGAAATATAGTAATACAAATACATACATGCATGTATATCTTGGCTACATACAAGAGCTTGTGAGGAGAAACCATGAAAAGATGAAATAATGATTCACAGGACATATCTGTTACATAAGGGTGAGTTGTTGTACAGTTGTAGGGAGTATTATCTGTTACATAAGGTTGAGTTGTTGTACAGTTGTAGGGAGTATTATCTGTTACATAAGGGTGAGTATGGTATGAATGCAGATCTGTGTATCTCACTATTTGAGCAGAGGTGTTGGAGAATGAGCTCTTCTGCTCTTCTTGAACCTCAGCCCAGAGATACACAGTCCTGCTTTAGCACATTTAGTGTGCATAGAAGAAAGGCTATCTAATTATTATTTTTGATTCAAAAAAATTCTACGATATAATTTTTTTTTGTTAGTACTAGCCACCTTTAACTCTGCCTCTGTTATCTGATGATACCACTCCTGTTCTGATGTTGATATGGCCGTTTCCTGCACTGTGATTGGTCGATTACTTTCACTAGTTTGGTTTAGATTTTGTTGCATCACATCAGTGTTTGAAAGAAGTGATCTGATTGGACAAGAGCCGCAGCTGTGCAGAGGTCAGGGGTCAAACGGATATTTTTTCTGGAGCTGATGAAAGTAGGTCCGGCAAGTTAGCCAGGACAGTTAATAAAGCTGGTTTTTCTTCTCAAAACAAATTTGTCCAAAAAGTGATATATTTCCATCACAGAACAGTTGCCCACGAAAAAGTCAGAAGTCTTAATCGCTTGGTGCTATTTTCTGTCATTTCCTATCACTGCACGCCTATTATTATTATTAGCCTGTTCACTTGTAAACATCACTTTTTGGGCAAATATTGTTTTGAGAAGAAAAACAAGCTTTATTAAAGGGATATGCCACCCCCAGGTCAAACTTGGGCATCTCCCCACAGTCCAGAGACTAAAATAAGTGGTGGAAAGCGTTTTTCTGGTGACGCAGCCATTGTCCAGGTCTGTCAGCACTGACCGCCGCGGTATCTGCAGCTCCTCCGCGTTAGACTGGAGTCTAACGTCGCCAGAGAAAGATTTCGGCCAAAAGGAATTCATTTGCTCGATGCTTTTCCCAATTACTTTCTGTGTAGTGCGCATTCATATCGAGTGCAAATAAATGAGCAAATCAACACGGAGAGCTTGACTTGGTCATTTTGGGTGGGAACTATTTTTCAGTGCGGAAAAACACAGCCGAAGCACACACCACGCTGACAGGGGAATCCCTGTTACGCACCAGGAAGGCAGTTCCCCTGTTACGCAGCGTGGTGTGTGCTTCGGCTGTGTTTTTCCGCACTGAAAAATAGTTCCCACCCAAAATGACCAAGTCAAGCTCTCCGTGTTGATTTGCACATTTATTTGCACTTGATATGAATGCGCACTACACAGAAAGTAATTGGGAAAAGAATCAAGCAAATTAATTCCTTTTGGCCGAAATCTTTCTCTGGCGACGTTAGACTCCAGTCTAAGGCGGAGGAGCTGCAGATACCGCGGTGGTCAGTGCTGACAGACCTGGACAATGGCTGGGTCACCAGAAAAACGCTTTCCACCACTTATTTTAGTCTCTGGACTGTGGGGTGATGCCCAAGTTTGACCTGGGGGTGGCATATCCCTTTAACTGTCCCAGCTAACTTGCCGGACCTACTTTCGTCAGCTCCAGAACCGAGAGGCAGAACTCGGCTCACAGGACACTGTCAGGGGTAAGTCAGTGTTAATGCACGACACTGCTGAAGGGGACGCCATACACATTCACATCAAAAAACCCGAACTATCCCTTTAATCTAAAACACCTTGGTTGAAGAGACAAGTCCACTGACTTCCACATTAGAAAACTGTGGTGCCCAGTGGGAACTGATGCCTTATACGTCATCACAGCAAAGCGCTGCACGCTGTGGGCTCCTCCTGTGGATGGCTGCACAGAGTGTTTTTCCTCATTTTGACCAAAATGACTACGCAATGCTGCTGAATCCTACAAGTGTCACTGATTAAGAAAATAAAATTTGAGAACGAAATAAGTACAGAACAGTGGACATCTTTAATATTTAAAGATATGGCTTTTAAAATTATTATTATTATTATTTCTCAAAAACAGAACAAAACAAATCAATTCAAATAAAAAAAATCTAATCAATTTGTCTGTTTTTATTTTCCCCATTTTCTTGCATTGAAAATTACATTGAAAATGCTGAACGGCCTCACTGCAGTCTCAGGGCCATGTGTAACACAGGGACCTGCAGCTGATGCTCTGAAATCAGTGACGTCAAGTTAAACTGTGTAATTTTTTTGTCTGATTCATAAAAGATTTCCCCAATGGGTTCAATATAACCACTGAATACAGTTGTTTCAGTTTTGATCATTTTCTGTAGTTTACAGAACATGTGCAGAACAGTGGAGATTGGGGAAAAAATATATAATTTATTTGAAAATAAACTCTAACAGTTTAAAACTTGCATAAAAATCTAAATACTGAATAATACAGGACCTTTAACAATAAAAAGCTCTCCTGACCTTTACAGAGAGCTCTGTGTCGCTTCTAAAAAAACATTTCACCATTTTTGTTTTATCTGTCGTCAGCGTTCTGTTTGTATGAGTCTCTCTCAAAGGTCACAGCAGCCAATCACATTGCAGCATCTCACCTTATCAACCAATCACGGTGTGGCAATAATGAGCCCTTTTCCTTCAGAACAAAAGGCGAAGTACAAAATGGCTCCAAATGTCAGCGATGCATAATTGTTTACTTTAATCCAGAGGGCTGAAGCTTTGACCTTGTTTCATCTTTTAGGACAACTTTAGTTCACTCTTTTAATCATGGTTTTTGATCTTTTCAGACAAGGGTTGTCACAAGTATCAAAAATCAGATTCTAATTGATGCCAAAACTAGTATCGAAACTAGATACTCATTTGAGGAGGAATTGACACTAAAAAAAAACATTTCTCCGCGCTGCTTCCGGAGTCGTGTCTCCCCCCACGCTTCACTATTTAATACATTTTGTTGAAAATCTTGCGTGTTTGGCGCTAGAGCTAAGAGGCCGAGAAAGGTGCTCTTTGAGCGGGGAAAACAGCGGGGCGTGCATCTGAGCGCGCATTATTCGAATTTTTGAGATTTCGCGTTTAGTAACTTGAATTTTCTTTCATATCTAGAGACCAAAATTTAACGTGAAGGCGTTTCGTAACTTGGATTCTTCGTATGTAGGGTCTTTCGTAAGGTGAGGTACCACTGTATTGATATGATTTTTCTGTTAAGGTGCCCAAATTTATGCACATATATCTAATTTTGTTTTGATGCATATTGCACATTTTTTGTTAAACACCCAATGATTTCTAAATGAAAATAATGGCAATTGTCAAGGGTGCCCAAACTTTTTCATACAACCATCGATTCTGGTCAAACTTCATATCATCAAAAGCCTATCCTATTTTTTCAGATAATAAAATTGCAATACTCATTGCCAATTACAAAACCAGGATGAAAATGACTTATCTTGAAGATGACTAGGTCTTATATTTGTTCTGATTAAGATTAAATTGTTCAGAAAGCTCAAATTTTGTCCTGTTAATGCGTTTTTTGTTTGTTTTTGTTTTTTCTTCATGCCGATACATGCTCAAATGAGTATCTAGTTTTGATTATTTTTGTATCCGTTTCTAAATTTTGAAAAACGTGACCTTTTGGTTGTGTTGTTTTAGGAGCATGCTACCCCTGCCCTGAGACTGTGAAAGTGAGCTGCTCCTGTGGACAGACCATCCTAGTGGTGCCCTGTGGGAGAGAGAGGACCACCAAGCCCCCCAGGTGTAAACAGCTCTGCAGGTAACTGGGACTGGACGCTTGTAAAGGCCAACGCACACCAGAGCAGTGCTGCCAGTGTGTGCCACCAGCCCCGCCAACCACCAACACCATATTCATACTGGGCAACGTGGGTGAAGTGTCTTGCCATAAAGATACAAAGACAGTTTTTGGCACTGACACCTACGATCTCCCATCCAAGTACTACCCAGGCCTGGGCCATGTAGAATCACAGCAGAATTACTAAAGGCCTATGTTTTTTGCCAAAAATTCAGATCAAAGTTCTAATCATGGCTCTGGGTCGAGTAGTTTGTGCACGCGTATACAGAGCTGGCTTTTGCCAAGGGTCAGAGCGTCTCTGTGTGGGTTGGCTTAAAGTCATATTTATCTGAGCTGTTTTGTTCTCATTTTGGTTCCAGACAAGCTTCTTGCATCAGTTTCCAATGTTTCACTTGTGAATGGGCCACATGTTTTATGTAGCCAAAATGACAGACAAACATACTGTATTCACATAGTGGAATAGCCTTTAGAGTTCCACCAGGACTGAAGCAGGTCTTCTTTCATATTACGGCCATGTTAAAGTTTCATCTCCTCTCCAGACGCCCTCCTGAGTGCCAGCACCCATCCCTCCAGCCTCACCGCTGTCACCCGGGTCCCTGCCCACCCTGCGCCCTGCCCTGTGCCCGGCTTCTGAAGGGCTGTGAACACCACTGCCCCCAGCCCTGTCACGACCGCATCCTGGTGCAGTCACAACAGGTATACACTTACGCCTTTTAAAGGAGACCTATTGTGTAAAACTGTTTAAGGATGTGAAAACCATCTGTATTTCCACTGAAGTACATCTGTTTGTTTGGTTAATTTGGTGCTTCTGCCCAAACCATAGCCCTGTGATTGGTCAGTCTATGGAACCAATCACAAATGAGTGCTTCAGCTGGGTCTGAACAAGACAGATTCTTAAGAGTTTGTGTATTCACAATAATCAGGAGAATTCATCTTGTTGGCAAGGCTAATTTTCAACAGGATGTTAATGGACCTGTTTCAATTCTGAAGCTGTTTTAGAAATTGTGCATAAAGCACAAAATGCCATTCATTAAAATGTTTACTAGAGCCTGAGAGTCTGAACTAATTAAAAATGTGTTGAAAATTGTGCTGTATTGTATTATAGGTGCAGTTGGCTGGACCTTGGGAGCAGCCATCAAAACCAGCGTTTGAAAAGAAAGCTCTGCCCTGTCCCCCTTGCCAAGTCCCCATCCCAACGTGAGTACTAAGATCTGGTTTAGACCTGGTTTAGACCTGGTTTAGACCTGGTTTAGACCTGGTTTAGTCCTGATAGCTGATCTGTTTACAGGCACATTTTAGCACTATTCTGAAATTAACATTGGGAAATTCCAATTTGTTTTGTCACCATTGCCAAGCATTGTTTAGCAGGGGACTCATCCAATTCAAGCAACTTGCACAGAATCTTACAGCTTAACATAAAGGAGAGCTTGAATAGGGCCCAGGAGAGATCGCTAAATTACTCAAACATGCATGATAAAAGGAGAAATTCAATTTGTCTGGACAAAGTTTATTTGGTCGAAAACGAAAACTACACTGAAATTATTCTGAAACTATCCCACATCATGTTTTGAGTTTCTGTCTTTTGTTTTCAGTTTCTCTCTGGCGTCTAGTTTAGCATACCCATTCAAACCATAATGACTGTTTTCACACACCTGGACCTGACCTGGCTGCCCTATTGTTTCCTTTGTTTGTTTTGACTTCGGTTTGAGAATGGAATTATATATGGGAGACAAATTATGTCTGACTCCCCCATTTCTGTTTAAAGGATTCTCTTTTTTGACAAAAATAGCGTCTTTAACTCCCCTTCCAAACCAGTTCTTTTCCCTGGCAAAGATCTGAACCTCACTGTCCTCAAATGAATGGCCTGTGGCTTCTAGGTGAAGATATACGGCAGATGACGGTCCACTCTGGCCCGTCTGTGTTGGTACATCCTCTTGTGAAGTGGCTGCTTGGTTTCTCCAGTGTAGCGCTCACTGCAGTCTTCACTACACTGAATGGAGTAGACCACATTGCTTTGTTTGTGGCTTGGTGTTTTGTCCTTTGGGTGGACGAGTTTTTTGTCTTAAAGTGTTTGTGGATTTGAAATAAACTGGGATTTCATATTGTTTGAAAATCTTCTGTAGTTTTTCAGAAACGCCGGCCAGGTAAGGAATCGCTACCCCTTTCTTCCTGGGTTCGGATTCTCTGTTGTCTTGTTTCTTGTTCTTGTCTCTCTCGGTTTTGTTGACAGCCCATTTAGGATATCCACAAACAGAGAGGGCTTCCTGCACATGTTGCTCTTCTTTCTCCTTCTAGACGCCAGAGAGAAACTGAAAACAAAAGACAGAACCTCAAAAACAAATAGTTGAGATAGTTTCAGAATAATTTCAGTGTAGTGAGCTCCTCCCTGCAGCTAGATATAAGCAGTGTCCATCAGCACTCTAACCAGAACTGACGAAGCACCTGGGATGAGCTGCGAAACGTTTTCGACCAAATAAACTTTGTCCAGTTGACAAATTGATTTTCTCTTTTTATCATGGATTCTACCTGGACGACTGAGGGATTCTTCACACATCTCAAACATGCATGGATAGAAACAAGCAGGTGTTTTTGGACTAAGTTTTGTGAACCAGTTCTTTAATATCTCTTTGTTATATTTTTGCTTTTCGTCCCTGTCTATTGTTGTATTGTAGTGCAGCAGTAAGACCCCTGTTGGTCATATAACGCAGAACACAGCTGTGGACACACATCTGGACTTTGGCTTCTCTCACATCTCAGTTTTCTTTCAAATAAACTCGCTCACTTCACTGTAATGGCCAAAACACTGTACTTCGCAAATGACGCAAAAGAAGATTAAACCATTAAAACAGCGAAAGCATGAAAACCACAAGTTCTATTGACACAGAACAGTTACGCACACTGCAAGAATAAGTAGACAAGTCCAACTTTTACTGGTTTAAACATGTCATAACAAACTAGAGACAGTCTGCATGAATTTAACTGGAGACTTGGATTGCTTCAGTATTGATACTTTGCATTGACATCACGCTGAGGGTGTTCTACATGTATCTCTATTGTTGGAATATAGCCGTTACCATGGAGATACAATTCACACATTAGCGAACACTGTCAAAAAGTTGTAAGATGGTCAGAAAACTCGAGGAAAAAAACAGAAAATGGATATGAACGGCACATTTTCAGGAGCTTGTCAAAATGTGCATTCATAGTCCTGTTTAGGAGTTTGATTTTCAACAAAAAGGAGAGTGACTTTTTGTTATTGGCTAATGCTCTGTGGCTTGTGACTGTACATTTATAATAAAAATAATAATAATGCATTTTATTTAAAGGTCCCATGACATGGTACTTCTTGATGCGTTTATATGGCTCCTTAATGGTTCCCTAATATTGTAAATTAATCCTTCTTCAAAATCAACACTCAGTGCATGAGAAACAGAGATAAGATGAGAAAGAGTATTTTTTCTCTCTGAACAGGCAATAATGGGAGTTGTTGCTTGAATGCAAATGAGGAGAAAAGAGATGGCCTATAGTAGAGGGTGGGCGTGATTTACAGAGACGCTGAGTAGACACAGACGGGGGGTGGAGCTGCATTTTTCGAGCTGACAGGGTAGGGGAGCTCACATTAACATTCAAAAACCTCAGAAAGTGAAAATTTCATGCCATGGGACCTTTAAAAGCGCCTTTCGGAACACCCAAGGACACTGCACAAGGTTAAAAACAAATAAAAAGCACATACAAACAATACAATAAAACATAAAAAACAAAATAAAAACAAAATCAGAGTGGAGTGATTGGCTGTGAGAGGTAGGACAGTCTGAACAGGTGGGTTTTGAGTCTGGATTTAAAGAGAGGGAGAGAGTCTATATTACGGAGGACATTTATGTGTGAAGGACTTGTATAACAGCACAAATCAGCTCACCTGTTACAGTTCCAGCTGTCAACCCCCTCTTTCTGGGGCCTCTTTCTGGTCAGATTGCGTTATAATAAAGGTTTGATCATTGTCCAACTGAAGCTACAGACGCCAGTGCCCACAGTTAGCTTCACACCCCATGGTAATGTTAATGGCCTCAGCTGCAAAGGATCAATATCTATAACATAAGATTTCAAGAGGAATTATTAAGAAGAATTGATAAGAAGAGAGTCTAACCCACAACCTCCACACTAAGAGGAGGAGACAGGCTAACCACTCTGCCAGTGACACAGGGGGAGGTGGTGTGGGAGCTCAGGATCATACAGATTCCAGAGGGGCACTGCTGTCACTCTGAGTTAGATTAAGAACCCACAGATCCAAAACACAATTTATTTCATGAAAACAAGATTTTTTTTTTGTTGGTAGTAGTTCCAGTGTAGTGGTAGGAGTGAATATAACGAGTAGAGATGCAAAATGAAATGCAGTGATGGACTCCAAAACGTAAACTGTTGAATAAAATAGTTTAAAGCAGACCTATTTTGCTAACTCTGCCTTTTTAGAGCTTTAACCACGCTATAGTTGTTTCTCATTTACCCTCTCAGAGTTGTATTTGGAGTGATTTGTGCATGTTTGTGCAATCTTTGGTTCTGTATTACACAAAATGGACTCTTGTGAGCATTAAGCCATGTTAGAACGTCGTTACCTCCACAAAAACGTACCTGGAGTTGTTTTGTTTGATTCACACTTTTGAGTAACCCTTTACTGTCTACATCTCCAAAGCTCAAAAGGCTCTGCTCCACCTTATGAGGTCATCTAGTGGTAGTTTTCAAATTGACAGCTCCTTTTACCTTTTGTTCTTTAGAGATAGGCAATTCCAGGGCTAGTGAAGGTGTATTGAGTTTAAAAACACAGTGGAGCACTTCCTTTAATGCCACATGATGTCACAAAGTGTTGCTTGAGAGAAGAACTCAACCGAAATATGCAACAAAACAAAACACAACTCCAGGTATGTTTTTGGTGAAGAAATAACATAACAGATCAGAATAATATGGGTGCTTTAAAAATCAACAAAAATACAATTACGTCCAGAAAATTGACTCAATTGCAGTAACGTGAGTATTTGAAATTTTGTGTGTAGAATCTCTCAGTCGTCCAGGTAGAATCCAAAAGGAGAAATTCAATTTGTCAACTGGACAAAAGTTTATTTGGTCAAATACGTTTCGCAGCTCATCCAAGCTACTCCTTCAGTTCTGGCTAGAGCGCTGGTGGACACTGCTTAAAGATCCCATGACATGGTACTTCTTGATGCTTTTATATGGCGCCTTAAGGGTTCCCTAATACTGTAAATGAATCCTTCTTCAAAATCAAACCTCAGTGCATGAGATATGACTCTGACTGTCTTCATGAGGCTAAATATGTCTCTAAAACTTTATTTATCCATAGTTTTCAGCTTTGCGTTTCATGTTTGGGTCCCGGGAGCTGATAGCACAGTCCGCGCATGCGCACTGGCGTCCTCATCTACTCGAAACTATGGCTAAATCTCGGATTACAGGCCACTTTTGCTTCAAACGAAATCTTACATTAAGACATCAGGCTTCTATGATTTGAAAAGTGCTAAAGTTTGTGTTATTTGGACACCGCAAAGTAATGCCCCGAGCATATGATACGAGCACCATGTTAACGGATACGGGATCATTAGTAGAACAGAACGGCTCAACATACTGTAAGTTCTGCGATACTGCTCCAATTGACAGCAAACTGCTATGGGTGAGTAAAACTACTCGTTTATTGCCGAAAGAAGGCTCAGATTGTAAAAAAAAACGTTAATTTGCCTTTAAGTGCGGAGGAAGACATGAGAAGCGTTCCATGAAAAAAAACACTATTTCCACAGAAAAAAAAATTAAACCACTGCTGTTTCAGAGGTTCGGAGGCTCGGATAAACGACATCCGAGCCTGGAAACACTCTCACGTGTCTCCAGGCAAATAAAAAAACGCATCTCGCATTTCGTAGCTCGTTTGCGGTCCAAACCTTCTGGGCGTGATTTCCAGAGACAGGGGGTAGACATCCAGACGGGGGGTGGAAACCTTTCCGCGAGTGTGACGTCAGAAAGTTCCCTTGTTCAGAATCGCCCGTTTGGGCTGTCTTTTTTTCAAACGCAGAAAAGGATCGCAATTGCTCAGTTTACACATTTCGTAACTTTTAGCCATGGGGGGGGGGCCTAAACAGGGTAGGGGAGCTCACATTAACGTTCAAAAACCTCAGAAAGTGAACATTTCATGTCATGGGATCTTTAATAACTAGCTGCAGGGAGGAGCTAACTACAATGAAATTACTATGAAACTATCACACCTCTGTGTTTTCAGTTTCTGTTAGTTAAGCCTATTCAGTATGCAGTGGGAGTGTGGGGTCTTGTTGACATAGCCATTCAGGACCATAATGGGTGTTTTCACACCTCTGGACCTGACCTGGCTAACCCTATTGTTTTCCTTGTTTGTTTTGATTTAGATTTGAGAATAGAGTTCTAGATCGGACACAAGTTATGTCTGAGACCTCCATTTCTGTTCAAGGAAGGAATCTCTTTTTTGATAAAAAATAGCCTTTTTAACTCCCTTCTCAAACCAATTCTTTTCTCTGGCTAAGATCAACCCTCACTGTCCTCAAAGGAGTGGCCCGTGGCTTCTAGGTGGAGCTGTACGGCAGATGAAGGTCCACTCTGGCACGCCCGTCTGTGCTGGTACAGTAGGCCATTGCAATAGGTGGTATTTAAACAAATTTCCAGCAGTTGGCAGATTTGCTACTGGAAATTTGTTTAAATACCACCTATTTCCAGTTCAGAGGAAACTTCTACAGGCAAATCCACGGCTGTGCAATGGGCTCACCGGTCTCCCCTATCATGGCTAATTTATACATGGAACAGTTTGAACAGAGTGCCTTAGCTTCATATCCAGGCACTCCACCCACACATTGGTATCGTTATGTTGATGATAATTTCTCAAAATTCAAAGATTTGGATCCTTTTACTGCACATATCAATTCTGTAGAACAAATTAAATCATAAAGATGCCAAGGATAACACATTGGCGTTCTTAGATTGTGCAGTAACGATAGGAGGAGACCGGGGACTCCAAGTAGAAGTCTTCAGGAAGCCCACACACACAGATCAATACCTGCTTTTTGACTCACACCACCCACTGCAGCACAAACTGGGTGTTATTCGGACATTACAACACAGGGCCCAAGTGGTTCCCACAAGCACAGAGGGTAAGGAGAAAGAAGAACAACATGTGCAGGAAGCCCTCTCTGTTTGTGGATATCCTAAATGGGCGTTCAACAAAACCAAGAGAGACAAGGACAAGAAACAAGACAACAGAGAATCAGAACCCAGGAGGAAAGGGGTAGCGATTCCGTACCTGGCCGGTGTTTCTGAAAAACTACAGAGGATTTTCAGACAATATGAAATCCCAGTTTATTTCAAACCCACAAACACTTTAAGACAAAAACACGTCCACCCAAAGGACAAAACACAGAGCCACAAACAAAGCAATGTGGTCTACTCCATTCAGTGTAGTGAAGACTGCAGTGAGCGCTACACTGCAGAAACCAAACAGCCACTTCACAAGAGGATGTACCAACACAGACGGGCGTGCCAGAGTGGACCGTCATCTGCCGTACATCTCCACCTAGAAGCCACGGGCCACTCCTTTGAGGACAGTGAGGTACAGATCTTGGCCAGGGAAAAGAACTGGTTTGAGAGGGGAGTTAAAGAGGCTATTTTTGTCGAGAAAGGATTAAAGAAGGATTTCTTTAAACAGGAATGGGGGTCTCAGACATAATCTGTCCCCCATCTATAACTCTATCCTCAAACCTAAATCAAAACAAACAAAGAAAACAATAGGGTAGCAGTAGCAGGTCAGGTCCAGAGGTGTGAAAACACCCATTATGGTCCTGCTAAACTGCACTAAACTGCCTGGAGCTAATGTGGTAAGTGAATTTCTCCTGTGTGAGATCATTAAAATCTTATCTAAACAAGACCTCACACTCCCACTGCATAGTGCTTAGGCTTATTAACTAACAGAAACTGAAAACAAATAGGTGTGATCATTTCATTGTAGTTGGCTCCTCTCTGCAGGCAGATATAAACAGTGTCCACCAGCACTCCAGCCAGAACTGAAGAAGTAGCTTGGATGAGCTGCGAAACGTATTTGACCAAATAAACTTTTGTCCAGTTGACAAAATTTTATTTCTCCTTTTGCTATTTGAAATTTTGTTACTTTAAGGTCTTCATTTTCAATCTTCTCACTTGGCAGTTTTCATGATAAAGAGTATGACCTGTGCACTGTGTTGACTCTGTGGGAGTTTACTGAGAATGTGCTGATGCCATTTTGTTTTTGTTTTCCAGGTCATGTTTTGGAGAACACGAGGTCAGTTTAAATTAATCATTGTTTTTGTTCTGTGCTCTCCACTTTTCTTCATTAAATCTGCAATAAGGGTTAATGTAGGAAAAACAGTTAAATAAGGATAATACTTGGCAGCTATGAATACTGTCGTTTATCACTGAGCTAGTCAATCAGATATAATTTAATGTCCCAGGGGGAAATTTGTTTTGGACAAAGTGCTGAACATTTTCAAAACACACAAAGGACAAGACAGACGTGGCATGTTAAAGAGGGGGTGTTGCCCGGAATTTACACCAGGAGTGTCACCGACACATAATATAGGCATAGCTGCATATGCGCGTACTTTAAAAAGCTTCAGTTTACACCAGAGGCAGCGGAACGCCTCTGTGGATTCTCACATTTAAACGCTAAACTTTTTACATTTCTTATGTATTCATTGTTTATTGGATGAATTATGTTTTAAATCACAACATAAAAGTTGACAACAAAAGAGATGGTGATTTGCGATGATAACGAGCCGTATCTGCGGCGCTGCATTAATTAAGCTACTCACCATTTCACTTTGGTTGTTTGCACTGCGACTTTTCCTTCAGAAGTTGTTCTTGTAAAGTTGCTGTCTAATGCCGTAAAGTGTTTTATATTTATCCTCCACAGCTGTAAACTTTGCACAATCCATCACGAGTCATTCCCTGAGCTCCAGATGTGACGTCTGTTTTTTACGCAACTGTAGTGGTTTAGAGAACGTATTTGGCATCAGAAGTGTATTTTGACTCTGCGTTCCCATTTCCTGTCTTGCCCCTGCTAAAAACTCTGGAGACACTCCGCTGATACTGCAAAATTAGAACTCCAACCTATCTTGAGCAGCACATCGCGTAATGATCGCTGTTGGACGTGCGCATGACAATGCTTTTGTAAATTGTCCAACCGGTTAAAATGGAAAGCGATACCTGTACGTATGCTGCTCGTGCGCTTAAAGGAAAAGTAACTTTTTTTTTTACAATCTGAGCCTTCTTTCGGCAATAAAACAAGTAGTTTTACTCACCCATAGCAGTTTGGTGTCAATTGGAGCAGTATCGCAGAACTTATGTTTAGCCGTTCTGTTCTACTAATGATCCCGTATCCGTTAGCGTCAGTGCTCGGGGCATTACTTTGCGGTGTCCAAATAACACAAACTTTAGCACTTTTCAAATCAAAGAAGATCGCTGTGTCAGCGTAGACTTTTAGTAGATTCCAAAACGGCCTGAAACCCGATATCGCAGCCGAAAAGTAAAGTTCAGAGCGGTGTTAGCTTCTTTTGGACTAGCGGTGTTTACAAAACAGCTGAGTTCACGCATGCGCACTGTCCTCTCTGATGACGTCATCAAATGAAACTATAGCTGCATATCGGGTTTCAGGCCGTTTTGGAATCCACTAAAAGTCTACCCTGACACAGCGATTTTCTGTGATTTGAAAAGTGCTAAAGTTTGTGTTATTTGGAGAGCGCAAAGTAATGCCCCGAGCACTCACGCTAACGGATACGGGATCATTAGAACAGAACGGCTTAACATAAGTTCTGCGATACTGCTCCAATTGACACCAAACTGCTATGGGTGAGTAAAACTACTTGTTTGATTGCTGAAAGAAGGCTCAGATTGTAAAAAAAAGTTACTTTTCCTTTAAGCACTGGTGTAAAATGGGGGTTATTGCAACAGTAGCTCAGTTGATTAGAGCATCTGTCCACTGATCAGAAGGTTGGAAGTTTGAATCCCGCTCTCGCCATAAACATCATTGGGTGAGTGGTCAGATCCACTGACCTGTGCAGACTCGGGTTGATGGTGCACTTCCAGCTCCCACAGTGAATGCTGTTGTTGTGTTCTTGGGCAAGACACTAAACCCACCTTGCCCCCAGTGTCTGCATACATGTGTGAATGTGCGTGTGAATGGGTAAGTGGTTGCTTGATGCAAAATCAATATTTTTTTAGCTTTCAACCATCAACATTGTTCCCTCATCAGAAACTGGCCTGAAGAGGATTGAGATCCATGCAGCATGTTTGAATATTTCAGCGAGCTCTCCTAGGCCCTGTATACAGTATGGGCAATTAATCAAATTCATTTGATTCTTTTGGATACTTAAAAAAAAAAAAAAATCGTGAACATTATGAAACAAGTTTACTCCTGACTTTCTTACTTAGAAACCAGGGATATTGTGGAGTTACAATTAGATATCTATACAAATGTAAGTGAAGGCAGTTTACAGTTTCTTTAATAAGGGCATATGATAAGAAAGAAAATTTTAAGCGCTTCCTCTTTGATTAAAATCAACTAAAAATGTAATCGTCCATTGTGTGCAAAAAAATCTTAATTTTTTGGCCATATTGCCTAGTCCTAGTTAATACTCTATAGTCAGTAAAAGACCCTCTCTTTAAATAGTCTTAAAAAGGCACAAGTTTAGCGGGGGGAAAAAAATCTCGGGGGCAGCAGTCCAAGCAGGTCTGCTGCCCAGAACACAATGCACCAGCCCCCATGAATCCTCCTGCGGGTGGTGGGTCCACAGGAGGTGGAACAATACAAATAGCATAAATATTACATACAGAAGGCATTCAAAAACCAGACAATGATGCAAACAATTCAATTAATTAGAATAAAATTAAATACGGAATAAAATCAAGCTAAAAGCGGTTAAAGGAAGGCCAACTGATAAAAATGAGTTCTAAGAAGTGATTTAAAAGATGATACTGATGGTGCAGGCCTTATCTTCTCAGCAAGTCATTTCAAAGCTGAGGCACTAAGGCTGCGGAGGGGCTTGTACGGGGTTAAGAGTTTTTATATTTATATCTTAAGTTCTAATATTTCACATTTCTGTTGTTTTTATATTTGTTACATGTATGAGCCCTGTTCATAACCTGCCTGCTGTTGTGTTTAAGGTGAGTCCTGTTCCGTGTCACCGCCGTGGCCCCTTCTCCTGCGGACGACAGTGTGGACGACCTTTGACCTGCACCAACCACCGCTGCAGCCGCGAGTGTCACACGATCAACCCTGGCAACAAGGTGAAGCCCACTGTTAATTGCACAGAATAGAAAGTGAATCAAGGTGGTCCTGGTGTTGTAAAAGGCAGACTCATGTATTCAACACACTGACAGAAACGTTAGTGTCATGGAGACTCACCGGAGCAGACCATAACTGTAACTCTGCTTTATTATCACCTCTTGCACTGAGCTGTGTTTTATCCATAGACTAAAGCACAGAAGCGCTTCTGGCTCCATCGACTCTGGCTCCATTTCACTTCCTATTGAAAAAAATTGCTCCTCTTTCTGCAACTGCTGCTGTCGGGCTCCTCATTTTGGTCTTAAAATGTTCATATTAACCTGCTCTACATGATCTAATTATTATTATTTTTGCTAGTTTGTACATAAATCAAGATTAAGACAAATCAGGCGCCTTCTATCCCCCAGCGGCACTCCCACGGGCGTTAGCAACAGCAACAGGTTTGATTGACAGCGTTGCTAAGCGCCTTCTCCCTGTTCTGCTAACTAGCTGTGCGGTTTAGCATATCATTGATATTCTTATATCACAATGAAGATAAAATGCTTATTTTTTAGTAATGTGTAATTTTCATATACAAAATAATAGTGCTTGCTAGAGGTAAGATCGGGCCTAAAAAATCCAGCCCGACCCGACCAGGCCCGCGGGTATTAAAGCCCGACCCGGCCCGAACACGACCAATTAACTCATTCACTGCCGGCCTGTTTTCAGAATGTCAACCCCAGACTGCCAGAACTTTTAGACCATTTTCACTGATTTTCCAAGACTCACAGAATACTGAGTTCTTTGACTATATAGGCATGGCACACATCAAAATAAAGTGTTGACTCTCTTCTTTCACCTAGAAAAATTATGTTTCTAACCTTTTCGGTTCTCAAGTAATTGATAGTAGAACATAGGGAAGTTTCAGCAAAAACACAGTTTTCTGACCAAAATTGGAGAAAACGATTGTTTTGTACAAAGAAGGATTTCGAGCAGATCGGTGATTTTGACGTCAATATTTATTGATTTAGTGACACCTCAAACATCTAAAATAACAGAGAAAGAGATTTTTGATGACAAAGTACATTTTTTATTTACTAATATAAGAATATAAGGCTCTGTGAATCCTTCAACTCAATAGTGGCAAGAGATGTTTACAGGATATAATATCTTTTCATATAAAATAGAACTTTGTCACTTCACAACAATATTGAGGCTCAGAGTACACACATATATACACACACACACACGCACCTACATACACACACACACACACACGTATATGTACATACACACATATACGTATATGTACATACACACAAGCCCCTGGATAAACCTTTACACACACACAGCTACACACGCACATACGCATACACACACGCACACACGCGCGCGTACACACGCACGCACGCACACACATATAAACTTAATTCTTCTCATCTCGTGCCTCTTTGGAGAGCAGAATCCAAGTCAGTAAACTTCTTTGGCGCTGTCGTAGTTCTGATCAGTCCCTGCTCCGCGCACCGCGATCAGGACACGCCCCCTGCCTCAGCCAGAGCAGATCTCTGCCCCGACATCGCTGCGTGTCTCTGTGATCCTCTGATCCGGGATCTTGGGTCCCAAAAGCAATCAAACCGCTCCGTAGGCGCTGATCAACAGTTATCTGCTTTTCCGGGTTCACTCGCCTCACCATCTTGCTCCACTCGCCTCCACTCGCACTCCACAGTACACACACACTACACTCCTCTCCTCTCCCGCCTCTCCGATCGGCAGATAATGATACAAGATCGCCACCTACAGGTTGGGAAGTGTGAATTACACCTTCAAAGCTGCTCCAGGTCGTATCCTAGCAACCCCCGCTGAAAAACGTCCTTGACGAGTTTATTCGTCACGGCACTCAACGTTCGGATTCAACATGACGAGAAAACCCGTCACCGGCAGTCAATGAGTTAACTTGATTTGCAGGCCCGAGCCCGAAGCAAACCCGAAATTTCATATTTTATTTGTGAGGACTCGGGAGGAGGAGGGGTGATTTATGATAACAAATTAAAGCCTGCCTTTTGTAACGAAATCCAAGTTAAACAAGACTGTATAAACATTTACATCTTTTATATTTGTTTCTGCAGAGGGTACATTAACCGACAATTTTCCATCATTGACAGATTTTTTTAAGAGGTGACGGGAAAAATTTAAGGCCGTCCGTCATTTTGACGGGTTGAAAATTGGGCCATAAACCACAGCAGCAGTACGTCCTTAAGAATCTAGCGCGGCACTTTAAGAGAGAGAAGCAGAGAGAGCGGAGCGGAAGGGAAGATTATTAAGAGGGGGGGGTTCACGTGCGCAGAGCTCTGGCTCTGCGACTCCTGTTTAATAGTTAAATAGCAATTACATTACAGCGCCTTCTCTGTTTTATCCAAATTATTTATTTTAAAACAAGTATTCCTTAGTTTAGTATCCACACATCGTTTTAGTATACATTTTTATAAACATATTTATTTTTAAAAAGTCAGCGAGAGAGAAGCCTGAGCCCGACCCGACCCGAAGCAATGATTGACATTTTAGGCCCGACCCGACCCGAATTTCGGGTCGGGCTCGGGCTTAAGATCTTGCCTCTAGTGCTTGCTTTATGTCACCATGCGATCTTTTAGTTCTGATAAAGCTCAAAATGATACTAAAACTTGAAGCAAGCATAAAATTTATCCTGTAAATGTGACTTTTTCTAGTATTGGTACCTGCTCAAATGTGTATCTAATTTCACTACTAGCTTTTGTAACAATAAGTAGCTGATTTTCAATACTTTTGACACCCTTACAATGAACTGTCTTGAGCTATGACCCCCGCTCAGCTCTTAACCCTCTGCTCTGTCTGTTGTTTCTCTTGTTGCAGTGTGAAGAGTGTGAGCAGGGCTGCTCTAAGCCCCGTCTCCCTGGCTGTCCTCACCCCTGCCCCAGGCCGTGCCACAGCGCCCCCTGTCCTCCGTGCTCTCAAACTGTCCGCCAACGCTGCCACTGCAAGATCAGCAGCCTCTACATCCCCTGCATGTCAGTGTCTGCTCAAAGACACTATTTAAAGTGCCCATATTACACTGTTTTCTCATCTATGTTCTAATGTTGTTTCATCATCATCAAAAGCATACCTGGAGTTGTGTTTTGTTTCATTCACACATGTTTAACACACAAATCCTGCATATTTAGGCTGAGTTCTTCACTCAAACAGATCATTTCAACCCTGAAAGTGCCAATATCTACAGAACTAAATGTGAAAAGTAGCTGTTAACTTGAAAACAGACTAATAAAGAGTAACTCAGACGTGTGAATGAAACAAAACACAACTCCAGATATGTTTGTGATCATGTGAGGGAATGGGCAGAATCTCGTGCCACAAGATCTCAGTTGTACGCAACAAAAAAATGATCTTGTGAGATTTTTTTCCCTCACATTTTTACTTTTGGATCGGACAAAAAGGGTTTAAATTCTGGCGAGATGCACCTCCCTGAGAAGCCGCAGTTCCACAAAGCAACGCTACATTGACACAAAATATTAAATAAAAAAATCTGTTGAGGCCAAAAATGTCAACTGAACTGCAAAAAATCTCATCTTGTCTCGTCGTGGACCCAATCTCATGTCTCTTGTGTTAATTGTCTTGTCCCATCCCTGTTATTTAATATAGAATTAAAGGGGTTAGGGTTATCATCATGTGGGATGACCTGCTCAAAATGAACATGAAAAAGTGGACGTTTTAGACACTTACTTTCACTTACAAGTCTAACAAGGAGAGAGAAACGGATAAGAAAAAACACAGACATCTTTTCCCTCCACAAATTCACAAAGGGCTTCTCTCTGCTTTGTTTCTGCTAAAAAAAAAAAAGTCTTAAGTATATCCATCTGTGCTGCCATGTTTGTTTTGGTTCGTTTGTGTGCTTCACTTTTGGCTCTGCTCAAACCACAGTTCTGCTCTGTGATTGGTTGGAGCCCAAATGCAGACACAGGAGCGGTACAAGATGCATTCTTGTGAGTTTGTCAGCTCACAAATGTCACGAGAATTCCTCTTGCTACCTTTAGTTTACCCTGAGAAGTGCTTAATTTGACTGCTCTCATCATTGACGTTCTCTGCTCTGTTGTGTTCCAGAGAGTGGACTTCAGCAGATGACGAGACCAAGACCAAACTGACTTCCTGCAACAATCAGTGTCCCAAAGAGGTACCAGTCATCACCTTAAGAAAATTACACTAAAGAAGACCTTTAGTGCTTGTGTCTGCTCTGTAGTTATAATCTATGGCACCCGTGGATCATTGTAACTATAATTTGGACTAGGGCTGTCAGTTTAACGCTTTAATTAGATTAATTAATTGCACCGCAAATTAACACATTATAAAAATTAACGCAATTAATTATGAGCGGCAATTCAATGCGCGCGCATTTTAAATTTGGCGTGCAGGGCCTTTGAACAGCAAGTTTATTTATAAAAATGTGACGGAGCAGGTTCGTTCCTAAGCCCGTTGTCCTCGGGGAGAGCACGTGAAGACGCGCGCCCGTTTCCGAACCCTTTTCAATTCCTCATAACCTTTCCAGCGTGTTCTGTCGTGACTAAGGCTGCACACTTAGAAGCGCCAGTTTTGCCCATCCAAATCACTAAACATGATCATTTACTTACCCGCGCCGCCTTCTTCCTCCTCCCGCGGTGCGATCTGGTGTGTTCCGGGAGTCATGTGAGCCATGAGTAATTTGCACGGGCAATTATTTGGGGCAGTTATTTGTATTCTCTGTATATCTGAAGCTTTGTATATTATTTATTGACGTTGCATGAAAGCTTCTGTACGTGCTCACCTTTTGGCACCAGAAATATTCGCCATTAAATAGTGGAATGGTGTAAATGAGCTTTCGAATGAATGTTATGTAATGTGGGAGGGGGAATGTGGGTATAGAGGTGCACTCTGCAGGTCTGTCAGCAGTCTTGTCTTGTGTGCACAGAGAGAAAGAGAGCGAGCCAAAGACTAAAAAAATTTGACTTAAAGGGATATGCCACCCCCAGGTCAAACTTGGGCATCTCCCCACAGTCCAGAGACTAAAATAAGTGGTGGAAAGCGTTTTTCTGGTGATCCAGCCATTGTCCAGGTCTGTCAGCACTGACCGCCGCGGTATCTGCAGCTACTCCGCGTTAGACTGGAGTCTAACGTAGCCAGAGAAAGATTTCGGCCAAAAGGAATTAATTTGCTCGATGCTCGATGCTTTTTCCAATTCCCAAGCTGCGTAACAGGGGAACTGCCTTCCTGGTGCGTAACTGGGATTCCCCTGTCAGCGTGGTGTGTGCTTCAGCTGTGTTTTTCCGCACTGAAAAATAGTTCCCATCCAAAATGACCAAGTCAAGCTCTCCGTGTTGATTTGTACATTTATTTGCACTCGATATGAATGCGCACTACACAGAAAGTAATTGGGAAAAGCATCGAGCAAATTAATTCCTTTTGGCCGAAATCTTTCTCTGGCGACGTTAGACTCCAGTCTAACGCGGAGGAGCTGCAGATACCGCGGCGGTCAGTGGTGACAGACCTGGACAATGGCTGGGTCACTTATTTTAGTCTCTGGACTGTGGGGAGATGCCCAAGTTTTGACCTGGGGGGAAGTCTGCAGCCTTTTCACTGTACACTATAAATCACACGTTTGACACCTTTTTGCACTGTGGGGGAGCACAATAAACCACCTAAAAAAATGTATTAAAATGCGATTAATTAGATTAATTAATTACAAATCCTGTAATTAATTAGATTAATTTTTTAAATCACCTGACGGCACTAATTTGGACATTTTAAATCTCAACTTAAAAGAAATAAAAGAAATAAAGCAGCTAACTTTCAGTGGGAGCTGATGTGACTGTAAATGTTATGACAATAAAGCGCTGCCCCTCCTATGGATCGCTGCACAGCACACTAGAGCAGAGCAGTTTTTTAAATATGTACCAAAATGATGCTAACACAGAACAGAAGAAAATTCATTTGGGAAACAAAGTGCGTACGTCACGGTAGGCGTGTCCCAGAAGCAGGGATAACTGTGGTAGATTAAAGCAATGACGTCTTGAATACAGGAGACTGAACTGAAACGTGCATGAATCACTCCAAATACAACTTCGAGAGGGTAAATGAGAGTGGAAACGACTAGAACATGATTAAAAGCTCTGAAAAGTCATTTTTTATATTATATTAGCAAATGTTTAGAAAATCTATTTTTAGACATTTGAACACAGCTGGTTGTTTAAAGGTGCATTGTGTAACTTTTCTGGTGGAGGGTCTGTCAGCTGCTTGTTTCTATGGATATGTCATTGCTTTGTCTGGAATGTTCCACAGTATGACATTAAACAGCTCTACCTTATATTTATTGAATCACAGGTGGTTTTATAGCTCAAAAATACTGAAAAACAGGCATTGTGACTGGGAGCGGGGTCGCCTCTCCACAGATCTGACCTGGAACTTGGTTTGGTCTGGTCTCCGTGATGATAGAAGGGTTTAATAATGGATTTGATGGACCCTCCACCTGAAAAGTTACACAGTCCACCTTTTAAATGTGGTCAAGGTCCTAATTCAGTAACTGCTCTGGTACGACTCCTCGTATTTGTAATTCCAATACTTGTTTTGACAATCTAGACCTTTGTTAATTAAAATACCTATAGCGACCATGTTCGGGGCTCTCTGAAGTGAATGCAGATGGTGTAGAGTGGAGTCAGGTGGTGCTTCCTTATTTGGGAATGTCCCTCCGGCCCCCAGTGCATGACGGGAGGTGCGACTTTGATAAAGAGGTGACTGAGACGGATCACAGGTCCAACGACTTATTCAGGGGCTCAAATAGTGTTTTGCTTTTCAGTTTCCTGTATTCTTCTCAGAACAATTACATGATTCTAGAGCTGGGTGGTATGACCAAAAATTGATATCACGGTATTTTTCAAAATTTTATCGGTATCACGGTATTTGACGGTATTTTTTTTTTTTCATGCATGACTCTGTGTTAACCCCATTTCCTTATAATTTAGAGAATAATTCCTGCAGTAAATATGACTTGCTAAAACATATCTGGGTCCAGAGCTTTAATCATCTCCTTGAAGCTCCTTTCTCAACAGGACTAAGTGGTTCCACGTCTTTGGTGACGTGGTAATATCGTTCCACCGTTTGCTTTTCTTGTCGTAGGCGGTCCCCTTCGCAAACGCGTCTTTGATTGACATCTGAGTCGCTACAACTTTAGCCCGACAACATTTACAGAATGTTTGTTTGATCAGTGTCAGATTTTTTAAAGCCGAAGTTCTTCCACACACCTGACACGGCTCCTCTTTTCGGTACAAGTTCCTCTGTTTCTAACGACAACGTCCATGTTGTTCACCGCTCAACACACACTGTAGCCGTATCCCAGTTCGAGGGTTATTGATCCGTGTGCGTCATTTGCGTGGTGTGTGTTGTTAGCATTAGCGTTAGTAGCGTGTCTGGGCGCTGCGAGCAGATCTGTGAGTGGCCTGGGGACACAGCTCACGCTTCCACTGCTCTCATGCCACTGCAAAACAGTTCCGCAGCGCGATCATTCCGGTGCAAAGTTCCGCCGCTGTGTTCCCGACGTTTTGGACGCACACACTCACCGGTATTGCGGTAAATGAAAAAGTCATATCATAAAAATAAAACAAAAAACCACCAGTATTCGGTATGAACCGGTATACCGCCCAGCCCTACATGATTCCCTCCTTGCTTCTGTTTGTGAACCTTGCCATAGATTTATTGATTTGTCCAGTTGACACAATTGAATTTCTCCTTCGTTATGGATCCTACCTGGAAGACTGAGGGATTTCACGAACATCCTACTGTAGATTGTGAAATGGTTTGATATCTACAAATATCATTTACTAGTCACATTTCAGTAATGACATATGCATTGACTCTGTGGAGGCAAGCAGGCGATGGACCCTCCACTAGTAGTAAACTTACATAGTGTACCTTTAAAGGGCCCATATTCTCTCAAAACACTAAAACACTCTGTTCCACCTTGTGATGTCATGTGGTAATACAGGAGGTGCTCCACTGTGTTTTAAACTCCATACACCTTCACTGGAATCACTTGGATAATCTCAGCCCTGGAATTGGCAATCTGTACTGAAGAAAAGGTAAAATGTTCAAGCTAACAGATTCATTTGAAAACTACAACCACATGACATCACAAGGTGGAACAGAGCATTTTGAACTTTGGAGATGTAGACAGACGAATAATGCAAAGATATTCAAATATGTGAATGAAAAAACAACAACTCCAGGTCGGTTTTTGAGGACGTAACATTATTATAACATATCTTAAATCTCACACGAATCAAGTTTGTGTAATGTAGGACCTTTAACTGGTAATTAATGATTAAAAAGTGTTGTTTTTGTTCAGATCATTGAAAATATATTGAAAACCATTTTTATTACCTTTAAGAAGACACAATCAAATTAAATCAAAAATTGAGCCTGATCAATACAAGGAAAAGAAATCACGGACCCGGAGATGGACTGGCCGCTGTGCGCTTAAGCACTTTGAGTTCTGAGAGCCACAGCTAGAAAAACAAACACACAGGAATGCACCACACTGAGCCCTCTCTGTTACTATCTGAAACTAGACCGGGACTAAACCGGGATTAGACCAGGACTAAATAGGACTGAGCAGGACCTAGACTGGGACTAGACCAGGGACCAGACTGAGCCCTTTCTGTTATACTGTCCAATACCATCTGAAACCAGGGACTAAACTAGGTTAAACTAAACTAAGTAAACCAAGGCAAAATAAAACTTGCTTGTTCAACGTAGCCTTGTTATGTAATCATTTAGTTAATGCATTTATCTGCAGGTTGTAGAACTGGTGTTTCTGTTTTATTAATCTGTTTATAGTCCTGTACGTCTCTTGAGTGCCCATAAAGGCGTCTTAAACTAATAAACGCCTGTCTATGTGTAGCTGAGCTGTGGCCATCGCTGCAGACTGCTGTGTCATCCTGGAGACTGTGGAGCTCAGTGTGTGCACAAGGTCAAACTGCGCTGCCCCTGCAGGAGGATCAAGAAGGTACAACAACAAACACACATATACTGTACTCCTCTCCACGGTCCAGCTCTTTAGGACGAAATGTTTAATGTATGTAGAACGACTGAAATCAAACAGAATAATCATGACTAATCGTAATCATTATTTGGTTACAGAAACATGCCAAAGATGTCAGCATGATAAAGAATGACTCCATTTATTTCTATACATAATACACTTCAGTTGTAAATATTCTTCAGTCACCATATTTTAACCTTTATTTGGTTAGATGGTTGGAGGATTGATTCCCAGTTAAGCCTGTTCTGTCGATGTGACACTTCACCCACCGTGTAGTATGAATGTGTGTGCATGAGTGGCAGCCTCACTTCCATCAGTCCGCCCCAGGGCAGACAGCCGCCTCAGACTGAATGGTAGACTGGCTTGCCACCACCAAGTTTTTACTTGATTCAGTGTTAAGAAAAAATCTGTGATTTCATCATTTAAAGGAAAAGTAACGTTTTTTACAATCTGAGCCTTATTTCGGTAATAAAACAAGTTGTTTTACTCACCCATATCACTTTGGTGTCATATGGAGCATTTCCAGAGATGTTTTAGATTAGCGTTAGGCTAATGCCGTTAGCCTAGCGCGATTTATAGCCATAGCTCGGGGCATTCCCCGAGCATGTAATATGCCCCGTGCGGGCTCCAAATAACACAAACTTTAGCAATTTTCAAATCATAGAAGATCGATGTCTTAGTCTACGATTTCGTTTGGTCAAAAGTGGCCTGTAATCTGAGATTTAGCCATAGTTTCGAGTAGATGAGGACGCCAGTGCGCATGCGCGGAGTGTGCTCTCAGCTCCCGGGACCCAAACATGGAACTCAAAGCTGTAACTATGTTATTTGGAGCCCGCACGGAGCATATTACATGCTCGGGGAATGCCCCGAGCTATGGCTATAAGTCGCGCTAGGCTAACGGCGTTAGCTTAACGCTAATCAAAAACATCTCCGGAAATCCTCCATATGACACCAAAGTGATATGGGTGAGTAAAACAACTTGTTTTATTACCGAAATAAGGCTCAAATTGTAAAAAAAACGTTACTTTTCCTTTAAATCCAAATAAGTGTTACTCAGACATACATAGAGTGATGTTACGTAAAAGCTATGGTGATAAAAACACAAAATAACCTTTATAATCACAAAGTGTGGGGTGAATGAACAATGCCACAGTGTAGTGCTTTGAGAGGCTCTGACTAGGGATGCAAATTATCGATTCATTAATCTATAGTTGATTGACCTTATCGATCGACTTACAATTAACTGATAAGCGGCGTTTTTCACCTGAATTTTAGTGTTTCAATAGGGTCTTTAAGAATATAAGCTATAGTAACATAACACTGAGTCATAAATATATAATTAATAATAATAATAATAATTCATTGGATTTATATAGCGCCTTTCATGACACCCAAAGCGCTTTACAGTTCATTGTTCATTCACTCCACACTTGGTGGTGGTAAGCTACTTTCTGTAGCCACAGCTGCCCTGGGGCAGACTGATGGATGCGAGGCTGCCAATCAGCGCCATTGGCCCCTCCGACCACCTCCAACACTCATGCACACACCACTTTCATACTAGGCAAATGTGGGTAAAGTGTCTTGCCTAAGGACACAGCGACAGTATTTTGCAACTGGCGCCCCACTGTGGCACCTGGAATTCCCAGTGGTCTCCCATCCAAGTACTAACCAGGCCCTGCCTTGCTGAGCTTCTGAGATCTGACGAGATCAGGCTTTGACAGGCAGGTATGGCCACATATCATAGTATTATTATATTGTATATTCCTCTATTAATTATTCCTTAGTAAAAAACACACAAATGCATTGATGCTGAATAACAAAATACATTCTTTATTGAAAATAAAAATTGAGGACATTTTTTGTAAAAACGAAACTCGCGCTTTTAGGTGCGTGGTACATGCGGCTTGACGCAGAGCTCCGTGATATGAAATGATAAAAAAATGAATTGATCGGGGAAAACATTTCACTCACACACTCACACACACACACACACCGGCACACGGGCCGGACAGCGGGCTGCTTCCACTGCGCTTTCACGTGGAGCCTGCTACGTGGCCCGGAGTGGAGGAGCACATGCAGCGCACTGCACACGTGTTCACGTAGACAGCGGGACGCGGAGCGAACCAAGCCACAAAAATTGGGTTCGCAGGAGAACATTTTGCACTGCCTCTAGATCCGGCTACGGATGTAACGCTATGGTCCTTCTCGCGAGTGGGTTCACATCTCGGGTTCACATTCCAGAGTAGCGCCCTCTCCTCTAGCGATTAGTTACAATTAATGCATTTTAATCGACCAACGTCTTGATCGACAATTAATCGTAAGTCGATTCATTGTTGACATCCCTAGCTCTGACCCTCCTGTAAAACGCAAAAGTGTGTGGCATTACCATAAAAAATTTATTTTTACAATCTCTGAATAGATTTTGATGACCACCGAAGTTCTGTTTTTGTTTCAGGAGGTGCAGTGTCACCTGTCGGCCCAGAGCAACCTCCAGTGTGACGACACCTGTAAAGAACAAAAGAGGAAGGTCACACAGGTAAGACTCACCTGGACCCACCTGGACCCACCTGGACTCACCTGGACTCGCCTGGACTCGCCTGGACTCGCCTGGACCCATCTGGACTCACCTGGACTCAGCTGGACTCACCTGGACTCAGCTGGACTCACCTGGATTAGTTATTGACCTGGACTCACCGGGACATGATTAATACTTACATCATACAAACTTTTTCAACAGTCTTGCTTTGTACAGTGCATCTATTTTGTCAGTGGGCTCATAACATTTTCAGCAGATTCAGCTGCATTTTAGTTAAACATATTTACATTGTATTTTGAGAAAGTAGGCCTTTACTTGTTTAATCAGTCGATGGAGTCTGGTGAGTGAGATTAAGATGTGTTATTTTTTGGTATTTATATGAAAATGTTGCATTAAACTCATGATTCACAAGTTGAATCTGTCTGTATATAAATCCATTGTTTCCTAGTACTTTTTCCTGCATAAATAGTTGTTTTTGCATGAGCTCCCCCTGCAGCTGTAGTCCTGCGAGTGCAGTTTGTAATAGTTTTGAGAGCTTTTGTCACGCCCCCGTCGACCGATCGATTGGCAGAACATGGCTTTAGTCGACTATAGCACTAATAAATAATAAAGAAATAATAACGCTTACTTCCTTTGTGCAGGTCAAGGAGGCGGAGCTTAAAGCGGCTCAGGAGGAGGAGCTTCGCAAACAACAGGTCAGCCTTTTCACATTTACTTCATTGGTTTTGTTTTATTTGGTTAATTGACACTAATTTTGAGACATCCAGGAATTTATCGGTTACTGAGCATAATGTATTTTCCGGTTCTTAAAGGAAAAGTAACGTTTTTTACAATCTGAGCCTTATTTCGGTAATAAAACAAGTTGTTTTACTCACCCATAGCACTTTGGTGTCATATGGAGCATTTCCGGAGATGTTTTAGATTAGCATTAGGCTAACGCCATTAGCCTAGCGCAACTTCTAGCCATAGCTCGGGGCATATAATATATTCCCCGAGCATGTAATATGCCCCGTGCGGGCTCCAAATAGCACAAACTTTAGCACTTTTCAAATCATAGAAGCCTGATATCTTAGTCTACGATTGCGTTTGAAGCAAAAGTGGCCTGTAATCCGAGATTTATCCATAGTTTTCAGCTTTGCGTTCCATGTTTGGGTCCCGGGAGCTGAGAGCACAGTCCGCGCATGCGCACTGTCGTCCTCATCTACTCGAAACTATGGCTAAATCTCGGATTTACAGGCCACTTTTGACCAAACAAAATCGTAGACTAAGACATCGAGCTTCTATGATTTGAAAAGTGCTAAAGTTTGTGTTATTTGGAGCCCGTACGGGGCATATTACATGCTCGGGGAATGCCCCGAGCTATGGCTATAAGTCGCGCCTAGGCTAATGGCGTTAGCCTAATGCTAATCCAAAACATCTCCGGAAATGCTCCATATGACACCAAAGTGCTATGGGTGAGTAAAACAACTTGTTTTATTGCCGAAAGAAGGCTCAGATTGTTAAAAAAAACGTTACTTTTCCTTTAACTGGTTTTGTTTTATTTGGTTAATTGACACTAATTTTGAGACATCCAGGAATTTATCGGTTACTGAGCATAATGTATTTTCCGGTTCTTAAATCTCTTACTAAAGGAGTTTTGTTTAAAGTGCTTATGACCATTTAGACTCAAACACAGTTAAAGTCATTATATTTAAGTTGTATATGTTTAAGTTATATTTAAATTTACATCTTGACAATTTTTTTAGGTATCAGATTTTACTTCCTGGAAATCATGACATCAGGGAATTCCATAACTATTACCTAACAACAATTTTTTATTTCATTTTGAGGTTTGTAGTGGTGCACTTAAATCTGTTATGTACTTTTATTTTGTAGGAGAAACTGACAATTTGGTGTTTTGTGTGCTTTTATTTTCTTGGAGTTTTACTAAAATCCACTTTATTTCGTAGGAGGAGCTTGAAGCATTCGAGCGCCGTCTTAAAGGGGCGGGCCGGCGAAACAAGCGCAAGAGAAAAGGGGAGGAGTCTGGCGATGAGGGGCGGGGCTTGTGGGCCAGACGAGGCATCTCATTGGTCCTGCTGTCAGTGGGAGGAGCTCTCCTGGCCGCTGCCTACTTTTACCTGACGAACAACTGAAGACAGCAGCCAATCAGAATGCAGAAGTGGAAACGACCAATCAGAAGCTGTCGTTGGTTTACGAGATTTTGCCTGTCAACTTAAACTTTTAAAATAAACCAAAATCTTAGGAGGGAATGCCCAGTGTTCAGGACAGGTTTAACCCAGAGCTATTGAAGAATGGGTCAAATGCAGAGGACAAATATCTTAATGAATACAAGTTTCTCTTACCTATTGTGGACTGTTTTTCTGATCTATGTTATGTTTCCTCAACAGAAACAGACCAGAGTTTTGTTTTATTTCATCCACATGTTTAACTCACAAACCCTGCATATTTAGAAAACACTCCGTTCCACCCTGTGATGTCATGTGGTAAAACAGGAAGTGCTCCACTTCCATCCATTCCATATGGTACCTCTTTGTTTTTCTCTCCATACATCTTTACTGTAATAATTCTGATCATTTCAGCCCAGGATTTGCCATTCTCTAATGAAGTAAAGGCAAAACATTTACCTTGAAACCTTCCAATGCATGACATCACAAGGTGAAACGGAGCATTTTGAGTTTTGGAGATGTAGAGACAGACTAATAATAAAAGGTTTCTCAAACATGTGAATGAAACAAAACACAGCTCCAGGTCTGTTTTTGAGGAGGAAACAGCGTTATAACGTAGACATAAAATTCACAAAAGTCTATTTTGTGTAATATAGGACCTTTAAATGTTTTGTCACTGAGTATTTTGGTACTGAAGTTCAAATAATTTCAAATAACATTAAAGCTCCACTGTGTAACATTTCAGCCAATACATTAATGTGACCCTGGGAAACATGCTTTTTTGCCGTACTGTACTAGAACTAAGTGTAATTGCACATTAACAACAGTAGTTGGCAGCGGCGCTCTCACTGTCGCTCTGGGTCAGGGGGCGGCAACCTTAAATACGCGATATACAGAACAGACTCACCATCAGCAGAACATCCTCTGTCACAGAAAAAACACTTATATTCCACTGAGTCGTGTCCTTTAGTCCGACAGACGCATCAGTGGCACAAGGAGAGAGCGTGGTTTTTTTTCAGTGCTTTAAGTTTATGCAAATGAGCAAATGTGGCTTTAGGTTTCGTTTCTGTAAAACGTAAACAAATGTGCGCAAAGCTGCATTAAAAACACATTAATATTTGAGTCCTCAGTGCAAAAAGACAGTGCAGTCTTTGTTGTAAGTTTCTTTTTTGTTTTTAATTTTAATAAAGGATACAGTGTTATGTAGAGGTGTACTAATAATAGCCTGGTTTACACCAGACCATATCACAGTGATATATGGTCTGGGAGCACCTACTGAATATCTCATAGCGGAGGTGTGGTTAGCGATTGCCAACGGCCGTTTATTGGGCGTTACGAATGTCTATCATTTGGGTTATATGTAGCCCACAGCCAGTCATGTCAGTTGTCAGTTCAAACTACAAGCTTCCGTTTGTTGCGTAGTACGCGTCACTGTCTTTCCACCCCTCCCCACTCTCTGATTGGCTCCCAGAATCAGAAGCCCTCACTTAGCCTAGTTGCCAGGCTGTCTTTTAGATCAGAACAATCGTGCAAAGCAGCCTGGGATTTCCCAGGTTATACTAATAACAATTTTCTAGACAAATAATACTGTTTATAGTCACGCGCAGGGAGGGGAGCGTGAAATGTTTTCTTCTTCCTGGGGGGGGGGGGGTGTCACAGAAAATAATTAAGAAGCACCGAACTAAAGTCTGAACTAAAGTCTGAACTAAAGTAAAAGCATGTCTTTATTACAGGTGTTTTTCATGAGGTATAATGTGAGGTCTTTACTGTCAGCGGGCTCGCCTGTCCACAGACCGGACTTGGCAAGGTGATGGGATGGGCGCACTATTTGCTCGTCACCATGGAGATTTGATTGCTCTGCCTGTAATGTTCCACAGTAGGGCTTTAACTTATTCATCTTCGCTGCTGAATCTCCTTACACTAAAAAAATCTACCTTTTATTGTTTGTTTTATTATGAGATGCTAATTTGAAAGAAAATGTAGAAATAATAATGTTTCTTAATGTTATCTGCCTAATCTGGATCGGTGCAACTGGAAATGGAGTTTGAAATGAAATGTTGCAAAATGATAAATAAATGCATTTGGCTCAAAGCTGTTTTGTTCAAATGTTTAAAAGGCGTTTAATCTGCCCATCCCTCCTGTACCGTGTAGTCACTTTTACTACACAGTATTTTCATTATCACTGAATTGGTTGTCATGGTCACAGACATGTTATTGCTTTGCCTTGAAGGTTCCACAGTACGGCCATTAACTTTGTGCTCCTACATAGAATATTAAGTATATTCAGTGTTTTTATTGCCACAATATACAGTGGTACCTCACCTTACGAAATTAATTCGTTCCAGAAGTGGTTTCATAACGTGAAAAGTTGGTAAGTTGAGTAGCTATTTCAATGGAAAAAGCCTGATTCGTTCCAAGGCCCCGATCCAAGTTTTTTTTTTTTTTTTTAATAGTGTAACTTTTTTTTATAGTGTAACATTGTGTTCTGCGTCCTAAATGGTTTCTCAGGCTGGATTTAAACTTTTCTCACATTTGTCTCTCGTTTAAACACTCAAACTTTCATAGATTTTCAACAAAATGTATTAATAGTGAAGTGTGGGGGAGGGGGGAGAAAACTGCGCTCTGACACGTGTGATAGTGGCATGTGTGACAGCTGACCCGGCGCGGAGCTGCCAGCAGGTCTAGACCTGGACTAAACCAGGACTGGACCAGGACTAAACCTGGACTAAACCAGGACTAAACCAGGACTAGAACAGATGGATTAAAGTGCCGCGTGCGGGTCTATTTCCTGGTTTCGTTTTGAGTCACAGCTGAGGCGAGCACCGAGGGGGACCGCACGCAGTCTGAGCGCAGGAACGAGACCCGTGCTCAAACCGTGCCTCCTCTAGACCTCCTCTAGACCTGCAGGTCTAGACCACCGCGGCTCTTGCATGCGTTCGTTCATGCGCTCAGACTGCGTGCGGTCCCCCTCGCTGCTCGCCTCAGCCGTGACTCGAAACGAAACCAGGAAATAGACCCGCACGCGACGCTTTAATCCACCTGGTCTAGTCCTGGTTTAGTCCTGGTTTAGTCCTGGTTTAGTCCAGGTTTAGTCCAGGTTTAGTCCTGGTCCAGTCCAGGTTTAGTCCTGGTTTAGTCCAGGTCTAGACCTGCTGGCAGCCCCGCGCCGGGTCATGCTGCGCTATCACATGTGTCAGAGCGCAGTCTTCTCCCCCCTCCCCCTTCCCCCCACACTTCACTATTAATAATTTTGTTGAAAATCTATGAAAGTTTGAGTGTTTAAACGGAGACAAATGTGAGAAAAGTTTAAATCCAGTCTGAGAAAAGCGTATAATGTGTGTGGCTGAGCGCGCATTATTTGAATTTTTGAGATTTCGCGTTTCGTAACTTGAATTTTCTTTCGTATCTACAGACCAAAATTTAACGTGAAGGCGTTTCGTAACTTGAAATTTTCGTTTGTTGGGTCATTCGTAAGGTGAGGTACCACTGTACTTTTAAAACATGCATTCATACTGTTAGTACTGTACGCACCTCTGCAGAAACAACCGCTCACAGTGTTTGTCCTCTGATGTGCAGTTTGGAGGTTTGAATCCTGCTCTTGAAATAAACAGTTTGAGTGGAAACTTTGTGTTTTCTTCTAATAAGCCAGAAAACACAAATGTTCTAGCTGATAAGACAGAATGACGTTTCTAAATATAGCTTAAGTGCTCAGATCCGCTGACTCACAGGTTGGCGTGTAATTCTAGCTCCCCCAGATTCTGCTGTCGTGTCCTTGGGCAATACACTTAACCCATCTCACCCCCAGTGTCCTCGCCTCTGTTGTATGAATGGGTGAGTGGTTCCTTCATAAAAACAAAAGTGCTGTATTAAAAAGTGATACTGTGATGTGGAGTATTCCAGGAACGACATGTCAGGGGCGGTTTGGTTTTGGTTTTGGGTTGGAGGAGCGGTGGGGGTGCTCACACATGTCACACCCCCTCTCATGTTTAAGGCCCTGTCTACACAGCAACGTTGTGGAGTGAATCCGATCAGTCCAGCTTTAAACCACTTTAAAGGAGAATTAACATTTTTTACAATTTGAGCCTTATTTCGGTAATAAAACAAGTTGTTTTACTCACCCATAGCACTTTGGTGTTATATGGAGCACTTCGTGAGTTCTCGGGGCAAATGTTTGCTTTAGCACTTTCAAATCATAGAAGCTCGATGTCTTAGGCCCTGTCCCCACGACAACGTTCCTGTTTTTTTTTTTACCCGGGGTGAAAAAAAGTCTCGTCCAGACACGTGTTGGATCAGAAAACATGCGCGTCAAGATGAGCACGGAGCGCTGAGTGAAAACGATGTAGTACATATGTCACACCGATAAGTGGCGCTGTAAACCGGAAAGAGCCAGAGCCACCGGAAACGCAAGACTACAAAGAGCACATGCGCAGAAAGTCCTTTCTCTTTCATAAACAAGCAAACACGTGTACTTTAGGGGCCGTCAACACAAGCGAATATATTTTGTCCCCCTGCTCCAAAAATGTAGCAGCGACTCACTCCGGTAATGTGAAAATGCTGACCGTCCCTAACATAGACAGACGCCACAGAACAAAGATTTGCGCTGCGTGAGCAGAGTTTTTGCCTATAAATCGATAGTTAGCATTACTTGCTATCGTTTTATTAGATAGACATTAACAAGTAGAACTCTCGTTAACCTTAGTCGTGTTATTTAGGCAAAATGCTTGTTTGGATCTTACTACGGGAATGTTAAACATACTCGGACATTATGTTGGCTTTTCGGCGAGAATATACAACCGGGGACCATCACCAACGGGCAGCTATATATTTTTGTGTGTGATACTGCATATGCCTGTTTGTAAAAGGTAAATTTTCATTTAATAAAAAAGACAAGAAATGGTTGCTCTTTCTCTTTATTTACAGCACACAACACACTCAAATTGGTATGTGCTCCTCATTGTCCACTATCTGCCTTTCCAGCGATGGGATCTTTCCAGTTTTAAAATACGTGTTTAGCTTTGCATTGGCAAACACCCGTGCGTCGTGCGTACTGCCAGGCCACTTCACAGTAACGTCCATAAACCGGTACCTGTAGTCACACACCGCTTGTATGTTGAGGGGATGTGTCCCATCGATCGATCCCAAACATTGTGGCATGTCATGCACACGGAGGAAGCCCGAAACAAGCTCCTCTGCCTCCGGTTCCGTGAAAGGCGTAATTGTGCATGGTCCTCTGCTGTTGTCGCAATGCATTGCATATGAACAGAGTTTGATGCAGCATTGCCAATAAACTTCCAAAAGTCTGCAAAAGATACTGAAGTCCATTGTCCGCCATGGCTGTTGTTATCTGGTCATTACCTGCGGAAGGCGCCGGGTTCCACCCTCTGGTCACCGGTCACGTGATGATTACGGCAGCGCGACGTCATCATTTTCTCACCTGCCGCGCTTTTTTTCCGCCCACATTCCAACGCAACGGGGGGCGTTCTCCGACTTCTCCACTCTGGAAGCCGTTTTTGAAAAACTCCGTTCTCGCCCCCAAAAACGCCGGCGCCGTCTGGACGGCAGGCCCAAACGCACCCAAACTTCTCCGTTTCCTCCAAAAAACGTTGTCGTGGGGACAGGGCCTTAGTCTAGGCTTTCGTTTGAGTCAAAAGTGGCCTGTAATCCGAGATTTATCCATAGTTTCGAGTAGATGAGGACGCCAGTGCGCATGTGCGGAGTCAAAGGTTATTTCACTCTCAGCTCCTGGGACCCAAACATGAAACGCAAAGCTGTAAATTATGGATAAATCTCGTGAACAATTTTTCCCGAGGGGGGAAGGGGGGCTTGAATTGCGTGAGAAATGCCGTGTGAGCATGTGAGCGTGTGAACGCGTCAAATTGTCTCTCTCAAACTTGAGAGCCCTGCTGTAAATGTTTGTCTAAAGAGCAAACTTAAACTACAAAGCAACTAATGAGAGTTATATAAATGAAGTTATTACCTGATGGTTCTCAGTTTGTTTTATCATCACCGCAGTGTGCACTTAGCAGCTGAATCTACACTCTACAGTCTGCCCAACAACAGAACAATCTATTTTCTGAGTTTTTTCCGGGGAGCGGGACGGGGAGGAGGGGGAGTTTTTTTTCGCTGAAAACGTGCGGTGCCTGCATAAACTGAGCCACACAGACCGTTGCCTGGAAGAATCCATGACTCATCGCTGTACCAGCGGCGAGTCTGGTAATGCTTGGTCCAGAATGCGCTGCCGTTGCGCTTAGACAGACAGCTAAGTGAACCAATCAGAGAACAGTTAACGGACAGCGACGTGAACCAAGCCGGTAGGAAGCAATGCAAAAACATCTTTTTTGAAAAGAAAGGCCTCTAGAGCTGTCAGCTGCTGTGGTTTTAAGGAATCACACACTGCACACTTTGGAAATCTGTATATAGTATAGTTTATTTATTATGTTGCACTGTTTTAAGATTTTAGATCGTAGACTTTAGTTTTAACTTTAGATCTCTGTCTTAGATAGTTTTTTGTTGTGTTTTGTCTTCATATTGTATTTTGTACACTGTCTTTTTGCACTACCTGGCCAGAGAGAAACAAAATTTCGATTCACTGTATGTTGAACACGTATGGCAGAATTGACAATAAAGCTGACTTTGAACTTTTTGAACTTTGAATCGATGTGTTTTAGGTCATTTAAGACCAATTTTACAGCTGAATGGAAGGGACGTTGCGGGCAAAAGCGGGTGCACTGACGTCACCATCTTTGAACGAATCAGAATCGCGGAGTCCGTTGTTAACCGGAGGAGCGAGGGTGTCCAAATGGTATCGCGCTGTATAGCAAATACAGAGAGATATCAGTTGGCTGGCCAGGTAACACAGACCGATTTTCTGGGCACAAAAAAATAAAATAAAATAATCAGCATGAGAAATGCCATGTGTGGCGTGTGAACACGTCGAATTGCGTGTGTCACACTCTCAATGCGTGAGACTTGAGAGCCCTGGGATAAATCTCGGATTAGAGGCCACTTTTGACTCAAACGACTAAGACATTGAGCTTCTATGATTTGAAAAGTGGTAAAGTTTGTGTTATTTGGAGACCGCAAACATGTGCCCCGAGAACTCACATTATGGAGATCGCAAATCTAAAACATCTCTGGAAGTGCTCCATATGACACCAAAGTGCTATGGGTGAGTAAAACAACTTGTTTTATTACCGAAATAAGTCTCAGATTGTGTGAAAAGTCCCTCAGTCGTCCAGGTAGAATCCATGATCAAAGGAGAAGTTCAATTTGTCAATTTGCGTTTCACCGCTCATCCGAGAGGCTTCGTCAGCCTGACGAAGCCTCTCGGATGAGCGGTGAAACGTTTTCAACCAAACAAACTTTGTCCAGTTGACAAATTGAACTTCTCCTTTGATCATAAGTCTCAGATTGTAAAAAACGTTGATTCTCCTTTAAAGGTTTAATTGAAGAGCAGCAGCAGTAGAATAAGTCCCGAAGAGTTGAAAAACACCCCTCCTTCTCTTTCTCTCTATCCTCTCCTCCGCTCTCTCTCTCTCTCTCTCTCTCTGTGTGACGTCAGCTGGTGGGGGCGTGTCCTGCGTGTGTCCTCGAGCCTCTCCGGAGCGGCGCACGAGGCGCGCTCAGAGGAGGGTCTCGCGCTGCAGCAGCTCATGTCCGGCGCGCGAGCCCAGCACACCTTCAGCGAGGTAAGAGTCCGCCACCCCCGCGAACCCAACACCGAGTGACCTCTACAAGGCCGGGCAAGTGAGGCGACTTTAGACGAGATACTTGGGGGTTAAAAAAATAAATAAAAATTAATTAATTGAGTTGAATTCAGAAAAACTTATTTATTATTTATGATTACATTTATTATTTTATTTTATCTATTTTTTTCCGAGATTTTGTCAACGTATTTTAATCGAATATGCTTTTTTTAAATTACCAAAACACATTTTAATATTTGTATCTTTACCGGAAGTAGCAAAATATTTCAACCAAGTAGCGCGTCCAAATTTTAAATTGTAAAAAAAAAAAAAAAAAAATACGATATTCAACATACTATTATTTCGTGTCGGTCTAGTTTTTTTTTTTTTTTTTTTTTTTTTTTTTTTTTTAACAAATTCAAGCTAAAATAATGCACTTTTTTTTAAATACCAGAAACGCTATCAAACTGTTTTTGTGCAGTATGTTTGTGTAATAATCTTCAAAAAGTTAATTTAAATTCACAGTTTCCGTCTCTTACAATCCACTGCAAACTGTAGCACCAAGTCTTAGTTCTTTATATATTTATTCAAGCTTTTTATTAGTTCTAGATTAATTATTTTTCTTCTTACGATTTTTTTCATCATTTTGTGGATACCTTTTTTTTTTTTTTTAAGTTAAAATGTAGTTTCGCTTGTAGTCTTTGTAACATTTTGTCCTGAAATTGTATTGGAGGTTCTTATAGTTTCCTAGCATAGACTACAGTGTATGTTAGACGTGGTTTAGCCCAGGTTTAGTACCACAACTCTGTTTTCTATCTGCAGTGGTCAGTCGGTTTCAGGGTTTAGTCCTTGTTCAGTACAGCTCTGTAATCCTCTAATGATCAGCATCTATCTGAGGTGTTTTACAAGTATTGGACCTGGTGTAGGGCTCCACACTAGAACAAATAGAAAGTGATTTTTGGACAGTATTTTTCATTCTTTTATGTTGTTATTATCAATGATTTCTGGAAAAAAAAAAAAAAAAGATGTTTGCTATTGTTTTTAACCTAAAATGGATCTTGTTTAGTTTTGTTTAGACCTGGCTTTGTAAGATCTCATTTAGTCCCTGTTGAGACCTTGTTTGGACCTGGTTCAGTCCTGTTTTAGTCCCTGGTTAGACCTTGTTTAATTCTGTTTTAGTCCCTGGTTAGACCTGATGTAGTTTGGTTTTAGTCCCTGGTTAGACCTGATTTAGTTTGGTTTTAGTCCCTGGTTAGACCTGATTTAGTTTGGTTTTAGTCCCTGGTTAGACCTGATTTAGTTTGGTTTTAGTCCCTGGTTAGACCTGATTTAGTTTGGTTTTAGTCCCTGGTTAGACCTTGTTTAGTCCTGTTTTAGTCCCTGGTTAGACCTGATTTAGTTTGGTTTTAGTCCCTGGTTAGACCTTGTTTAGTCCTGTTTTAGTCCCTGGTTAGACCTGATTTAGTTTGGTTTTAGTCCCTGGTTAGACCTTGTTTAGTCCTGTTTTAGTCCCTGGTTAAACCTGATTTAGTTTGGTTTTAGTCCCTGGTTAAACCTGATTTAGTTTGGTTTTAGTCCCTGGTTAGACCTGATTTAGTTTGGTTTTAGTCCCTGGTTATACGTGGTTTAGTCCTGTTTTAGTCCCTGGTTAGACCTTGTTTAGTCCTGTTTTAGTCCCTGGTTAGACCTTGTTTAGTCCTGTTTTAGTCCCTGGTTAGACCTTGTTTAGTCCTGTTTTAGTCCCTGGTTAGACCTTGTTTAGTCTTGTTTTAGTCCCTGGTTAGACCTTTTTTAGTCCTGTTTTAGTCCCTGGTTAAACCTGATTTAGTTTGGTTTTAGTCCCTGGTTAGACCTTGTTTAGTTCTGTTTTAGTCCCTGGTTAGACCTGATTTAGTTTGGTTTTAGTCCCTGGTTAGACCTGATTTAGTTTGGTTTTAGGCCCTGGTTAGACCTTGTTTAGTTCTGTTTTAGTCCCTGGTTAAACCTGATTTAATTTGGTTTTAGTCCCTGGTTAGACCTGGTTTAGTTCTGTTTTAGTCCCTGGTTAGACCTTGTTTAGTCCTGTTTTAGTCCCTGGTTAGACTAGGCCTGTCACAATAAATACATCGCCTTATTATTCTGTATATTTAAGCTGTAACTATATATTTTGGTGCTTAATAGTTTAGCATGTGTACAGGTTCTTTGTAAAAGTGTGGAGATTTGGAGTATTTTAGCTGTAAAGATGTAGACTTCTGTGGCTAATTATTGGTACATTATATTATTTATGTGTTGCAGCTCAGACTGTATATTTAAAATGGTTTACTGAGATGCTGCTGCTCATTTTATTATGCCAGAAGCATAAAGCAGTTTCATTTTGATCTTTTATTGCAGTATATCTGTACTATATCTGAAATTGTTCTGCAATTTCCCCATTGTGGGACAAATAAAGGATTATCTTATCTTATCTTATCTTAATTGATCATGCTTATACATTTGTTATTGTGACAAGCCTGGGCTGGTCCTGGTTTAGTTCTGTTTTGGTCCCTGGTTTGTCCTGGTTAAGTCCCTGTCCCTGTCAGTTTTTGGTCCCCAGGCTGGTTAGTTCTGGTTTAGTCTGGTTGTGCTTCATCTGCTAGTCAGACCTGGTTTAGTCCTTTTTAGTCCCTGGGCTGGTTAGACCTGGTTTAGACCTGGTTTAGTCCTGGTTTAGACCTAGAGTCCTAGACATAGACATGGTTTAGCCTTGGCTTAGTCCTGGCTTAGACTTGGTTTAGACTTGGCTTAGTCCTGGTTTAGACCTGGTTTAGTCCTGGTTTAGTCCTGGTTTAGTCCTGGACACTGACCTGGTTTTGGACTCTGGAGGTCCTGAACAGTGACAGGTTAAACACCTCCAGATGTTTTTCTCATTCAGTTCTGACCAGAACCCAAGTCCTCCCTCAGTTAAACATATGTAGTTTAGTCCTGGTTTAGTCCTGGATTGTCCTGGTTTTGTCCTGGTTTTGTCCTGGTTTTGTCCTGGTTTTGTCCTGGTTTTGTCCTTTTTCAGACTGGTTCAGTCCTGCTCCAGTCTTGGTTCAGTCCTGGCTCAGCCCTGTTTAAGTCCTGGTTTATTCCTGCTCCATTCTTGGTTCAGTCTTGGTTCAGTCTGTGTCAGCCCTGTTTAAGTCCTGGTTCAGTCCTGGTTAAGTCCTGGTTTAGTCCTGTTTAAATCGCCCTATATAAACCCCGCTCAGTGCACTTTCTGTTGAGTGACGTTGGAGTCGTTAAATGTTTTGAATAGAGGGAATGGATTCTAAAGAGAAAAACAGCTCTGTAAAAACCTTAAACCTTTTGTTAAAGCGTCTGTGTAGAACGCCTGTGCATCCTTGTTTTTTGACCTTTACACCTGCTGTCCACCTGGCGGTCAAACGAATCAATGACCAGTTAATAATCAATACTGAAACGATCAAAACTACTTATTCATTTGGACGTGTGAAGTATCAATACAGAAGAAATAATGACATAAATAGGACAAAGTTGGACCTGAGTAGTTGTTGTGATTTGTATCAGAACTGGTTTAAGACCACATAATAAAGAAATGTTTTATGCATAATACAGTGGTACCTCACCTTCTGAAAGACCCAACAAACGAAAATTTCAAGTTACGAAACGCGAAATCTCAAAAATTCAAATAATGCGCGCTCAGCCACACACATTATACACTTTTCTCAGACTGAATTTAAACTTTTCTCACATTTGTCTCTCGTTTAAACACTCAAACTTTCATAGATTTTCAACAAAATTATTAATAGTGAAGTGTGGGGGGAAGGGGGAGGGGGGAGAAAACTGCGCTCTGACACGTGTGATAGCGCAGCATGACCCGGCGCGGGGCTGACAGCAGGTCTAGACCTGGACTAAACCAGGACTAAACATGGACTAAACCTGGACTAAACCTGGACTAAACCAGGACTAAACCTGGACTAAACCAGGACTAAACCAGGACTAAACCAGGACTAAACCAGGACTAAACCTGGACTAAACCTGGACTAAACCAGGACTAAACCAGGACTAAACCAGGACTAAACCAGGACTAAACCAGGACTAAACCAGGACTAAACCTGGACTAAACCTGGACTAAACCTGGACTAAACCAGGACTAAACCTGGACTAAACCTGGACTAAACCAGGACTAGACCAGGTGGATCAAAGCGCCTGGTGCGGGTCTATTTCCTGGTTTCGTTTCGAGTCACGGCTGAGGCGAGCAGCGAGGGGGACCGCACACAGTCTGAGTGCATGAACGAACGCATGCAAGAGCCGCGGTGGTCTAGACCTCCTCTAGACCTGGTCTAGTCTAGAGGAGGCACGGTTTGAGCACTGGTCTCGTACATGCGCTCAGACTGCGTGCGGTCCCCCTCGCTGCTCGCCTCAGCCGTGACTCGAAACGAAACCAGGAAATAGACCCGCGCGCGGCGCTTTAATCCACCTGGTCTAGTCCTGGTTTAGTCCAAGTTTAGTCCAGGTTTAGACCTTGGTCTAGACCTGGTATAGTCCACGTTTAGTCCTGGGTCTACAGTCTCTACGCAGAACACAGTGTTACACTATAAAAAAAGTTACACTATAAAAAAAAACCTGGATCGAGGCCTTGGAACGAATCAGGCTTTTTCCATTGAAATAGCTACTCAACTTACGAAAAATCCACGTTACGAAACCACTTCTGGAACGAATTAATTTCGTAAGGTGAGGTACCACTGTATGACTATGGAATGAACTACTGTAACTACTAATATGTAAATAACAGTTATTTTAGTAGTCCACTAGTCAAACAACTCGTGCCACAAGATTGTACGCGCATGAGAAAAATGATCTTGTGAGACTTTTTTCCCCATTTGGATTGGACAAAAAAAGGTTCAGTGCTGGTGGGTTGCATCTTTTGAGAAGCCGTAGTTCCAAAAAGCACTGCTTAGAATGACAACAACATTCCAAAAAAATTAAATACAAATTCTGAAGCAAACTTTGGGATCTAAATTGGACTGCCTGTCAGAAATGATGTCAAAATCCCGTCTTCTGCTGGAGCCAATCTCGTGTCTCGTCTCGTCTTTTGGAAACGGTCTCATTTCTAGATAGAAAATATTTACAAATATTGAATTATTGAGGAACATCCTGACACAAATACTCCATGTAAATGTACAAATATGGATTTAATTCCTTAAAACATTCTGCAAAATCGTCTTTTCTTGAATCACTTATTATTATACCCCATTTTCATCAACTCCTATTTTCACCACCACAGGTACACAGCCCCTGCTCTGTACTTATTTCCTTCTCCAATTTAATTTTGAGAGCTACACGTAGGATCTGACAGTGGAGTCATCTTGGTGCAAAGGAAAAAAAATCCGCTGCTCATTAGTCTGATGTGCAGCTATCCACAAGATCGGCTGCCACAGTTTTCTAACACGGACGTCAGTGCACTTGCTCCTTTTATTAACTTGTTTTAGATGAATATTGTGATTTCAAAAGTGAATATTCTACCATAATGATCCACAGGTGTCATAGATTAGAACTATCTAAATTTATATAGCACATTTTACAAACAAAGCACTTTCCAAAGTGCTGCACAGATATCATAAAATGAACACAACACAAAGGTAAATTGTTAAAATTGGTTTATACCAGTCCTAAAACAATAAAACCAGAAAAATCAAATAAAAGCCCAACCATAAAATCATAAAATAGCAGTAAATAAGTCAAATCAGAGGACCACACAGCTCCCGTGGTGTTAAAGCCACAGAATACAAGTGGGTCTTAAAGGGATAGTGCTTACCTGGCCAGCCAAATGATATCTCTCTGTATTTCCTATACAGCGCGATACCATCTGGACACTCTCCATCCACTCTCGCTCCTCCGGTTACAAACGGACTCCGCGATTCTGATTCGTTCAAAGATGGTGACGTCAGTGCACCCGCCTTTGCCCGCAAAGTCACTCTTAGGCAGCGGAAGTTCCGCCTCAATTTTGAATCAAGATGGCGCAATCTCTGATTGGTTCACTTAGCTGTCTGTCTACGCGCAACCGCAGCGCATTTTGGACCAAGCGTTACCAGACTCACTCGCTGGTACAGCGATGAGTCATGGATTCTTCCAGGCAAGGATAGTGTGGGTTTTTTTTTTAAATGTTAATCTGTGTGGGTTTCCTTCTAAAAGTTCCGTGTGTTGACACCGGTTTACCTCTGACAGTCTCAGCTGATCCTGGTTCGGCTCGCTTTCTGGAGCCCACGTAAGTAGGTCCAGTAACTTCCCTGGAACATGAAATAAAGCTTGTTTTTCTTCTCAAAACAAAACATTTGTTAGAAAGGCGATATATTTGCGTCTGAAACAGTAATATGCCCCGTGCGGGCTCCAAATAACACAAACTTTAGCACTTTTCAAATCATAGAAGCTCGATGTCTTAGTCTACGATTTCGTAGACTTTTTACATTTTTCACTTTTTTCAAAAGTGGCCTGTAATCCGAGATTTAGCCATAGTTTCAAGTAGATGAGGACGCCAGTGCGCATGTGCGGACTGTGCTCTCAGCTCCCGGGACCCAAACATGGAACGCAAAGCTGTAAACTATGGATAAATCTCGGATTACAGGCCACTTTTGACTCAAACGAAATCGTAGACTAAGACATCGGGCTTCTATGATTTGAAAAGTGCTAAAGTTTGTGTTATTTGGAGCCCGCACGGGGCATATTACATGCTCGGGGAATGCCCTGAGCTATGGCTATAAGTCGCGCTAGGCGTTAGGCTAATGGCGTTAGCCTAACGCTAATCTAAAACATCTCCGGAAATGCTCCATATGACACCAAAGTGCTATGGGTGAGTAAAACAACTTGTTTTATTACCGAAATAAGGCTCAAATTGTAAAAAACTTTACTTTTCCTTTAACTCTATCAGCCTGTTCACTTGTAAACTTCGGCGTAGACATTCGCTGAAGGTGAACAGGCTGATAGAGTTAACATGGGCGTAGTGATACGAGTGGAGAGAGACAATACAGGGGGTCCTTGGGTTACGACGGTCTCGACTTACGCCGTTTCGTGGTTACGAACGCGCCCCCATAAAAATAAAAAAAAATAAAAATTACGCGTCATTCCGTCTTACGCGGTTTAGCGTGGTAAGCGACGTAAACAAACGCGAACGGCGCACGGCGGAAGAATACGCTTTGTTGTGGTTGTAGGGAGAAGAAGACGGCCTCGTGTGCGTGCCCAATGTGGGCGGAAGTACCTGATGTGGGCTCTGATCTGCTCCTATGAAAACGACAGTCATAACCAAGCAGCGTAGTGGTCTAATTATTGAGATGGAAAGGTTATTGGTGCTTTGATTGGAAGATCAAAATCAAATTCCGACTTACGACGAAATTCGGGAGAGCGGATCAACGTCGTAACCCGAGGACCACCTGTACACGAATGCGAAATACGCTGCTGGATGTTTCGTGGACAACTGTTTGGGACGCAAATATATCACCTTTCTAACAAATGTTTTGTTTTGAGAAGAAAAACAAGCTTTATTTCATGTTCCAGGGAAGTTACCGGACCTACTTACGTGGGCTCCAGAAAGCGAGCCGAACCGGGATCAGCTGAGAGTGTCAGAGGTAAACCGGTGTCAACACACGGAACTTTTAGAAGGAAACTCATACAGATTAACATAAAAAAATGCACTATCCCTTTAAGACGACACTTAAAACACTCGGGTGACGTGGGGGACTGAGCGTTCCAGAGCTTAGGAGGCCACAGAGAAGGCCCCGTCCCCCCTGGTTTTAAGTCTCGCCGTAGGCAGCACGAGCTGGAGCTGGCCCTCGGACCTCAGAGCACGTGTGGGGGTGTAAGTTTGGATGAGATCCGAGATGTACTGTTGTGCGACCAGTCCATTGAAAGCTTAAAAACAAACAATAAAATCTTAAAATCAACTCTAAAACAAACAAAGTGCAACCACGCTAAAATCATGGTCATGTGCTCACTATAAGGGCACACACAAGCAGTGTTTTGCCTGAGATGTTTCAGAATATGGCGTAAAATGATGTAACTCTATAGAGACAAGCAGGTGACTCCACCAAACTCAGGATTTTTTAGCAACATCTCTAACTGAACAATTGAAAAATAGATATGTTTATACTGTGGAACATTTCAGACTAAGCAACAACATTTTGTTAAGAGTGACAGACCCTCCACCAGAAGAGTTACGTAGTGCATCTTTAATAGAAATATAGGAAACAGTGAACTACACTAGCAGTGTAGTATAGCAGCTTTAGTATTTGTAGTACGTTTAGATTTTAAATTGATTTATTTAAAGAGACAGTGCATAAACATGACAGAATTAGCCCAACTGTGCTGTCCCCGGCAGGATACGACAAGAGACCGCATTTAGTAGTAGTAGTAGTTTAATTCTGAAATTTATTGCATTTTAAATGTCTCGCATTTTAATAACTTGTAGTTTGTCCATGGGTATAGACCTGGTTTAGTCCTGTTTTGATCCCTAGTTAAACCTGGTTTTGCACGCCTGTATATTGTCTTTTTGTATTGCACCTTTTATATGTAATTGTTTTTAATGTTTTTAATGTTTGCTAAGGACTACAGATGGAAATTAGCATTCTGTTTTAGTCCCTAGTTAAACCTGGTTTAGTCCTGCACATTGTCCTTCAAATAAACAAGTAAATAAATAAATAAATAAATACGACAAGAGACCGCATTTAGTAGTAGTAGTAGTAGTAGTAGTAGTAGTTTAATTCTGTTTTAATCCCTAAACCTGGTTTATTCCTGTTTTAGTCCATGGGTATAGACCTGGTTTAGTCCTGTTTTGATCCCTAGTTAAACCTGGTTTAGTCCTGTTTTAGTCCATGGGTATAGACCTGGTTTAGTCCTGTTTTGATCCCTAATTAAACCTGGTTTAGTCCTGTTTTAGTCCCTAGTTAAACCTGGTTTAGTCCTGTTTTAGTCCCTAGTTAAACCTGGTTTAGTCCTGTTTTGATCCCTAGTTAAACCTGGTTTAGTCCTGTTTTGATCCCTAATTAAACCTGGTTTAGTCCTGTTTTAGTCCCTAGTTAAACCTGGTTTAGTCCAGTTTTGATCCCTAGTTAAACCTGGTTTAGTCCTGTTTTAGTCCCTGGGTATAGACCTGGTTTAGTCCTGTTTTAGTCCATGGGTATAGACCTGGTTTAGTCCTGTTTTGATCCCTAGTTAAACCTGGTTTAGTCCTGTTTTAGTCCATGGGTATAGACCTGGTTTAGTCCTGTTTTGATCCCTAGTTAAACCTGGTTTAGTCCTGTTTTAGTCCCTGGGTATAGACCTGGTTTAGTCCTGTTTTGATCCCTAGTTAAACCTGGTTTAGTCCTGTTTTAGTCCATGGGTATAGACCTGGTTTAGTCCTGTTTTGATCCCTAGTTAAACCTGGTTTAGTCCTGTTTTAGTCCCTGGGTATAGACCTGGTTTAGTCCTGTTTTGATCCCTAGTTACACCTGGTTTAGTCCTGTTTTAGTCCCTGGGTATAGACCAGTTTTTGTCCTGTTTTAGTCCCTGGTTCGCAGTAGTTTTAGTCGCTGTAGTAGTAGTAGTAGTAGTAGTAGTAGTAGTAGTATTAATATCAGTAGTAGTAATAATAGTAGTATTTTATTGTATGTTTTATCAGTGCACATGTATCTTCCGTCTGACTTATAGAGTTTATTTAAAGCTGCAGCCTCAGGTTTCACTCACGACCAAAATATCTCTCGGAAAAACTCCAGACGACAACAAGACCCCCTCCTCGTCCTCCTCCGCCCCCCCTGCGCTCCCTCGCTCCCCCTTTCAAAACAGCTATTATTAAATCTAAATTCAAATTAAATACTTCCTCCAGCCACACGGGGTCAGCAGCAGGTTAAATAAAGTCTGTAAACCGTTCAAAGGGAGTCCCTGAAGGTTACCTGAGCTATAGTGTCTCAAAAGCCTGAAAGAACTCGTTTGCAGTGGTCCAAAGTTGTTCCTCGCTGACCTTAGGCATTCAGAGCGTGGAGTTCTGCCGTCACAGTATACCTAACATCAACTAGCATGTGAACAGTGCACTTCAGGACTCCTGTGGCAATAAAGGGCTTTGTAATTAAATGCAGACAATACACAGAGGACTTATTTTGACCTCAAGAGCTGCTTATACAATATATTTGTACTGAGACAAGACTTTTTTGCTCAAATAGAGAAAATTGGGTTCAGCCGTAATAATCATGGCTTACCAAAGAGCACCTTAACCTGAATTAAAGATACATAATTAATCTTTACAAAACTATGATACATCACAGAACATCATGTGCAATACATTAGCATAATATTACCTGCTCGGGATCCGGAATACACACTTCTCCAATACTTTATGGAGATGTGACTCTGGTCTCCTGTGAATCTCTGTGTTTTCAGATGGGCGTGATTGACAGTTGGATTAGCCAATCAGGGACAAGCATGGTCCATCTATTAGAAAAAATAAAGGGAAAGAAAAATATCAATATCAACAAATATCACAGGGGACTGAAAAACATGGCAGATTTCTGAAGAATCAAGAGCCGTTTCCCAATTCAGCGAGTGCACGGTTCGGAGCGTGGTCTCAGCCTGCAGTCGAGGCGGCACATACTCGCTCAGCCCTGAGTGCAGTCTGTGGACCGCATGGGCGTCTGGGAAATGGAACAGGTCCCGCCTCAGCTCAGTGAGCCGGGTGGTCTGCTGCTTGTTCCCTAAAGACAAAAATATTATTCTATTGCGACTAGTAATACTTGGAATTGGGACATGGCGACACTGTAGAATATCCAGCATTACAACAGCAAAGGAAATATAGAAGTATAAGGGGAAAAGCATGTGAACGGTAATAGAAGTGCCGTGAACTATGCCGTTACGGCTACCGTCACACATGTTTAGCGTAGTTTATGAAGAGTTTCATGTAGCATAGTTGTAGGTGAGGTGAACCAGTACGTATATTTTATAGTGAAGTCGCAACTGTCACATGGCGACGTTGCTGGCGAGTCCATCTTTGTAGTCATATACAGGGGGTCCTCGGGTTACGCCAGTCTCGGTTTACGACGTTTCGTGGTTACGAACGCGGCCCCATTAAAAATATATATATATATTACGCATCATTCCGTCTTACGCGGTTTAGCGTGGTAAGAGATGTAAACAAACGTGAACGGCGCGCAGCGCACGGCGGAAGAATACGCTTTGTTGTGGTTGTAGGGCGAAGAAGACGGCCTCGTGTGCGTGCCCAATGTGGGCGGAAGTACCTGATGTGGGCTCTGATCTGCTCCTATGAAAGCGGCAGTGATAACCAAGCAGCGTAGTGGTCTAATTATTGAGATGGAAAGGTTATTGGTGCTTTGGTTGGAAGATCAAAGTCAAAATCCGACTTACAACGAAATTCGGGTTACGACGCGTCTTAAGAACGGATCAACGTCGTAACCCGAGGACCCCCTGTATCCTTCCACGCTGTGCATGCTGGGGCTTTTAAGTGTGCGAAGCGTGCATGTTTGCACGGTTGGTCCACGCGCCGATTTCCATGGAAACGACTGCGGTGTTCAGACCGCGTCTTAACTGTGCATGGGACAAAAACGAAATGGAACAGCAGTTGTCGCGCCGGATATGACGCACATCCCCCTCCAACCACGCTCCGAACCGCGCACTCGCTGAATTGGGAAACGGCTAATGAGTGAAGCACGGAACTGTTCATCTGAGGTGAGGGAAATGTGATTTTATTTGTAAATAATGTGACCAATGAGCTCCTTCGTTTCACAGTCACTGAAGTAAACAAATCTGATTGGACGATCACGTTTGGTTCTGGTTTGAGACACAACAAAGGGCATGAGGACCGGACTGATATCTCATCCTCCTTCTTTCTTAGTCGTGTGGCGGAAGTGGGCGGGGCATGGGGCGCGAGGGGGCGTGTCCACACAAACTGGGCTCGGCCAATCAGCTGCGGCGTCTGCTCTACATCCTGGTCCCTGCTCTGAGTCTGCTGACCGCTGTACTGCTGCTGGCTCTGGCCTTGACAGGTGAGACCTGCCTTAGACCAGGTTTAGACCTGGTTTAGTTTACTCCTGGTTTAGTCCCGGTTCGGTCCTGGTTTAAGCCTGTTTTGGTCCTGGTTTAGTCTTGGTTTGGTACTTTTTTTAGTCCTTGTTTAGTCCTGGTTTAGTCCTGTTTATTCCTGGTATAGTCCTAGTACAGTCCTGGTTCAGTCCTGGTGTAGTCCTGGTTTAAGCCTGTTTTGGTCCTGGTTTAGTCTTGGTTTAGTACTTTTTTAGTCCTGGTTTTATCCTGGTTTAGGCCCAGTTTAACCCCGGTTTAGTCCTGTTTTAGTCCTGATTTTTCTCTGTTTCAGGGATGCTGGGCAGCGGTCTGTTGGCCTCCAGTCCTCTGCCGTCGCCGAAGCCTTTAACCGAAGATGACGTCATAACAACAAGCTCCGCCCCCTTCATCAATAACCACACCCTCACCACCCAATCAACAACAAGCGCTGCCACTTCAGCTGCTGTGATCGGACCAGACACTCGCCAGGCCCTGCCCCCTCCCACAGAGCCGCCTCCCGATTGGCTGACCACCGTGACGTCACTGAGCACCATCTCTTCACTGAGCTACGCCACATCTGCGCCCGCTTCAGAAAACGGTTTGTATGAAAAACTAGTGCTACTTTGGAGTGCCAACACGCTGGGGGTGTGCTACATGTGTCTCTATGGTGGAATGTTTAGCAGTTTCCATGGTGAAACAGTGTGCACAGTTTTAAGATGCTGCGCAAATGAGCTCACCTGGTCTTTCTGGTCTGACTGCGTTAAAACAAAACTCAGATTAAAGTCTAAGGCTACGTTTATACGGCGATGATCAAAACAGAAGACGCAAAAGTGGCGTCTCGTCTTCAATTTTTTATTCGCGTTTAGACGAGCGTTCTCGAAAGGAAATGTTTGTTTATACGAAGACGCAAAAGTGGACGCAAAAGCCAGCGAAGGGAGGCGCTGGACTGAAAAAAAACCCCAAAAAACCCCATCACAACAGCGTCAAGTTACATTTCTAACCACGACTGTACCGGAAAAGAGAAAGGTAAAACTTCAAAACAAAATGCTCTAGTTGCGTTTTAAAGGAAAAGTAAAGTTTTTTTTACAATTTGAGCCTTATTTCGGTAATAAAACAAGTTGTTTTACTCACCCATATGGAGCATTTCCGGAGATGTTTTAGATTAGCGTTAGGCTAACGCTGTTAGCCTAGTGCGACTTATAGCCATAGCTCGGGGCATTCCCCGCGCATGTAATATGCCCCGTGCGGTCTCCAAATAACACAAACTTTAGCACTTTTCAAATCATAGAAGCCCAATGTCTTAGTCTATGATTTCGTTTGAATCAAAAGTGGCCTGTAATCCGAGATTTATCCATAGTTTACAGCTTTGCGTTCCATGTTTGGGTCCCGGGAGCTGAGAGCACACTCCGCGCGTGCGCACTGGCGTCCTCATCTACTCGAAACTATGGCTAAATCTCGGATTACAGGCCACTTTTGACCAAACAAAATCGTAGACTAAGACATTGAGCTTCTATGATTTGAAAAGTGCAAAAGTTTGTGTAATTTGGAGCCCGCACGGGGCATATTACATGCTCGGGGAATGCCCAGAGCTATGGCTATAAGTCGCGCTAGGCCAGTGCTTCTCAATTATTTTCTGTGATGCCCCCCCTAGGAAGAAGAAAAAATTTCACGCCCCCCTTCCTGCGCGCGACTATAAATAGTATTATTTGTCTAGAAAATTGTTATTAGAACACCATTGTATCCTTTTATTAACATTATAAACAAAAAAAAGAAAGAAACTTACAACAAAGACTGCACTGAGGACTCAAATATTAATGTGTTTTTAATGCAGCTTTGCGCACATTTGTTTACGTTTTACAGAAATGAAACTTAAAACCACCTCATTTGCATAAGCTAAAAGCACTGAAAAAAAACGCTCTCTTCTTGTGCCACTGATGCGTCAGCTTCTGTCGGACTAAAGGACACGACTCAGTGGAATATACGTGTTTTTTCTGTGACAGAGGATGTTCTGTTAATGGTGAGACTGTGCGTAAATCGCATGTGAGAACACCACTGCCAACTACTGTTGTTGATGTGCAATTACACTTAGTTCTAGTACAGTACAGCAAAAAAACATGTTTCCCAGGGTCATACGCCCCCCCCCTGGCATCACGCCATGCCCCCCCAGGGGGGCCCGCCCCACTATTTGAGAAGCACTGCGCTAGGCTAACGGCGTTAGCCTAACGCTAATCTAAAACATCTCCGGAAATGCTCCATATGACACCAAAGTGCTATGGGTGAGTAAAACAACTTGTTTTATTACCGAAATAAGGATCAGATTGTAAACAATGTTACTTTTCCTTTAAATGAGTCGTTAAGTTCCGCTCCAAACATTTCAGTGACTTGTATTTTTGTTTACATGTTTTTGAATATTGTACTGAAAATAGTGACATTACAGGAGGATTACAGTGAATTTGAAAATATAAAATCACATGGGGTTTTACATTTGAAGTGCCTCATGCGGAAGTCGCTTGTCTTGGCGTCTGTGTGGCTGTGAGAGTGTGAGAAAGACTTGGACGGGAAGAAGAGACTCTTGTATTGCCGCATCTATGTGACGTAAACGCGTACGCGACGTGAGCAGATCTGACCAGTTTTGCGTCTTGGGCAGTTTACACGGAGACGCTACAGCGGAGCGTATTTCACTTTTCCACTCTGGAGGGTGGTTTCAGATTTTTGCATTTTTAGGCCCCAAAAACGCCGTCACCGTGTAAACGAAAGGCACTTCCCATAAAATATTTTGTCGTTTTTACCCGTAAGCGTTCTCGTGTAAACGGGCCCTAACAAAGCATCAGACAGAGCAGTGCCAAAAGTTAGCATCACCAGCCAGCTTGGAACTGTAATGCAGTTTGAGAGGGACAAATCATCTCACCTTTTGTAGTTTCTGTGGTTTGAGAATATTTTATTTTTATCTTTTTTCCCGTGATAAACGGAGGTTTGGGGACACACTGAGCTGAAGTTGAGCTGACTCAGCGTTTTGTGGAGAGGACACTTTGGACAAACGGAGGAGGAGTGTCCCGAGCACATACTCTTCTATCCTCTAATGAATCACCCCCCCCCATATATCTTCCATCCATCTCTCCACTCTGTCTCTCTCTCTCTCTGCCTCTATTCATCTCCTTTCTCTCTCCTTCTCTCTGCCTCTATACTCCATCCCTTTTTTCTACTTTCTTCTCCTCTCTGTCTCTCTCTTTCTATCTATCTCTCTATCCATCCTTCATCCCTCTCCACTCTGTCTCTCTGTCTCTTTCTATCTCTCTATCTATCTATCTATCTATCTATCTATCTATCCTTCATCCCTCTCTCATCTCATCTCTCCATTTGTTCTCCTCCTCTTTTCCCCCTCCTCTCTCTCTCTGCCTCTCTCATTCCCTCCCTCTTCTGTCTATCTATCTATCTATCTATCTATCTATCTATCTATCTATCTATCCTTCATCCCTCTCCCTCTCTTCTCTCTCTCTTTCTCTCTCCCTCTATAGCCTTCATCCCTCTCTCATCTCATCTCTTCTCTCCATTTGTTCTCCTCCCACCCTCTCTCTTTCTGCCTCTTTCATTCCCTCCCTCTATCTATCTATCTATCTATCTATCTATCTATCTATCTATCTGTCTATCCTTCATCCATCTCTCCACTCTGTCTCGCTCTCTCTCTCTGCCTCTATTCCTCTCCTTTCTCTCTCCTTCTCTCTCTCTCCCTCTATACTCATCCTTTTTTTCTACTTCTCCTCTCTGTCTCTCTCTCTCTATATATCTATCTATCTATCTATCTATCTATCCTTCATCCCCTCCCCTTTCTCTCTCTCCCCCTATAGCCTTCATCCCTCTCTCATCTCATCTCTTCTCTCCATTTGTTCTCCTCTTTTCCCCCTCCTCTCTCTCTGCCTCTCTCATTCCTCTCTGATCTCTCATTCCCTCCCTCTTTGTCCTTCTTTCTCCTTTCCCCTCTCTCTTTCCATTCACTTTCTCTTTTTTCTTTTGTTTTTGGCTCACTCACTCCTTTCCCCCTTCCTATCCCCGTTTAACCTGTCCATCTCTCTCTCCCTTCCACTTTCTTCCCTTCCCCTCTTCCTCACTTTTTAATCTCGCACTTTCACTTTCCTCCTTTTTTCTCTCTCTCTCTCTCTTATCTGTTAATATCTAATACACTCAACAAAAATATAAACGCAACACTTTTGTTTTTGCTCCCATTTTTCCTGAGATGGACCCAAAGATCCAAAATTCACTCCAGATACACAACACTACCATTTCTCTCAAATATTGTTCACAAATCTGTCCAAATGTGTGACAGCGAGCACCTCTGCCCCGCCGAGACAATCCACCCCACCTCACAGGTGCGCCACATCAAGATGCCGATCCGACATCATGACCAGTGCACAGGTGTGCCCCAGACTGCCCACAATAAAAGGCCACCCCGAAATGTGCTTTTTTTTTTTTTTTTTTTTTTGCTTTATTGGGGGTCTGGGGACTCAGAACCAGTCAGTATCTGGTGTGACCACCATTTGCCTCATGCAGTGCAACACATCTTCTTCACATAGAGTTTATCAGATTGTCAATTGTGGCCTGTGGAATGTTGGTCCACTCCTCTTCAAAGGCTGTTATGGACGAAGAACACAGGTGCATTTTATTGATGGCATTTTGAATGCACAGAGATACCGTGATGAGATCCTGAGGCCCATTGTTGTGCCATACATCCATGAACATCACCTCATGTTTCAGCAAGATAATGCACGGCCCCATGTTGCAAGGATCTGTACACAATTCTTGGAAGCTGAAAATGTCCCAGTTCTTGCATGGCCAGCATACTCACCGGACATGTCACCCATTGAGCATGTTTGGGATGTGCTTGACCGGCGTATACGACAGCGTGTACCAGCTCCCACTAATATCCAGCAACTTCGCACAGCCATTGAAGAGGAGTGGACCAACATTCCACAGGCCACAACTGACAATCTGATAAACTCTATGTGAAGAAGATGTGTTGCACTGCATGAGGCAAATGGTGGTCACACCAGATACTGACTGGTTCTGAGTCCCCAGACCCCCAATAAAGCAAAAAAAAAAAAAAAAAGCACATTTCAGGGTGGCCTTTTATTGTGGGCAGTCTGGGGTGCACCTGTGCACTGGTCATGATGTTGGATCGGCATCTTGATGTGGCGCACCTGTGAGGTGGGGTGGATTGTCTCGGCGGGGCAGAGGTGCTCGCTGTCACACATTTGGACAGATTTGTGAACAATGTTGGAGAGAAATGGTAGTGTTGTGTATCTGGAGTGAATTTTGGATCTTTGGGTCCATCTCAGGAAAAATGGGAGCAAAAACAAAAGTGTTGCGTTTATATTTTTGTTGAGTATATTTACCCCCCCCCTCTATTTTTCCCTCCTTCTCCATCTCCCTCTCTCTCTCCCACCTCTTCCCCTCCTCTCTCTCTGTTTCCCTCCTTTTGCTTCCTGTCATTCTCACCCTCTTGTCCTCTCTCTCTCTCCAGTTTTCTCTCTTTCTTGCTTTCTCTCTCTAGTCCCTCTGTACCACTCTCCCCCTCTCTCTCAGTCCCTCTCTTTATTCTTTCTCTCAGTCTCTCTTTCCCTCTCTGTCTCACTTTCCCTCTCCCTCTCTCCTCCTCTCCCCCTCTCTTTCTGCCTGATCCATACTCTTGTCCTACAGTGTGCTCCGTCTTTCTTCCCATCCCTTCCTCTCTCCTCTTTCCCTCTCCTTCTCCCTCCCTCTCTCCTCCTCTCCCCCTCTCTTTCTGCCTGATCCATACTCTTGTCCTACAGTGTCCTCCGTCTTTCTTCCCATCCCTCCCTCTCTCCTCTTTCCCTCTCCTTCTCCCTCCCTCTCTCCTCCTCTCCCCCTCTCTTTCTGCCTGATCCATACTCTTGTCCTACAGTGTCCTCCGTCTTTCTTCCCATCCCTCCCTCTCTCCTCTTTCCCTCTCCTTCTCCCTCCCTCTCTCCTCCTCTCCCCCTCTCTTTCTGTCTGATCCATACTCTTGTCCTACAGTGTCCTCGGGCGTCTTCACTGAATGCAAACGAGCGTCTGTCTGTTCTCGCACCTGATTGGACGTTGGCTTTGGGACAAGACTTTTTTCCCCAAAACACAAAAACAAAATCACCAAAAAGTCTCTGAAGCTAAAATGAAATGAGCAGAAGAAGAAAAGTGACTCAAAGTGATTTACGCAGATGTAGTGAATGGGACAGTCCAAAACACACAAGTTTTTAGTTTATTTGACTATTTGAGAGTTTATTTGCTTTTCTTCTTCTGCCAGTAGAGGGCAGATGTGAGAGCGGACCTGTTTCCCGTCATTTCCCGTTTTCAGTCTTTTGCTGAATTTGCTAAATCGTAATTCTTCATATTATAATGGTACCAAAGGCTTTTCACAGGTTTTTTAAAAGTATAAAGTAGTATATTCACAAATTTGTTTGCTTCCAGAAAATATCAGAATAAATATTGAACCGTGAGTTGCATATCCTGAAAATATTGTATCGGGGAATTTTGATATCGTTACATCCCTAGTAGTAGGCGACAAGTGACAAATTTGTCTCTGATCCACACTGGGGAATGACACCTTCTGCTAATAGTGGTCTAAGCTGGCACACTATAGACCCCTTTACCGTTAGTAAACAGACGTGACGTCACCGGCATGTGCGCGCATTATTGACCCAGAATCAACCATGGCGGACCATAGCGGAGTATCTGAACGATAGGGAGAGCTACATTCAAAAGCTCACGTTGAGCAACGGGGTTCGACTACCAGATCCTTATGCGATCACGGAGTGGCAGTACGACCGCAGAAAGTGTCCAGATTTACAGTGGACAGATATCCACTGTTATTTAGTGGAGAAGCCCAGCGTGTATACAAGAGAGAAAGTGCGCGCTTACAAATCCATGGATGCCTACCAGTTTGCCGTGTGTGGCCATGTACAGGAGGTAAAATATCACGATATCGATGGGGAGTTTTGCGTGTTGGCATCTGATGTTCTCCCCAGTCAAAGACAAGGCCACAAGACGACCATGTACAATGCTTGGGCTATCATCAACAAACGCGCATTGCGGGGTAAGTAACATACTACGAGTTAATTCATGAGTCACAGATGTGATCTCAGTCATGTCAAATGCCATTTATGATGGTCATGCGAAAACTTATCATGCATTTTAACAAAGTTATTCGTGTTCGTTTACATGTGTCTGTCGTAGAGGTTACCCGGTTAATATGTCTGTGAGCTTTGCAGTGTCCTGTGCTTGCTCGTTAATCAGCATGATTAAACACCATTGAACACCTGGGCAAATTACCCTAAACAAGCAGCAGGTGTTCACTTGTGTGTATGTCAGTTGAATGATATGAACTGTCATTTATTCCATCTGTTTCTCTTTATTCGAGTTCTTCTCTTCTATATCTTCGCTGGGGGTTTTATGGCGGCGGTGGCTTTGTTTTGAGTCAACACTGCGCGCGCATTCAGTGATGACGTAGCTTTGAAACTGGTCTATTAGACAGCAGTAACATAGGTAGCCTCTAGTGGTGATATGTGAGAATACAAAGGTCATTAAAGGTCCTATATTAGACAAAATTGACTCTTGTGAGCTTTTAGTCATGTTAGAATGTTGTTACCTTCTTAAAAACAGACCTGGAGTTGTGTTATGTTTCAGTCACAGACATCTGAGTCTACATCCCCAAAGCTCAAAATGCTTTGGAGATGTGTGTGTTTGTGATGTCATGAAGCGGTAGTTTTCAAGTTAACAGCTCCTTTTACCTTTACGTCTAGTTCAACAGTTCCAGGGCTGAAATACAAATGACTCTAGTAAAGGTGAGTTTATTATCACATTATTATTACAAGGTGGAACTGTTCAGTTTGAGAGGAGAACTCAGTCCAAATATGCTGCATTTGTGTGTTAAACATGTGTGAGTGAAACAAAACACAACTCCAGGTGTATGTGTGATGAGGATTACCCAAAACATTTAGAGGAACCAGCCCTCGCAGTGAAAGAGGACATCAGGTGACATTAAAGCACACATTTCATATCTCCGTTGACTTGTTTTCCTGCTCTGTGATTGGCAGGGAGCTGTCAGCTGATCTCGGAGCCGCAGTGTCACATGTTATCGTACAATCAAACGTGGCTGTCGTCTCCGCTCAACGTCGTCAAGAGCTCCGAGGTGGACATGCTGCTCAGGTTAGACGTGCTTTTAATCTATGATTGTTTACCATTGACTTTTCTGTTCACCACCTGCTCTTTTCCAGGAAGATCTTATTGCTTATTGCCTTGAATATTCCACAGTATGGCATTAAAGGTCCCATGGCATGAAATTTTCACTTTCTGAGGTTTTTGAACGTTTCCATCCCCCCGTCTGGATGTCCACCCCTGTCTCTGGAAATCACGCCCAGAGAAGTGCAGACGCTACGAGATACGAGATGCGGTTTGTTTTTGCCTGGAGAGGCGTGAGAGTGTTTCCAGGCTCGGATGTCCTTTATCCGAGCCTCCGAGCCTCTGAAACAGCAGTGGTTTAACGTTATTTTCTGTGGAAATTTGTCTAAGGTTTTTTTTTCACGGGACGCTTGTCCTATCTTCCTTCGCGCTTAAAACACGGAAGTAGTGACAGTGCACATCGCACCGCTAAACCAGGAAACAGTGACGTATTTGGCCACACCCCCACCGCCTGCACTGGCCTGTCTCTGTCCTCCTCATTTGCATTCAAGCAACAACGCCCAGAATAAAGTGTTCCAGAGACATATTTCTGAATAGGACTGCCTTCAAGAGGCTCTCTCATGCACTGAGGCTTGATTTTGGAGAAGGCAGGGATGAAAGAGTTCTGCCTTTTAGTGGATCTCTGCTTTTTTTTCAGCCGCAGGGTTTTTGTTTTTTTTTTTATATCTGCAAATTCGTTGAGAAAGATTTTAGGTGTATATATATGTATAGTTGTGTTTATGGTCGCCAACCGTCTCTTAAAAAACAGAATCGTCCCGTATTCAGAACAAAAGTATGTGACTCGTATTAAACTTCGTATTAAACTGCGGGCCGTGCGAGCCCGTGTCTGGAGCCGCGGACCGAGCGTGTTGCCGTGACTTTCCGCTTTTTTCATGACTGGGCACTTTCATCCCTGAGAAGGATTCATTTACAGTATTAGGGAACCATTAAGGTGCCATATAAAAGCATCAAGAAGTACCATGTCATGGGACCTTTAACATGTGAATTTAGCATTAAACGGATATGCCACCCCCAGGTCAAACTTGGGCATCTTGAGCACACACCACGCTGCGTAACAGGGGAACTGCCTTCCTGGTGCGTAACAGGGATTCCCCTGTCAGCGTGGTGTGTGCTTCGGCTGTGTTTTTCCGCACTGAAAAATAGTTCCCACCCAAAATGACCAAGTCAAGCTCTTTGTGTTGATTTGCTCATTTATTTGCACTCGATATGAATGCGCACTACACAGAAAGTAATTGGGAAAAGCATCGAGCAAATTAATTCCTTTTGGCCGAAATCTTTCTCTGGCGACGTTAGACTCCAGTCTAACGTGGAGTAGCTGCAGATACCGCGGCGGTCAGTGCTGACAGACCTGGACAATGGCTGGGTCACCAGGAAAACGCTTTCCACCACTTATTTTAGTCTCTGGACTGTGGGGAGATGCCCAAGTTTGACCTGGGCGTGGCATATCCCTTTAAAACTATTATGGGTGTTTCACTGTTCAGAAATACCCTAAAAAACATGTACTTTTCACTCCACAGATCCTACTTGTAACTTGGTCTGGTGGCATCGCTTGGTTGTCTTTGGAGACAGGCCTTAATGCCATAATTTGGAACATTCTTATTAAAAGAAACAAACTGGTCGACCACTGTTTCATCGTTTTATTGTCTAACTTTCTGTTGGTTTAATCTACATTTTTTGTGAAACCCTATGAGGCAGCTCTTGTGTTTTTGGACCAAACAAAAATAAATTGTATTGATTTTGAAGCAGACCTATTCTGCAAAATCAACTTCTTAGAGCTTTTACCCACATTGTAGTGGTTTTTCCTGAGTATATACTATCTGAAGTTGCATTTGGAGTGATTCGTGCATCTTTAATCAAAAGTCGTGGAAGACATCTGACTTGTTTCTTTTATGAAGTTGTTTTAGATCAATATTGTGATTTAAAATGTTCAAATTGTAGCATAATAATCCACAGGTTTCATCTATTATAACTCTTCAGCAGACACAAGCAAAAGGTCTTGTTTAATCAAATGTTAAATATAGTATTTTCTGCTCCTTGTTGCTGTAGGTTCTTCAGTTACTTGGGCCGTCTCTCGTGCTACAGACACATCATGCTGTTCGGCTGCTCTCTGGCCCTGCCTCAGTGCTTCCACGGAGACCACAGGTGAGAACATCCACCAATCAGATGCTGTCGTCAGGCGGATTACAAAGCTATGGGAAAGTTTAGTCCTTTCAAAGCTACGTCATCACTGAATGCGCGCGCAGTGTTGACTCAAAACGAAGCCACTGCTGCCATAAAACCCCCAGCGAAGATGTAGAAGAGAAGAACTCGAATAAAGAGAAACAGATGGAATAAATGATAGTTCATATCATTCAACTGACATACACACAAGTGAACACCTTAATTAACTAGCAAGCACAGGACACCGCAAAGCTCACAGACATATTAACCGGGTAACCTCTACGACAGACACATGTAAACGAACACGAATAACTTTGTTAAAATGCATGATAAGTTTTCGCATGACCATCATAAATGGCATTTGACATGACTGAGATCACATCTGTGACTCGTGAATTAAGTCGTAGTATGTTACTTACCCCGCAACGCAAGTGCAGTTGGCGGTCAGAACGTAGTTCTCGCGCTTGTTGATGATAGCCCAAGCATTGTACATGGTCGTCTTGTGGCCTTGTCTTTGACTGGGGAGAATATCAGATGCCAACACGCAAAACTCCCCATCGATATCGTGGTATTTTACCTCCTGTACATGGCCACATACGGCAAACTGGTAGGCATCCATGGATTTGTATGCACGCACTTTCTCTCTTGTATACACGCTGGGCTTCTCCACTATAACAGTGGATATCTGTCCACTGTAAATCTGGCCACTTTCTGCGGTCGTACTGCCACTCCGTGATCGCATAAGGATCTGGTAGTCGAACCCCGTTGCTCAACGTGAGCTTTTGAATGTAGCTCTCCCTATCGTTCAGATACTCCGCTATGGTCCACCATGGTTGATTCTGAGTCAACACTGCGCGCACATGCCGGTGATGTCACGTCTGTTTACTAACGGTAAAGGGGTCTATTCAGCGTTTACATGTAACTTTGCATTGGTGAACTTCTTTATACAACTTAATGCCTGCTTGCTTCTTCTCGTTAGTGCACTGGTGTAGCGTGAGGCTGTAGGGTCGTCAATGGTATCGAAAATCAGATACTAATCGATAATAAATCTAGATTCGAAACTAAACACTCAAATGAACAGGTCCATTTCTAAAAACATCCCGTTCATATCGTATCAGAACAATTCTAAGAGCTCACAGACTTGTGTGTAATGTTGAAAATCACATTCTATTGTCTAAATAAAAAGGATTCTTGTTTTGATTTTGCTACTAGGGAATATAATTAATACTCATCAATAACGTTTCCAATACCAAACCCTTTTTTAAACAATACAAAGTTATTTTTTTATCTTTTATATTACCATGTGGCTTTAAAGGTAAGTCCATGGGTGTATACTAGTCTATGTGTTCTTATACTCAAGATCGTTCTTCTTCTATCCAGGAAAGGTTCTTTTCTGTCTGGACTTTTTCAGTATTTGATTTTCAATACTTTTGACAACCCCAGTGTCAAAATGACTACCTACCTTTTAGTGTAATTTGTGTAATATTTCTCAGTTTTTCTTCATATTTTCTGCTCAGACGTCTGGTTCTTCCGTGTGAGTCATTCTGTGAGGCGGCTCGTCTCGGCTGTGAGCCCGTTCTTCACATGTTCAACGCCTCCTGGCCAGACTTCCTCCGCTGCTCCCAGTTCAACTCCTCCTCATCTTCTTCCACATCTTCCTCCTCTCCTTCCTCCTCCTTCTCTACCTCTCCTCCTCCTTCCTCTTCATCTGTGCTTCCTTCATCATCATCGCCATCTGCCAGCCCCATCTGCTACTCTCCCCGAAACGTCAAAGGTAAAGCGTGTAAGTATTTACTTCTTCTGCTGATTCTTGAAATGGAATTAATCACTAAATGAACTGTTTTTTTTACTTTTAACTCGGCCTTTACTGTTCACCATAGTGGAAATGTGTCTTTGGTTCACTATCACATGAACACAGCAATCATCCCATCATAGCTTAAGAGTCAATAGGTTCAAAAGTCCACTACATTTAAACAGAAGTGTGCTGTACATACACAGACATTTCATAAGTGCTTATTTAAAAGCTGACAGCATTTGGCACAAATGATCCTTTGTTCACCATCTTTGTTGCTAAAGACCTTCTGTACCGACGTCCTGATGACATGAACTTAAAGGAAAAGTAACGTTTTTTACAATTTGAGCCTTATTTCGGTAATAAAAGAAGTTGTTTTACTCACCCATATCATTTTGGTGTCATATGGAGCACTTCCGGAGATGTTTTAGATTAGTGTTAGGCTAACGCTGTTAGCCTAACACTAACACCTAACACCCCGAGCTATGACTTATAGCCATAGCTCGGGGCATTCCCCGAGCATGTAATATGCCCCGTGCGGGCTCCAAATAACACAAACTTTAGCACTTTTCAAATCATAGAAGCTCAATGTCTTAGTCTACGATTTCGTTTGGTCAAAAGTGGCCTGTAATCCGAGATTTATCCATAGTTTCGAGTAGATGAGGACGCCAGTGCGCATGCGCGGAGTGTGCTCTCAGCTCCTGGGACCCAAACATGGAACGCATAGCTGTAAACTATGGATAAATCTCGGATTACAGGCCACTTTTGACTCAAACGAAATCGTAGACTATAGCCCTATTCGGACGGGATTAGTTTTATGGGGTGAAGTAATAATTACCAGGGAATTTAGTCCTGTCTGAACGCGCCATGTCCGTAAACATAACGGAGTATGTCTGTGAAATTTACAGCGAGTTTCACCTTCTGTAAAACGGTCTGGGGGAATTACCATAGGTAATATTAATCCCGTGCGAATGCGACCCTCGGTAAAGATGTATGTAATATTTCGTCACATCCGTTTTTAATTTACCGCAATTTTCAAACACGGAGGAGCTTGAAGCGCATCGTTTTGCCGGCAAACGAAATTATCTACCGGTACTCTCAAACAAACGCACACATCGACCAATGAAAAAGACCAAGAGGTATAAACCAGTCGTCAGAGGCATGAAACTTCTGCTTGTTTTAGGTCATGTATGCTCTATTAGTCCTGATTATGGGCAATAATTTGCATAGTTCGCTAATATTACACATAGGCTAATCATGACGTGCACGGCAACGAATACGTGACGGCAGAGCGTAAACAAACTCCTCCCATGTCAAATGAATATTACGGACATTTCTTGTCCTGTGTGAATGAGGTCATTTATATTACAGAGGTCCTGTGATAAACCCACATTACTCTGCATCCCCCTGGAAAACTAATCCCGTCCGAATAGGGCTAAAGACATCGAGCTTCTATGATTTGAAAAGTGCTAAAGTTTGTGTTATTTGGAGCCTGCACGGGGCATATTACATGCTCGGGGAATATATTATATGCCCCGAGCTATGGCTAGAAGTTGCGCTAGGCTAATGCAAATCTAAAACATCTCTGGAATTGCTCCATATGACACCAAAGTGCTATGGGTGAGTAAAACAACTTGTTCTATTACCGAAATAAGGCTCAAATTGTAAAAAACGTTACTTTCCCTTTAAATTTACAGCTTTCTTGTCCAAAACGGTTCAATCTAAGTTTGTGCTGCCTCCATTGGTCTTTGCAATTTCAAGTACTTGGTGACATCACACAAGACTGCCCTCATTACAGCCAGGTGTTTTTGATTACAAACATCGAGTTTGAAGTGTGGGTATACTCTTTCTGATTGATTAATTGTCTCCTCCCTCCTCTCTGATTGGCCGACAGTGGTGTGCGGCGATAAGGACCACTTCCTTTGCTCCAGCGGGATCTGCGTCCCTCAGAAACTCGTCTGTAACGGATTCAACGACTGTGACGACTGGAGCGACGAGACCTCCTGTGGTGAGTCCTGGTACTGCAAAAACAGTGTGACGTAGACGTGAGCTGCGTGCAAGGGATAATACTGCAGACGTGAAACACATGTCTGTGATATCTGCTCAGAGTATTTTACCGAAAGTCCCTCCCATTCCCGAGTGGTTTAACTGGGACTCATGAGATTGATAATGTGTCTGGTTTGGACAATATGACAAATAGGATACAGTGGTACCTCACCTTACAAAAGACCCAACAAACGAAAATTTCAAGTTACGAAACGCCTTCACGTTAAATTTTGGTCTCTAGATACGAAAGAAAATTCAAGTTACGAAGCGCGAAATCTCAAAAATTCAAATAATGCGCACTCAGCCACACACATTATACGCTTTTCTCAGACTGAATTTAAACTTTTCTCACATTTGTCTCTGTTTAAACACTCAAACTTTCATAGATTTTCAACAAAATGTATTAATAGTGAAGTGTGGGGGGAAGGGGGAGGGTGGAGAAGTGTGCGCGCGGATACGTGTGATAGCGCAGCATGACCCGGCGCGGGGCTGCGAGGACGAGACCCGTGCTCAAACCGTGCCTCCTCTAAAACAGGATTAAACCAGGTCTGAACCAGGTCTGAACCAGGTCTAAACCAGGTCTAAACCAGGATTAAACCACTGCGGCTCTTACCTGCGTTCGTTCATGCACTCGGACTGCGTGCGGTCCCCTCCTGCTGCTCGCCTCAGCTGTGACTCGTGAGAAACCAGGAAATAGACCCGCATGCGGCGCTTTAATCCACCTGGTCCAGTCCTCGTTTAGTCCAGGTTTAGTCCTGGTCCAGTCCAGGTATAGACCTTGTTTAGACCTGGTTTAGTCCACGTTTAGTCCTGGGTCTACAGTCTCTTAGCCAATCAGGACCCAGAACACAGTGTTACACTATAAAAAAAAGTTACACTATAAAAAAAAACTTGGATCGGGGCCTTGGAACGAATCAGGCCTTTTCCATTGAAATAGCTACTCAACTTACGAAAAATTCACGTTACGAAACCACTTCTGGAACAAATTAATTTCGTAAGGTGAGGTACCACTGTACATAATTTTCTTCATGTAACGATTTTTGATTCTGCCGGTCAGCTGCATGTCCGTAACAAAAAAAAAACAAAACATTGGTATAAATAAACAAATTATTGTCTTATTAGAAACAACATTACATTTTGCATACAATTAAAACTTAGAATTGGTGCAGTTTAACGAGACGTATGTCCTGGTCTAGTTCTGATTTAGTCCTGGTTTACTACCGTGCCAGTCTTGCTCTAGTCCCGGTCTAGTCCTGGTTTAGTTCTGTCTCTAGAGATAATATTTTACCTATAATAAAGATTTTTAATTGGTGCAATTTAATAGAAAAAAAATCACTTTTCTTCCTCCAAAGTCCTGGTTCAGTTCTGGTTTAGCTCCAGTTCTGTCGCAGTTTAATCCTGGCTTAGTTCTGGTTCCATCCTGGTTTAGTCCTGGTTCAGTCCTGGTTTAGTCTTGGTTCAGTCCTGGTTCAGTCCTGGTTTAGTCTTGGTTTAGTCCTGGTTCAGTCCTGGTTTAGTCCTTGTTTAGTCCTGGTTTAGTCCTGGTTCAGTCCTGGTTTAGTCCTGGTTCAGTCCTGGTTTAGTCTTGGTTTAGTCTTGGTTCAGTCCTGGTTCAGCCCTGGTTTAGTCTTGGTTTAGTCCTGGTTCAGTCCTGGTTTAGTCCTTGTTTAGTCTTGGTTTAGTCTTGGTTCAGTCCTGGTTCAGTCCTGGTTTAGTCCTTGTTTAGTCCTGGTTTAGTCCTGGTTCAGTCCTGGTTTAGTCCTTGTTTAGTCCTGGTTTAGTCCTGGTTTAGTCCTTGTTTAGTCCTGGTTCAGTCCTGGTTTAGTCCTGGTTCAGTCCTGGTTTAGTCTTGGTTCAGTCTTGGTTTAGTCCTTGTTTAGTCCTTGTTTAGTCCTGGTTTAGTCCTGGTTCAGTCCTGGTTTAGTCCTTGTTTAGTCCTGGTTTAGTCCTGGTTCAGTCCTGGTTTAGTCCCGGTTCAGTCCTGGTTTAGTCTTGGTTCAGTCTTGGTTCAGTCCTGGTTCAGTCCTGGTTCAGTCCTGTTTCAAACCCCTGAAGTAGCTAAGCAATTTTTGGTCCTTTCACAAAATATGTCTAGCGAGATTGTAGAGCCGTTTCCGTGGCGACTGTGACACAGGGAGAGGTGATTGATGGGAGTTGGAGTTTGTAAAGAAAGGAATGCAGCCACCCCCATAGTGACCCAGGTTTACGACACTGACACAATGAAGTACCAACGCAGTACTAGTGCAGTAACGACGCAGTAGTGACAACGTACTGAGGAGAGATGACGAAAGCAGAGGATAGAGGGGAAGACACTAATGATTTAATTGAAGGATTTGCAGTGACATCATGCTGGGGGGGTTCTACATGTATGTGTATGTGTATTGGCAAAATGTTAAAATATGATACAATATTTTACCAGAACTGAATATTTTATTTGAACACTTTTTTAGGAGCCTGTGATCAATATGAGCGTTCATGGCCCAGTTTGGGAGTTTGATAAAAAAATGTGACTGTAATGTTATTTGAGAGCACAAATCAGATCACCTGTTCCAGCTAAGTCAGTTCTTTCGACTGAGATTGTGTTAAAACAAAGGTCAGATTACAGTCTAACTTGAGTAACAGAGCTTCAGACAGAGCAGTTTCTACTAGGGATGCAAATTATCGATTAATTCATTAATCTATAGTTGATTGACCTTATTGATCGACTTATGATTAACTGATAAGCGGCGTTTTTCACCTGAATTTTAGTGTTTCAATAGGGTCTTTAAGAATATAAGATATAGTATACATAACACTGAGTCAAAAATATATCATAGTATTATTATATTGTATATTCCTCAATTAATTACAGTGGTACCTCCCCTTACGAAATTAATTCGTTCCAGAAGTGGTTTCGTAACGAATTTTTCATAAGTTGAGTAGCTATTTCAATGGAAAAGGCCTGATCCGTTCCAAGGCCCCGTTCCAAGTTTTTTTTTATAGTGTAACTTTTTTTTATAGTGTAACACTGTGTTCTGGGTCCTGATTGGCTAAGAGACTGTAGAGGCAGGACTAAACGTGGACTAAACCAGGACTAGACCAGGTGGATTAAAGCGCCGCGTGCGGGTCTATTTCCTGGTTTCTCACGAGTCACGGCTGAGGCGAGCAGCGAGGATGGGACCACACGCAGTCCGAGCGCATGAATGAACGCATGCAAGAGCCGCGGTGGTTTAATCCTGGTTTAGACCTGGTTTAGACCTGGTTCAGACCTGGTTTAATCCTGTTTTAGAGGAGGCACGGTTTGAGCACGGGTCTCGTGCTCGTAGCCCCGCGCCGGGTCATGCTGCGCTATCACACACGTGTCCGCGCGCACACTTCTCCACCCTCCCCCTTCCCCCCACGCTTCACTATTAATACATTTTGTTGAAAATCTATGAAAGTTTGAGTGTTTAAACAGAGACAAATGTGAGAAAAGTTTAAATCCAGTCTGAGAAAAGCGTATGTGTGTGGCCGAGTGTGCATCTGAGCGTGCATTATTTCAATTTTTGAGATTTCGCGTTTCGTAATTTGAATTTTGAATTTGAAATTTAACGTGAAGGCGTTTCGTAACTTGGAAATTTCGTTTGTTGGGTCTTTCGTAAGGTGAGGTACCACTGTATTCCTTAGTAAAAAGCAGACAAATGTATTGATGCTGAATAACAAAATACATTCTTTATTGAAAATAAATTGAGGACTGGCTCAGTTGTTGCACTTGCAGCATGGAAATCTTTAAATTAAAAGGAACAGAAGAAATTAAATAACAGAATGTTATTTAGTCTACATATTATGATGAAACCAGTGAATCCAGGCTATTTTTAGGACATTCTCAACATTTATTTTGAACTAAGGCATCAACAATATTTCTCTCCCTTAATCTGTGAAGGGTTACAGTACAAAATATACATTTCACAGGGCCCCTGGACACAGCATAAAACATTACAGGGCCTCAAACCAGAACAATCATGTAAGTTACATGCTTTTATAATTTCAAAAATATATGGTTCTAGGTCCAGCTCTACTGTGAGTTGTTTGGCAACATCCAGAGAGGAAAGGGTTACATGATGTAACGCTATGGTCTTTCTCGCGAGTGGGTTCGCATCTCGTGTTCACATTCCAGAGTAGCGCCCTCTATCGATTAGTTAAAATTAATGCATTTTTTTCTGCCAACGTCTTGATCGACAATTAATTGTAAGTCGATTAATTGTTGACATTCCTAGTTTCTACAGTTAGCTTTACACCGCCAGGGAAGGTTGATGACATCAGCTGCAAAGTATCAATATTTGTCTAGGGGAAATTCACTGTTTTTGAAAGAAACCTCCAAAGCTCTGATCCACAAATGTTCAACCTTCTCATTATTTGTTTGGGATTGGCTCCACAAACTTGTCATCATCTTATGTCTTAAAGTCTTTTCAACAATCACTTTGGGGTCACAGTCACGTCTTTGGGGTTGAGTAATGGCAACATCTTCTGAAGCTATTGTGAAAACATAATTTCCCTTTTGTTTATCTACTGACATAGACGCTGAACTTTGTGCCAGTTTTTGTTTCGCGTGGATAGGCCAAAGTGATTCCAAAGATCTGAACTATAAACCAGGTCAACAAATCTGGTTTATCTGTTTGTGTTTCAGAGTGTGCAGACTGGGAGTTCCGCTGCTCCACTGGACGCTGTGTTCCTCCTGTTTTAGTTTGTGACGGATTTGACGACTGTGGAGACCTCAGTGACGAGATGAGCTGTGGTGAGTCCTGGTCTAGTTCTACTTTAGTCCTACTTTAGTCCTGGTTAAGTCCCGGTTTAGTCCTGGTTTAAAGGAAAAGTAACGTTTTTTACAATCTGAGCCTTATTTCGGTAATAAAACAAGTTGTTTTACTCACCCATAGCACTTTGGTGTCATATGGAGCATTTCCAGAGATGTTTTAGATTAGCGTTAGGCTAACGCTGTTAGCCTAGCGCGACTTATAGCCATAGCTCGGGGCATTCCCCGCGCATGTAATATGCCCCGTGCGGGCTCCAAATAACACAAACTTTAGCACTTTTCCAATCATAGAAGCTCGATGTCTTTAGTCTAAGATTTCGTTTGGTCAAAAGTGGCCTGTAATCCGAGATTTAGCCATAGTTTCGAGTAGATGAGGACGCCAGTGCGCATGCGCGGAGTGTGCTCTCAGCTCCCGGGACCCAAACATGGAACGCAAAGCTGTAAACTATGGATAAATCTCGGATTACAGGCCACTTTTGATTCAAACGAAATCGTAGACTAAAGACATCGAGCTTCTATGATTTGAAAAGTGCTAAAGTTTGTGTTATTTGGAGCCCGTTAGGCTAACGGCGTTAGCCTAACGCTAATCTAAAACATCTCTGGAAGTGCTCCATATGACACCAAAGTGATATGGGTGAGTAAAACAACTTGTTTTATTACCGAAATAAGGCTCAAATTGTAAAAAACTTTACTTTTCCTTTAATCTTGGTTTAGCTCTGTTTAGTCCTGGTTTAGTTCCAGTTTGTTGTGTTTTGGCTCAGTACTCAGAATTTGGTACTACTTCAGTCCTGGATTGGTTTTGATGTAGTCCTGATTTTGTCCCTGTTTAGTCCTGGTGTAGTCCTGCTCTAGTCCTGCTTTAGTACTGTCCTAGTCCCAGTCTAGTCCTGGTCTAGTACTGGTCCAGTTCTGTCTCTGGAGGAGGAATCCCCAGCTGTTTGGACAGAGCTGTCAGCTGTTCACACTGACATTTATTCAAGCTGAGTTACTGTCTGAAACGTGACACTTTCTCTGTCGGGAAAACTACAGGAAATATTTATGACTTCACATTTTATTAGTGTTTGTTTTAGTTTTGACTCGAGGGAATTTTCATCAGAGCACATATTATAGGTCACTGTTTATTTTGGTTTTGTGGGGTGGCAAAATAAAGTTCAATTAAAATTACATACTGTATATAATAAAGATAATATAATAAACCATATAATTTCAACCTTAAAAAGCATTTTCATCATCATAAGAAAAACATGGGAATTTTATGTGTACTGTATGTATGTATGTATGTATGTTTGTATGTATGTATGTTGCACGGTGTGATGTAGTCGAGTTGTAAAATGAAACCAGGGGGGATGGTGAAATTTTTCATTTATGTGACATATTTTCCGGTGGGGGGGGGGCAAAAACAAAAAGTCCATATAATCATTCAAAAATTCAATAATACACAGGATATATGTTATCACACACACACAGACCTGGTTTAGACCTGGTTTAGTCCTGGTTTAGACCTGGTTTAGATCTGGTTTAGACCTGGTTTAGTCCTGGTTTAGTCCTGGTTTAGACCTGGTTTAGTCCTGATTTAGACCTGGTTTAGACCTGGTTTAGACCTGGTTTAGTCCCGGTTTAGTCCTGGTTTAAACCTGGTTTAGTCCTGATTTAGACCTGGTTTATTCCTGGTTTAGTCCTGGTTTAGTCCTGGTTTCGTCCTGGTTGACCTGGTTTAGACCTGGTTTAGTCCCGGGCCCCTGCTGTCAGCTAATATGTCCCTTTGATAGAGAAATAATATGATAATATAACTCACCCCATAAGAACACGGTCAGCTCCGTAGTTTGCGGTGTTGTCTGATAATTTGCGTATCCACGTGTATGCACGTGGAAACCAACATAATTATCCCGAGTCCCGAGGTGAGAGTTCCTTCTCACATAGCATTAATGTAGCGTACATATTAACGGGGCTCGCTCACAGCTGATCAGCGAACAGCTAATCGTCACGATTGGCGGGAGAGCGATTGGTGGGTATGCTGCAACATGATTGGAAGCCGGAGCCCAGTTCGGCCTATGATTGGCTCTTGGAACTGGTCACGATTCACGTAGGTCACCTATTTTGACTTCAAAACGGCAAATTTCACCAAAAGGTGAGGGATTTTCATGCCTGATTGATAAAATGCCACAAGGGATGGAAGAAGGGATGCCCGTTTTGGAAGAGGGATGATCTATAGCGAGGCAAGTCAGGCATAACCTCACCGTGCAAAACTGGACCAATCACGGAGCACAGAGCGGGTGGGCAATGCCGCTGTTGTGACTCTTCCACCAATCAGATTCAAATAATCGTCATGGCGTTCCACGTTTTTCAGTCGCTTTCAGATAAATGATATATAATTGATAATGTCTAGAACTATATTCAGAGTGACACAAATTAATTGGCATGAGCCTGGTTTATCAGGTGATCCGACTCAAGAATGTGTTTGATATTTAAGCAATAAAATCAACTGTATTGACTAATGCACGATAGATACGTTAATACTGTGGGGCATTTCAGTCAAAGCATTTAAAACATCTCCATCGTGACAGACCCATCACCAGGAACGCTACTTGTGCACATTTAATTTAGCCATTTATATTCATATAACATTTTGGAGTAAGTTTTTATTTAAAAAATGAAATCTTGAATTTATCACAGCTGAAGTAATCACAGTTCCACAGTTCCATAATTCTCCCACACCCTCTAAGCTCATTACTGTACCTGTTGTATTGTTGTATTATTGTACCTGTTGTATTGTTGTACCTGTTGTATTGTTGTATTATTGTACCTGTTATGTTGTTGTGTTGTTGTATTGTACCTCAGAGTGTGACCTGAGTCTGCAGCACAGATGTGGAGACGGACGATGTGTTTCTAAAGACTGGATTTGTGATGGAGACTTCGACTGTGTTGACAAGAGCGACGAGCACAACTGCTGTGAGTACTACTCCTACTACTACAGTACCAAAACTACTACAACTACGACTGCTGCTACTACTAATACTAGTACTAGTACTCAAGAGTGACGAACACAACTGATCTGAGACTAAACTAGACTAAACTAGAAATAAACCAGGTCTCAGGACTCAGACTGTTTTGATTCTAAAGGTCATAGTTTGTGACTCATTAGTTTCACACGTTCACAGTTTTAAGCATGAATCTGCCTCCTCCCACTGGGCTCCATCTGACGACACAAACATACACGCAACACACCGTTATGTTGACACACTGTGTAACTTTTCTGTTGGGGTGTCTGGCCTACTTGTCTCCATGGAGATGTAAGGAGTGCCTTGAAGTTGGAAAAGTGCTGTATGAGCACTGTATATGTAGTTATTAAAATGAATTCATATTTGATATTTTCCAATCCAATCCAACTTTATTTATAAAGCACTTTACAAACAACACAGTCGACCAAAGTGCTGTACACAGGTTAAAACACAAAACATGAGAAAAACAGAACATGATAAATGTCAACTACTCACACTGAGTTAAAAGCCAAGCTAAAAAAATGAGTTTTAAGAAGAGATTTAAAAACAGGAAGTGAGTCGACCTTTCTGACATTCAGTGGAAGTTAGGGATGTCAACAATTAATCGACTTATGATTAATTGTCGATCAAGACGTTGGTCGAACAAAATGCATTAATTGTAATTAATCGCTAATCGCGGACACGCGCACCCGCGTGGTCACGAAACAAGGCAACTGCGCTCACTCAACGGCACTGCCGGGGCTGCTGAGCACGAGATCGAACCGCGGCGCCCGGAATGCGTAGTCTCAGCCCTAGCCACAAACCAGCCGCACGAAACCAGCAGCGGCACGTGGTGGTTTAGTCCTGGTTTAGTCCAGGTCTAGACCTGGTTTAGACCTGGTTTAGTTCTGGTCTAGACCTGGTTTAGTCCACGTTTAGTCCTGGTCTAGTCTCTTAGCCAATCAGGACGCAGAACACAATGTTACACTATAAAAAAAATGTTACACTATAAAAAAAAAAAAAATCTGTGAACCGCGATAGAGCGAGCGATTACTGTATTTTGTTATTCAGCATCAATACATTTGTCTGCTTTTTACTAAGGAATAATTAATTGAGGAATATACAATATAATAATACTATGATATATTTTTGACTCAGTGTTATGTTACTATAGCTTATATTCTTAAAGACCCTATTGAAACACTAAAATTCAGGTGAAAAACGCCGCTTATCAGTTAATCGTTAAGCGATCGATAAGGTCAATCAACTGTAGATTAATGAATTAATCTATAATTTGCATCCCTAGTGGAAGTGCATTCCAGAGTCTTGGAGCAGCCACTGAAAAAGCCCGATCACCCCTAAGTTTCCTTTTTGTCTTGGGGACCACAAGGAGAACCTGACCTGCAAACCTGAGAGAGCACCAGCAGGTCAGACACATACTGTGGGGCCAGGCCATGGAGACAATTCAAAACAAATAAAAGAATCTTAAAATCAATGCCAAACTGAACAGGTCGCCAATGGAGAGATTGAAGAATGGGAGTTATGTGATCAAATTTCCGAGAACCAGTTAAAAGACGAGCAGCAGCGTTCTGGACTAGCTGAAGACGGGAAAGTCAGGTTTTGTTGAGACCTGAGTATAAGGCGTTGCAATAATCTAACCGTGTCGAGATAAAAGCATGGATTAAAATTTCAAAATTATGACGAGATAAAATTTATTTTACTTTGGCAAGCTGAAAAAACTGGTCATTTTGTGAAGTGACAGTGTTTTGTTCTGATATTTTGAATGTCATTTGTATTTGTCCAGCGTGTAAGAGCCAGGGTCTGCTGGAGTGTCGTAACGGTCAGTGCATCCCGTCGGCGTTTCACTGCGATGGAGAAAACGATTGTAAAGACGGGAGCGACGAGGAGCAGTGCAGCCGTGACCAGAGTGAGACCTCCACACACTGCACCACAAACCAGCTGTGTGAGGATTTTTAGTATTCGATGGAGCGTTTCGACGTGTTCACTCTTAAACACACACACGCCATCAAAACTGGGACCAAACCTGGACCAAACCTGAACTAGACCAGAACTAAACCAGAACTAGAAGACGACCAAATCAGTTTGGACTTAGAGGCGCTGTACCTGATTTTTTTTCACAGGTTTTAAACATTTAAAGGAGAATTAACGTTTTTTACAATCTGAGCCTTATTTCGGTAATAAAACAAGTTGTTTTACTCACCCATAGCAATTTGGTGTCATATGGAGCACTTCCAGAGATGTTTTAGATTTGTGATATCCGTAATTTGAGTTCTCAGGGCACATGTTTGCGGTCTCCAAATAACACAAACTTTAGCACTTTTCAAATCATAGAAGCTCGATGTCTTAGTCAATTATCCAAACACTTAAAATGTTACATTCAACCAGGCTTGGGGAGTAACGGATTATATGGAACGGCGTTAAGTAAAAGGATACAAAAAAAAGGTAACTGTATTCCCCTACAGTTACAAAGAAAAAGACGTACTCAGATTACAGGTACATTTAGTGAAAATGGGGATTACTTAGCAGGATTACAATTTGAAAGCATTTTATATTATTTCATTTTTTCATTTAAAGCCGGAGGTCATATGTAGGGAAAACAGAACGTACAGACTCGCGCCGCACACCGTGCGCGCTCTGTGAAACAAACTTGCAGCGGCGCGCGCTGTGGAATACCCTTGCAGCGGCTCACACTGAACTTCACGCAGGTCGCGCACTACGGACTAAACTTGCAGCGGGCATGGTTTCAAAAAACGCATTTAGCGGGTGGAAATTTAGGGAGAATTTTATTTTTAAAGAAGACAAAGGGAACAACATCACAGTGCAGTGCAAATCTCAAGAAACATTTACAGGTAAGATCGCTAATATTAACGCTTTGATACTGACAGGCCCTAAATGTCCTGCTTCAGTCATGTTATGTGTGAATATGAGTCATTTCTTTGTCTTGATTTATTGGTAGGAGCCAGTTTCGAGTTAGCTATCGACTAGCAAACTATTAGCAAGCTAGCTAACGTTTGCGGTCACAAGTACACTTTGTGCATTTGTAGAACGATATTACAATATTTAAACATTATCTAGGCAACATAGTCATGTTAACTGATCCATAAAGACCCTTTAGACAATTCCGAGCAAAGCTGTCGTTAGATGTAGGCCAGCACGCAAGCTGGACGAACATCCTGTCCAGCTGCGGAGATCGGGCTGTCCCGGTAAAACTAAAACTTTAACTGAAAATATTATATATAAAAATATATATAAAATATATATATATAAAATATCGTTGAAGTCATAGGTGTTTAGGTGTTTGGTTTAGTGAGTGACCTTGTTTACTAGTGACTTGGCTTATAGTGAGAACAGTTGTTAAAACTACACATAGAACTGTACTTGTCCTCCTAAAAACTTTTAATTGTATTGTAATTTTCTTGTTTTCTTGTTGTTATAGGATATTTGGTGTTAAAGTAATCCAAAAGTAACTGAAAGTAATCAAGTTACATTACTTTAATATTATAGTACCGGGATTACGTTACTGAATACATATTTTAAGGAGTAACTAGTAACTGTACCGGATTACATTTCTAAAGTAACCCTCCCAACCCTGCATTCAACTTATAGCATTTTAAAATAGTAATTTCTTAACACATTTTTTTTAAAAACAGCATGATTTTGTATGAGCATTATGTGTTGTGGCAGCACATTCCAGTGAGAAATGGCTCTATAGAGAAACGTTGCTTTCAGTGCATTAGTTCTTGGTTTTGATAAAGTGAAAATTGTGTTTGAGGCTCGTCTTGTATTAAAGATCCCATGACATGGTACTTCTTGATGCTTTTATATGGCTCCTTAATGGTTCCCTAATACTGTAAATGAATCCTTCTTCAAAATCAACACTCAGTGCGTGAGAAACAGAGATAAGATGAGAAAGAGTAATTTTTCTCTCTCTGAACAGGCCATTATGGGCGTTGTTGCTTGAATGCAAATGAGGAGAAAAGAGCTGGCCTATAGTAGAGGGTGGGGCGTGGCCAAACGCTCCGCTGTCAGCTCTCAGCTGATCCATTTCCGTGTTTTTGCACGGGGGGAGAGATTTGAAGCGTTCCATTGAAAAATAAACACATTTCCACAGAAAATAAAATGAAACCACTGCTGTTCAAAGGTCCAGAGGCTCAGATAAAGGACTTCCGAGCCTAGAAACACTCGGACGGGCCTCCAGGCAAATAAAAAACGCATTTCGCATTGCCTAGCGCATTCGCGGTCCAAACTCTCTGGGCGTGATTTACAGAGACGCTGAGTACAGACAGACGGGGGTGGAACTGCATTTGCATTTCTTTTTTCGATCTGACGTCAATAAGTTTCCTTGTTCAAACTCGCCCGTTTGAGCTCCGATTTTTTCTAACGCAGAAAAGGATCGCAAATGCTCAGTTTAGACATTTCGCAACTTTTAACCATGGGGGGGGCATAAACAGGGTAGGGGAGCTCACATTAACGTTCAAAAACCTCAGAAAGTGAAAATTTCATGCCATGGGACCTTTAAACCTGTGTCTGCTGCCGGTCAGCTGTAACTGTGAGACCGTGTGTAAAGGTCTGTGTGTTGTCCACACTTTATGCAAGAACATAACTAAACTATAGGCAGTCTGTCCTTGAGTTTCAGCCACAAAAGTTCCTTATGCACAGCACTGATATTAGTCCTAAAAGAGCAGTTTAGAGCAAGAGCTCGATTCTGAACTGGAGCTTGTCCAAGTCTTTGTTTGCAGCACTAGACCAAACATTAGGACAATAGTCCAGCTGAGATAAAACAAGAGAGGCAATTACAACTTTTCTTGTTTCCATTGGCATAAAATGAGCATTCCTTCTAATTACGATTAGATTAGATCATGATTAATCACATTGGAAACTGATTTTCATGTTGAAATTTAAACGTTCTAATTTGAAACATGAAACATTTTCTTATTTAATTATTCCACAAATCAAAATTAAGTTCAACTGGCTATAATTTGCACTGTGTAACATTTCTGGTGGAGGGTCCGTCACCTGCTTGTTTCTATGGAGATGTCATTGCTCTGCCTGGAATGTTCCACTGTGTGACAATAAACAGCTCTACCTTACATTTATTCAATTACAGGTGGTTTTATAGCTCAAAAATACCTAGAAAAACAGACATTCAGACTGTGAGCGGGATCGCCTCTCCACAGATCTGACTTGTAACTTGGTTTGGTTTGGTCTTAATGGCCCTTGATTGCCACTTGTGGGTGTAACTGGTTCTTGTAGTGAAATATTGGCCCTGCCCTGGAGTTGTGTATGTGCTGATGATGCTAACGTTAACGCGCTCTGTTTCAGCCCCAGCGACATCGTGTCCTCCTGGTCAGTCCGGCTGTAGCCCCGCCCCCTGCTCTCCGTGCGGCGGTAACGAGTCATGTGACCACCGCCTCAACGCCACGCTCCACCACAACCAAACCAATCGCCATAGCAACAACTGCTGTGAGTACAAGTGTTTGTTACTACAGCTACGTAATTAATCACGTTTGAGCAGCAGATTTACATTTTTTTTGTTGTATTGTTGTTTCCTCATCAAAAACATTACCTGGAGAAGTGTTTTGTTTCATTCACACATGTTTAACACACAAATCCTGCATATTTATTTATTTCTAGCGGGAAATACTGCTCGATGACATCACAAGGTGGAACAAAATGTTTTGAGCTTTGGAGATGTGAACAGACTGATAATAAAGGATTACTCAAACATGTGTGAATGAAACAAAACACAACTCCAGGTCTGTTTTTGAGGAGCAGCATTATTTTTACGGAAAATAATACTGAAATACATTTTTATTTGTTTTTCAAAAGACAAAGTAAAATCATATAAAAATAAGTTTAAATTGTACAGATATTTACTCTAGTCTTTTCTCTCTTTTCTCTCTCTGTCTCTCTTCTCAATCCCCCATACCCTCTCTCTCTTTCCTCTCTCCCCCTTTCTCCCCCTCTTCTCTCTTCCTCTCTTCCAGCCCAGTGTGAGCCCATATCTCTGGAGCTGTGCCTGAATTTGCCGTATAATTTCACCATATTTCCAAACTTCCTGGGTCACCATTCCCAGCGTGAGTCTGCAGTTTCGTGGGAGGCATCTCTATTTCCAGCTCTGGTTCAGACCGGTTGTTTCCCCTTCCTCATGTTCTACGCCTGCAGCCTCCTCGTGCCCAAGTGTGACCCCACCACAGCCCAGAAAGTCCCCCCCTGCAGGTGAGGGCGGGTACTCAGCATGCCGAGTGTACCTTAACAAGTATTCATAAATGATTTCATTTTGCACTGGCCTCTCTTGTACACACCTGTGAGCTCTGTGTTCAGTTTGAGCTCCAGTCTGCGACAGTCAGTGGGTCTGAACATGTGTCTCTGTGCAGGTCTTTGTGTCGTGGAGCAAAGGATCGCTGTGAGTCTGTTCTGGGGATCGTGGGTCTGCAGTGGCCCGAGGACTCAGACTGCTCCCAGTTTCCTGAAGAGGATGAGGGCGCCCCCTGTCTGCTACCAGAGGACGGCACTGACGGTAAGACACATTATTTTTCTTTTAGTATAAACTTCTGGTTGATTCTATTCTGTTTCATTGCAGAGTGCTCTCCCAGTCACTTCAAATGTCGCTCAGGACGCTGTGTTCTGGCCACGAAACGCTGTGATGGACATTTAGACTGTGATGATCAGAGTGACGAGGATCACTGTGGTAAGACCTGGTTCAGACTTGGTTTAGTCCTGGTTTAACCTTGGTTTAGCCCTGTTTCAGACTTGGTATAGACGTGGTTTAGCCCTGGTTTAATCTTAGTCTCGATGATCTGGGTGCTGTTTAATAAAAATAGTAACCGAGATTCCAACCAAGAACTCGTTCCAAACTTAGAATCCATGTCTTTGCCTACCTATGTCCTGGCCACACCCCCCCCTCCCTTCTCTCTGGCCCGGCCCCTTTGGCCTGACTCCGCCCCTCTGGCTGCAGGTTGCTCTGAGCGCGCTTTGTGGGAGTGCCCTGGGAGCTCCGTTTGTATAAAACCCTCCATGATCTGTGATGGAATCCCAGACTGCCCCCTACAGCTCGACGAGACCAACTGCAGTGAGTCATTCATGTCAAATAAAGGCTTCGTTAAGGCTAATGAAGGAGCAGTCATTATAATGTTACATCTCCTCAGCTGTGTGCAGTGATAACGAGCTCTCCTGTAACAATCACGAGTGTGTCCATCGAACCCTCTGGTGTGATGGCAAACAACACTGCTCCGACAGCTCTGATGAATGGGACTGTGGTGAGGCCTGCTATATATTTATATGTTGTTGTTCAGTCCTGCCTTAGTCCTGCTCAAACCCTCTCTTTGGTCCTAGTTTCTCTGGAGGACCGGTCTGGTCCAGTTCTGACGGTGCTCCGGTCTGGAGCAGAGTACCAGGTCTGTGCAGATGAATGGAGCCAGGACCTGAGTGAGCTCACCTGTCGACAGCTCGGGCTAGGGTAAGGTCAGTAACACAACACACTGCTGCAAAGAAGTAGTACTAGGAGTAGTATATGACACTAGTATTAATTTGGTAGTATTAGTAACAGACTTTGACTATTTACAATAAACACTAAAATGAGACAATGGAGCTCAAAAGTGACCGCCCACTCCCCTGCTCCAGGAGGACATTTCTCATAAATTTTCCCGAAGACTTTGCAAAAAAAAAAAAATTAAAGTTTGAAAGCTCAGAGTTGATCAGCTATGCGGTAACTATTGACAACTACCTATAATATTATTTAAAATGTTAATAAAGCATTTAAATGAATCTTGAGTTTTAAATGTGCTTTTTGAACTTAAAACTAGGGATGGGCATAATTAATCGATAAACCGATAATTGATCATTAACTCATTCACTGCCGGCCTGTTTTCAGAATTGTATCCCTCAGACTGCCACAGGTTTCAGTAGAATTTCACTGATTTTCCAAGACCCACAGAATACTGAGTTCTTTGACTATATAAACATGGGACACATCAAAATAAAGTGTCGACTCTCTTCTTTCACCTGGAAAAATTATGTTTCTAACCTTTTCGGTTCTCAAATAACTGATAGTAGAACATAGGGAAGTTTCAGCAAAAACACTGGTTTTTGAGCAAGAAATGGAGAAAACGAGCGTTTAGTTCAGAGAAGGATTTCGAGCAGATCAGTGACTTTGACATCAATATTTATCGATTTAGTGACACCTCAAACATCTAAAATAACAGAGAAAGAGATTTTTGATGACAAAGTACATTTTTTATTTACAAATATAAGAATATAAGGCTCTGTGAATTGAAAATTCGTTCAAATCAATAGTGCCAAGAGATGTTTACAGGATATAATAATATCTTTTCCTATAAAATAGAACTTTGTTGAGGATTTGTCTGAGGCCCAGAGTACAGACCCATAATAAAAACTAATACACACACACACACACACACACACACACACACACACACACATATATATATATGTACATACACACAAGCCCATGCATAAACCTTTACACACACACAGCTACACACGCGCACGCACACGCGCGCACGCACGCACACACGCACACACGCACGCACGCACACACACACACACACACACACACACACACACAACTTCATTCATTACAATTACCATACACTGCTCACTGCTCCAAGTCAGTAAACTTCTTCTTTGGAGCTGTCGTAGTTCTGAGGAGACTCCCTGATCCGCGCAGCGCACACATGACACGCCCCCTCCTCGGGCACAGCAGATCTCTGCTCAGACCTCGCTGCTTGATCCGGCTCGTCTCTGCGATCCTCTGATCCAGGATCCTGGGTCCCAAGAGCGATCTGATCGCTCCATAGGCGCTGATCAACAGTCCTCTGCTTTTCCGAGTTCTCTGGCCTCGCCATCTTACTACTCTGGCCAATACACCATACACACGCTGCACTCCTCCTTTCTTCCCCGGCTCTGATCGGCTAATAATGATACAACATCGCCATCTACAGGTTGAGAGATGTGAATTACACCTCAAAAGTTGCTCCAGGCCGTAACCTAGCAACCCCCGCTGAAAAAAGCAATTGACGTCTATAGACGTCACGGCACTCAACGGTTGGATTCGAGGGGACGTCAATAGACGTCTCCGGCACTGAATGAGTTAAGAATTTCACCGAGCAAGTTCATTTTCATCGACAAACCGATTAAAAAAAAAAAAAAACAGTCGCCTCAGTTGGCGCGCCTCAGTTGATATATGCGAGCTTCCGTAGGTCAATGGCCAAAACATGAAGAGGTCGCGGCGAAGTGTTGTGTGGGACCACTTTAATTTAGAAAATGACCAAGCGCACTGCAAGCACTGCAATGCAGCATACAAATATACCTCATCGACAACACAAATGATTTATCATTTGAACACCGCGCATCCAAGTCTGGTAAAAGAAGGTGGCGGTGGTTCATCATCTCTCACAGGCTAGTCTGGACTCTGCGCTAGCACAGACCGGGAGGAGCTGCAGTGCTCAACGAGCAGAGAAGGTCACCGAACTGATAGCGAAGATGATCGAAACAGACATGCTCCCCATCAGTGCCGTGGAAGGCACGACTTTTCACGACTTAATATATTGCTGCAAATACGGCTGGGTTGTGTGGAGGAGGTAGGACAGAGACAGCGGGCTAGCAGCGGTTAGCTCGGATCCCAAAGTGGCTAACTCCGAGCGCGCTAGCACAGGCTGCAGGATGCGTGTTGCCTCGCTTTAATCCACCTCTACGCATGTTGATTTGCAGATTTACTTTCCCGTGGAGAAGCGCCTGTTCCCACAGCCTCGTTAGACATAGTAAAAGCGGACACACATGAGTGAATGGTTGTCTTTTTAATACAAAATATGTTAACGATTAACCGATTATTACTCATTAATTCTCCCGATAATCGACGAAGAAAACTTCACCGACTGCCCATCCCTACTTAAAACAACCGAATTATTGATATTAGTTAGCGCATAGCTGGTTAGCCTCCACGATGCTGTTGCACTCTTATGTATTATATGAAGTTTTCAAAAAGTCTATGGGAAAAATTAACTTCAGAATTGGAGCAGGCGGCCACTATTGAGCTCCACAGCAAAACTGAAAGACTCTAGTTTGAATAAGAACCATTTGAATACTGAATCACGTCTTTTTAATGCACGGATAAATAATAGAAAGTAATTTTTTTTAGTACAGAGATATTAGTGGTGAAATTATGTGGCACTGCACCGCCCCCTGCTGTCAGCTGACCTTATAGACCCTCTCCTCAGAGCCCCCTCCTCAGTGACGGAAGTCCCGGACCAGGCAGGTGTCCAGGGCCGTCGCCGTTGGTTACATGTTCATCCAGAGTTCAGCCAAAGAAACTCCACAGCTCTGCAGGGAAGGCTGGAGAAGAGGAGGTGAGAATCAAAACAAACTTTTATTTATAAAACGATAATGCACGATAATTGCTATTGTGTTATCGTGTTTTTAGAAATAAAATTGTGCTTAAATACAATCAAAACTCTGGGATTTTACTTCACAAAATCATTAAATAACCTTTTGTTTGTTTGTTTGTTTTTACTTTTAGTCCAATTGGTTAAAAAGTCAGAGAATAAAGAAGACTTGAGTATAAAGGGTTACAGTATCTTATTGTGAATATTTAGTAGAATAAGTAGAATTTGATATTAATACTTTAATGGTTTACTGCAGTACAATGAATTGGGCAAAATGTGAAGGAGAAAGAGGGTATCCTTGCCTTTTGCCCTTGGTAATTACAGATATTCCTGAATTGATCTTGCAAACCTGGACTTTTAACTTTGACACTGTAAACATGTGTCTTATCAACTGAAGTCTAGTCCTGGTTTAGTTCTGGATAAGTCCTGGTTTAGACAGGAGTTAGTCCTTTGTCTTTGACCTGTTTTGTTTTCTCAGTCACGCCTGTCACTCCCGGAGGAGGGTTTCTGTGCTGTGCTCCAGAGAAGGTAACTACTAATAACTGATCATTTCATTTTTACATTTGCTTTGTTTATAATTTGTTGTTTGTTTGTTTGTTTGTTTGTTTTTTTATTAATTTGATCCATGCACATTTTCTTTAAAGTGCATGGCATGAAATTTTCACTTTCTGAGGTTTTTGAACGTTAATGTGAGCTCCCCTACCCTGTTTAGGGCCCCCCCCCATGGTTAAAAGTTGCGAAATGTCTAAACTGAGCATTTGCGATCCTTTTCTGCGTTAGAAAAAATCAGAGCTCAAACGGGCGATTTTGAACAAGGCACCTTATTGACGTCAGATCGAAAAAAAGAAATGCAAATGCAGTTCCACCCCCGTCTGTCTGTACTCAGCGTCTCTGTAAATCACGCCCAGAGAGTTTGGACTGCGAATGCGCTAGGCAATGCGAAATGCGTTTTTTTATTTGCCTGGAGGTACGTCCGAGTGTTTCTAGGCTCGGAAGTCCTTTATCTGAGCCTCTGGACCTTTGAACAGCAGTGGTTTAATTTTATTTTATGTGGAAATGTGTTTATTTTTCAATGGAACGCTTCAAATCTCTCCCCCTGTGCAAAAACACGGAAATGGATCAGAGGGCACAGCTGAGAGCTGAGAGTGGAGAGTTTGGCCACGCCCCCACCCTCTACTATAGGCCATCTCTTTTCTCCTCATTTGCATTCAAGCAACAACGCCCAGAATAAAGAGTTTGAGAGAGAGATTTATGACTCTTTCTCATCTTATCTCTGTTTCTCATGCACTGACTGTTGATTTTGAAGAAGGATTCATTTACAGTATTAGGGAACCATTAAGGAGCCATATAAAAGCATCAAGAAGTACCATGTCATGGGACCTTTAATATTTCTGACTTGGCTGATGAGCTCTCCCATTTTTAACATATACTAATGACAACTTAAGGCGTACGGATCCACAGACAACACAATTACAAAAGAAGTGCCTCTTACTCTTTTACACAGACAAAACAATTATGAACGTGCAGAACATAATAAAACTTGCACTTGTATCATTGATCTCTAGCATTTCTCTTGTACACTTTGCTTGCGGTCTCCCACGGCTCCCGCAGCTCTGACCCGCACCGCTCTGACTGAAATCTCACAGCAGTGAGTGTATCGCGGGATGACGTACTACCCCACGTTTGGTAAGAACGCGGAAGGAAAAGTAGTGCCTGACAAGTGGCAATGGTTGAATAATGAACAAAACACATATGAATTTGAACTAAATAAACTGAAAGTTAAGTCAGTAAGAAAACATGACTTGGTATTGATAATTTAATACCAGGATCGATCCATATTAAATACCCCATCAGGATCGAAATATTGATACTTTGGTATCGATCCACCCATCCCTATTCCACTCATCATTTACTCAGCCGAAGTTGTATTTGGAGGACAAGTTTGAGCATTCTTTAATCACTTATTTTCAAGACTCCATTCACTGCCACCGGCATACGCCCACTACTCTGTACTTACTTTGTTCTCCAGTTTTATTTTCTTTGTTGTGATGACACTGGGCACTGCAGTTTTCTCATGCAGAAGTTAGTGGACTTGATTTTTTAATTTAGGTTGTTTTAGACTAATATTATGATTTAAAATGTCTAAATTATAACAGTGATCCACAGGTGTCACAGATTATGACTATATTGCAGACACAAGCACAACAGGTCTTCTTAAATAATGTCATCGTTCAAAAAATAAATTCCTTCCCGCCTTGTCCTTAGATTGTGGGCGTCGTCCTGCAGTGGGAGGAGCCTCAACACGTCACCGACACAAGAGGATTGTGGGAGATGGAGTTTCCTCTCACAGACAGAAGAGGATGGAAACCCACACACACAACAGCAGTACTGAGGCGGCGCCGCCCCGGGGGATTGTGGGAGCTGTAGTCCGCAGGCAGAAGCGTATCCTGGGGGGGCGTGTCTCTCGTGTGGGGGCGTGGCCGTGGCAGTGCTCCCTGCAGAGTGGAGCGAGCGGCCATGTTTGTGGGTGTGTCCTGATCGGGAGGAGGTGGGCCCTGACTGTGGCGCACTGCTTTGAAGGGTCAGTATCTGCACACGCTAACCCCATTTAAAGCTGTACTGTGGAACTCTGGTGTTTAACTGCTCGTCTCCATGGTGATGTCATCGCGCCACCTGAAATGTTCAAGCTGTTGTGTTTGTTGAATTGTGTTCTATTTTATTCACACATGTTACACACACAATATATTTAGGTGGTGAAAACAGATGTGATGTCATGTGGTAATAGAGGAAGTGCTCCACTGTGTTTTTAAACTCCATACACCTTCATTAGAATCATGTTGATAATTTCATGCCTAGAATTGCCAATTTCTACTGAACCTGATTTGGTAGCTGTTAGGGATGTCAACAATTAATCAACTTACAATTAATTGTCGATCAATTGTCGCGGTCGCTGCTTGGGTGCGGCCGGTTTGTGAGCGGAATGACCCAGCGCTTGTGCGCCTTCGCCGGCCTCGTCTACGGGGATCGAGCGGCGTAAATCCCGGCAACTTCCAGCCCCTGAGGCGGGCTGCTCCGGCTGACGACATGATCCGGATCTCACTGAAATGTGCGCTTTTAAATGCAAGATCCGTGGTTAACAAAACTTTTGTTGTCCAGGATTATTTCTGCTCCAACTCGCTGGATGCGCTTTTCCTCACGGAAACCTGGATTAATTCGGGCGAGTCTGCCGCTTTTACAGAAATGTTACCTCAAGACTGTGTTTTTATTAATAAACCGAGGTCCACGGGACGCGGAGGTAGCATCGCCTCTGTTTTTAGGAAAAGCGTTAGCTACAAGCCGCTGACGACAGACTCCTTCACTTCGTTTGAGGTGAGCTGTTTTGAACTTTGTGAAAAGAACCCCGTGTTTTGCGCGGTGATATACAGACCACCGAAGTATAGCAAAGACTTTATCAATGAGTTTTCACAGTTCACTGCTCCCGTGTTGACAAACTATGATAAGATTTTATTGGTCGGTGATTTTAATTTGTATATTTGTTGTCCTTCGGCGCCTATGGCAAAAGATTTTATGGATTTGATTGATGGTTTTAACTTGGTGCAACATGTTAAAGAACCCACGCAGATACATGGCCATACATTGGATCTGGTGATCTCACGCAATTTGTCTTTTAACAATGTATTGGTAGGGGATGCTGTCATTTCTGACCATTGTCCTATTTTATTTGATTTTATTCTGCGTGACTGTCTGAAGCCGATCTCGGTGCGTCACTGCCGCGTCCTAAAACCGGACACCGCGGCGTCATTTTCATCTCTTTTTATGGAAAATGTGCCAGACCTGGGTGACGCCGGCTTTCGGGACACTGAAGGAATGACAAACTCTTTTATGGCTGTGTGCACTACAGTCATGGACTCTGTAGCTCCACAAAAAGCTGCGCGCCCCAGAGTCAAACCTGTGCCATGGATAAATGACACCACTCGTGAAGCCAGGCGCAGATGTAGGCGGGCGGAAAGGAAATGGAAAAATTATCATCTGCAAGTGTCTTATGAAATTTTAAGAGACAGCTTAAAAACTTATCAGAAATCTGTTAAAGAGGAACAGAGGAAATATTTTTCAAATTTGGTTTTGACAAATGTCAATAATCCTCGTGTTTTATTTCAAACCATTGGGTCTGTTTTGAGCCCATCCACATCCACTATTTTAGATTCTTGTTCTGAAAAATGTGAACAGTTTTTATCTTACTTCACAGAGAAAGTTGCTTTGATTAGAGCCAACTTAAACTGTCCTGCTGTTTCACAAATAAGCATGTCTTGTTCAGCTGTTTTTTGTACATTTGAGCCAGTGTCTTTAGAGTTTCTCTCTAAAATAACAACTGAGCTTAAAGCTTCGTCCAGTCCTATTGACCCCGTCCCTCCAAGGTTGTTTAAGGAGGTGTGGACAACAATTGGCTCAAGTGTATGTGCTATCATCAACAGCAGTCTTGTCTCTGGTGTTGTACCTTCATTTTTTAAAAAGGCTGTAATCGAACCTCTCCTTAAGAAACCAAGTTTGGACGCATCAAATGTTTCAAATTTTCGTCCAATCTCTAAGCTTCCTTTCTTGGCTAAAATATTGGAAAAATGTGTTCTTTATCAGTTGCAGCCTTTTTTAAAAGCACATGGCATTTTAGAGCGTTTTCAGTCAGGATACAAGGCCCTGCATAGCACGGAGTCAGCACTTTTAAAGGTTTTTAATTACCTATTTTTAATGACTGATGGTGGTAGCTCTGCCATTTTAGTGCTTTTAGACCTGACTGCTGCTTTTGACACAGTCGACCATGCAACTCTTTTAAACCGCCTTGAAGACTGTGTGGGTGTCAGGGGGACTGCCTTAAACTGGTTCAGGTCTTACCTGTCTGGGAGATCCTGCACTGTCAGGCTGGGGGACTCCACCTCGTCTGCTGCTCCTTTGCACTGTGGAGTCCCCCAGGGGTCAATTCTTGGCCCTATTCTTTTTACCCTCTACCTTCTCCCACTCGGTGCAATTTTTAAAAAGCATGGCATTTTATATCATTTTTACGCTGATGACTGCCAGATTTATCTGCCTATTTCTAAGCACGCGAAAGGCCCCCTGACACCCTTGTTGAACTGCCTTGGTGACGTCAAGGCTTGGTTGGCCCAAAATTTTCTCTGTTTGAACGAAGGGAAAACTGAAATTGTGCTCTTTGGGCCCACTGATCCCTCATTGGACTTGGGCCCCTTTAAAGATAATGTTCATCCCTTCGCCACCAACCTTGGCGTCACCATGGACAGTGATTTTAAACTCAGCAAGCAGATCAACACAGTCGTTAAATCAGGCTTTTATCATCTTCGTCTTTTATCCAAAGTTAAACCGTTTTGAAGTTTTAAGCATTTTGAACAAGTCGTTCACGCTTTTATTTCTTCGCGTCTGGACTACTGTAATGCTCTTTATACTGGCATATCACAAAATGCTCTGTCACGCCTACAGTTAGTCCAGAACTCCGCGGCACGACTTTTAACAGGAACCAAAAAACGTGAGCACATCACCCCAATTCTTGCGTCTTTGCACTTGCTTCCTGTTAATTTTAGAATTGATTTTAAAATTGTATTGTTTGTTTTTAAAGCTTTGAATGGACTGGCCCCAGATTACATCTCAGACCTCATCCAAATGTACACTCCGGCGCGCTTTGAGGTCTGAGGGCTCCAGCTGGTGGTGCCTAGGACCAGACTTAAATCCAGAGGGGACAGAGCTTTTTCTGTGGTTGGTCCTAAGCTCTGGAACGCCCTGCCCCCTCACGTCCGAGCAGCTCCCTCAGTGGAGAGTTTTAAGTCTCGTCTTAAGACCCACTTTTATTCTCTGGCTTTTAACACCGCGTGAGTTGTGTGGTCCTCTGTTGTCTTTTATTGTATTTTAGGGTTTTTTATTATTTTATTGTTCTTAGAGTATTTATTTATTTATTTTTTAGCGTTTGTATTTTTATTTATTTATTTATTTATTTATTTTTTTATTCTATATTGTTTTTATTATTTTATGGTATATTTATTTGTATGCACACTTGTTTTTGTGGTTATTTGTTTATTTTAAATGATGTTTCTGTGCAGCACTTTGGAAACGCTTTTAGTTTATGAAATGTGCTATATAAATAAAGTGGATTGGATTGGATTGAAGACGTTGGCCGAACAAAATGCATTGATTGTAACTAATCGCTAGAGGGCGCTACTCTGGAATGTGAACACGAGATGCGAACCCACTCGCGAGAAAGATCATAGCGTTACATCATGTAACCCTTTCCTCTCTGGATGTTGCCATACAACTTACAGTAGAGCTGGACCTAGAACCATATATTTTTGAAATTATAAAAGCATGTAACTTGCATGCTTCGCGGTCCAGTGGTCACGAAACAAGGCAAAGAGTTGCAATTCTGGTTTAGACCTGGCCTAGTCCTGGGCAGGGCGCACTGTGCTCATTCAACGGCACTGCCATGTCCCAGGACGCGCGACACGTGCACCACCGGCGCGAGGCTGCGCGTACACCGGGGCTGCGAGCACGAGATCGAACCGCGGCGCCCGGACCGCGTCCTCTCAGCCCGAGCCACAAACCAGCCACACGAAACCAGCAAAGAGTGACACGTGGTGGTTTAATCCTGGTTTAGTCCAGGTCTAGACCTGGTCCAGTCCTAGTTTAGTCCAGGTCCAGTCCAGGTTTAGACCTGGTCTAGTTCTGGTCTAGACCTGGTTTAGTCCACATTTAGTCCTGGTCTAGTCTCTTAGCCAATCAGGACGCAGAACACAATGTTACACTATAAATTTTTTTTTTTTTTAAATCTGCGAAACAGCGAGGCCGCGAACAGTGAACCACGATAGAGCGAGGGATTACTGTATTTTGTCTGCTTTTTACTAAGGAATAATTAATTGAGGAATATACAATATAATAATACTATGATATATTTATGACTCAGTGTTATGTTACTATAGCTTATATTCTTAAAGACCCTATTGAAACACTCAAATTCAGGTGAAAAACGCCGCTTATCAGTTAATCGTAAGTCGATCGATAAGGTCAATCAACTATAGATAAATGAATTAATCGATAATTTGCATCCCTAGTAGCTGTTAACTTGCAAACTACCTCTTCATGACATCACAAGGTGGAACAGAACATTTTGAGCTTTGGAGATGTGGACAGATGATAAGTTTTGAGGAGGCAAGACAGCATTATAACCTGGCTAAAAGCTCACAAGAGACAGTCTTGCTTAATTTTGGACCTTTAATACTCCCTAGAAGTATAGCCCCTCTTGATTAACAGTAAACATACACGAAAATTAGCTGTAAAAATGTATGTTTTTGTCAGACGAGAGAGTGCAGAGCTGTGGAAGGTGGTCCTGGGGCTGAATAATCTGGACCATCCCGGAATCTTGAGCCAGACCCGGGGAGTCCGGACCATCGTTGTCCACCCAAGGTACAACAGGGCTGTGGTGGACTACGACATCAGCGTGGTGCAGCTGGAGACCGAGGTAAGACCAGGACTGGATCAAGACGGAAACAGGACTGAACCAGGACTGAACTAGCGCTGCTGATTTATGGTGGAACGTTCAGAAATGACCATGGAGACACAATGCACACTTTAGCAATCATTGCCAAAAATAAATATTAAAACCACCTGGAAAAGTACAAAATGGATTTAAACAACACATTTTCAAGAGTTTGTGATCAATACGAGTGTTCATGATCTTGTTTGAGTTTGATTTTCAACAAGAAAGGTGAGAGTGACTAACAAAAAACTGTTGGCTTGTGACTGTAATTTCATGTGTGAAAGTCTTAACAGCACATATCAGCTCACCTGTTGGACTTCCAGCTCCAGTCAGTTCTTTATGGTCAGGTATATAAACTACTTTGATCCCAAAAGGGCCGGATCAGAAAACTCATGGCAAAGATACCCCAACAATAGCAATAAGTCCAAATATTTGTGCAGAGAAACACAAATCTATTACAGAAGTCTTTTTTATTTCATGAACTCTTTCTTTTACAAAATATTATAATATTATGAACCTGAAACTTTGAGAAAAATGCAATTTCAACACAATGTTTTAACAGTAACTTGTTTGCATTTCACAGAATTTAGTCATGGTTTACACTACAAATTTATCTGATCTGGCCAAGATTTAAAAACTTATATCAGGTTATTCATCTTGTTTGCAGACTTATTTATTTACTAGACCAGAGACTGCTTCACTCTAGTCTAGAGGGAGTTTATTTTAACATAACTTGTCAAGTAAAATGATCTTGCTGCATGGACAGATAATTTCACTACTTTTAAGTCATTTTCCGATAGATTTAAGTGTTTATTGCCTGGAAGAATCCATGACTCATCGCTGTACCAGCGAGTGAGTCTGGTAACGCTTGATCCACAGAATACGCTGCGGTTGCGCGTAGACAGACAGCTAAGTGAACCAATCAGAGATTGCGCCATCTTGATTCAAAACTGAGGCGGAACTTCCGCTGCCTAAGAGTGACTTTGCGGGCAAAGGCGGGTGCACTGACGTCACCATCTTTGAACGAATCAGAATCGCGGAGTCGGTTTGGAACCGGAGGAGCGAGAGTGGATGGAGAGTGTCCAAATGGTATCGCGGTGTATAGGAAATACAGAGAGATATCATTTGGCTGGCCAGGTAAAAGTGTTTATATCTTAAATTTTGGCCAAGATTTTTTGCAGTGTAGTCTTCATTTGTGCTGCTCTGGTGGGAGGGGCCACGCACAGAGGCACTGGAGACGCTGCTATGCTAAATTGCGCAGAAAATTACCAATATTTTAATACAAAATTTAAATATAATTAAAATATTTTAATAGAAAATCAGCCGAGGGCCAGATTAAAGGTCTTGGAGGGCCGGATCTGGTCCCCGGGCCGCATGTTTGACACCCCTGATCTAGAGCGTCAGAGAAAGTAGCGCCTCAGTAGTGTTATTTGTCCAAAGTATTGTTATTTTCCTCAGTGAAAGCAAGTCATGATTAGTCACATGATACAAAAAAACATCTTCACAGTCAAACAGGTCACAGGCCCTCCACCAGAAAAGTTACACAGTGCACCTTTAAAATTAATAAGTACCCCAAGAAGCATATGTTTAGTCTGGTTTCATGTTTCAGTTCTAAACCAGGCCTTATCTTGGGCTTGCATCTCCATAGACCTGGGATGTCAACAATTAATCGACTTAAGATTAATTGTCGATTAAGACATTGGTCGAACAAAATTCATTAATTGTAATTAATCACGGACACGCGCACCCGCGTTGTCACGAAACAAGGCAACCGCACACCGCGCTGCGCCAAGCTCGACTCACAGCCGGCCGCAGGCGCCAACGGTACTGCCCGGTGTACACTCAGGCCTCATGCGTACACCGGGGCTGCTGAGCACGAGATCGAACCGCGGTGCCTGGAATGCGTAGTCTCAGCCCGAGCCACATACCAGCCGCACGAAACCAGCAGCGGCACGTGGTGGTTTAATCCTGGTTTAGTCCAGGTTAAGACCTGGTCCAGTCCAGGTCCAGTCCAGGTTTAGACCTGGTTTAGTTCTGGTCTAGACCTGGTTTAGTCCACGTTTAGTCCTGGTCTAGTCTTTTAGCCAATCAGGACGCAGAACACAATGTTACACTATAAAAAATTTAAAAAAATCTGCAAACCGCGATAGAGCGAGGGATTACTGTATTTTGTTATTCAGCATCAATACATCAATACTAAGGAATAATTAACTGAGGAATATACAATATAATAATACTATGATATATTTATGACTCAGTGTTATGTTACTATAGCTTATATTCTTAAAGACCCTATTGAAACACTAAAATTCAGGTGAAATTCAGTTAATCGTTAATCGATCGATAAGGTCAATCAACTATCAATTAATGAATTAATCGATAATTTGCATCCCTACCATAGACCCGACTTTTATTTGGCCTGGAAGAGGTCCTCCTCCTGCTCTTCTGAATGGAAATGTTTATTTGCTATTATATTGCACAGCAGGGCATAAAATGTGTAAAAGAAAGTTCTGAAATGTGGCTTTAACTGTCTTTTCCATGGAATCATACAGAAAGTTGCACAGTGCTGCTTTAAACCCAACCCACTAAACCCCATAAAATCAAGAAGAGATCAAAACTATGATAGAACTTTCCTAGAATTAAACCATATTTAACCATAACTTCATCAATACCTCTGCTGTTGTGTTTACTGTTTGCAGGTAGAGGAGACTGCGTTCGTCCGACCCGTGTGCTTGCCTGCGATCGGCCAGGTCCCGTCGCCTGATTCCTATTGTTACATAACGGGATGGGGTCACATGGGCAACCGCAGTAAGTTTGTGTTATCTTAATTACATGTTATGTAATATTACTTATATTGTCTTAGTACAGGGGTCGGCAACCTTTACCACTCAAAGAGCCGTTTGGACCCGTTTCACACAGTAAAGGAAACACTGGGAGCCACAAAACCCTTTTGAAATTTAAAATGAAATAACACTGCAAATAACGTTTTTGGGTTTTTTGCCTTTGTGCCATAGAATTACATTTTGAAAATTATAGTGTATCAACGTGCATTTCTGCATCCTGATTGGCTAAGGGACTGTAGACCTTTGCCGATTCGTCAGTCATTCTCCGTGTCTCCTGTACAGAATGTGTTCAGTCTGCCAGATTTATATAAATGTTCGATCGCAGTGTGACTCTGAAGTGCTGTATGTTTGCAAGTTTTCTCCCCGACAAAACCCGCCACAGTGAAGCGGTCTTAAAGGAAAAGTAACGTTTTTTACAATTTGAGCCTTATTTCTGTGATAAAACAAGTTGTTTTACTCACCCATAGCACTTTGGTGTCATATGGAGTACTTCCAGAGATGTTTTAGATTAGCGTTAGCCTAGCGCGACTTCTAGCCATAGCTCGGGGCATATAATATATTCCCCGAGCATGTAATATGCCCCGTGCGGGCTCCAAATAACACAAACTTTAGCACTTTTCAAATCATAGAAGCTCGATGTCTTAGTCTACAATTTCGTTTGAGTCAAAAGTGGCCTGTAATCCGAGATTTACCATTGTTTACAGCTTTGCGTTTCATGTTTGGGTCCCGGGAGCTGAGAGCACACTCCGCACATGCGCACTGGCGTCCTCATCTACTCGAAACTATGGCTAAATCTCGGATTACAGGCCACTTTTGACCACACAAAATTGTAGACTAAGACATCGAGCTTCTATGATTTGAAAAGTGCTAAAGTTTGTGTTATTTGGAGACCGCAAAGTAATGCCCCGAGCACTCACATTATCGAGATCGCAAATCTAAAACATCTCTGGAAGTGCTCCATATGACACCAAAGTGCTATGGGTGAGTAAAACAACTTGTTTTATTACCGAAATAAGGCTCAGATTGTAAAAAACGTTACTTTTCCTTTAAGAACTGTGAAATACACACGAAATTCACTTTGGTTTCGTTCTCTAATACTGTGCTTTTTTTGTTGAAAATCTACGAACGTTTGAGTGTTTAAACGAGAGAGAAATGTGAGAAAACGTTAATTCCAGTCAGAGAAAAGTGTAGAATGTGTGTGGTGAGGCGTTTACAGCCTTAAAACATGGAGAAGAATTGTAAAATATAAAGCTTTCGCTTGTTGTGGGTTAAAACGATGATAAACGAGGGACCGCTGTACTGAGCCGCACCAGAGGGATCAAAGAGCTGCATGTGGCTCTGGAGCCGCGGGTTGCCGACCCCTGTCTTAGTATGTTGTGTGTAATATAATAATAAAATAACAGTAATATTTATAAAAAGAAACCAGAGTAGATTCAAGTGTTTCAGAGGTGTTTTTTAGTTAAAGATCCCATGACATGGTACTTCTTGATGCTTTTATATGGCTCCTTAATGGTTCCCTAATACTGTAAATGAATCCTTCTTCAAAATCAACACTCAGTGCATGAGAAACAGAGATAAGATGAGAGTAATTTTTCTCTCTCTGAACAGTCCATAATGGGCGTTGTTGCTTGAATGCAAATGAGGAGAAAAGAGCTGGCCTATAGTAGAGGGTGGGGGCGTGGCCAAACTCTCCACTCTCGGCTCTGAGCTATCAGCTGATCCATTTCCTTGTTTTTGCAGGGGGGGAGAGATTTGAAGCGTTCCATTGAAAAATAAACACATTTCCACAGAAAATAAAATTAAACCACTGCTGTTCAAAGGTCCAGAGGCTCAGATAAAGGACTTCCGAGCCTAGAAACACTCGGACGTGCCTCCAGGCAAATAAAAAAACACATTTCGCATTGCCTAGCGCATTCGCAGTCCAAACTCTCTGGGCGTGATTTACAGAGACGCTGAGTTCAGACAGACGGGGGTGGAACTGCATTTGCATTTCTTTTTTCGATCTGACGTCAATAAGGTGCCTTGTTCAAAATCGCCCGTTTGAGCTCCGATTTTTTGTAACGCAGAAAAGGATCGCAAATGCTCAGTTTAGACATTTCGCAACTTTTAACCATGGGGGGGGGGGGGGGGCTAAACAGGGTAGGGGAGCTCACATTAACGTTCAAAAACCTCAGAAAGTGAAAATTTCATGCCATGGGACCTTTAAATATAGTACTATTGTTGAAAATTATGCTTTACCAAAGACTGTTACTCTAAATAATGTTTTTCATTGTTAGTGTCGTGGTGTGGAATAGAAGTAAAAAAATGTTCTTTTGTGCTGCAGTGCCTTTTAAGCTCCAGGAGGGGGCAGTGCGGATCATCTCTATGTCCCAGTGTCAGTCCTACTTCGACTCAAAAACTATCACTCCCAGAATGCTTTGTGCTGGATATGACGCAGGCACAGTGGACTCATGTATGGTAAGGATTAAACCATCTTTAAACTGAACTAGAAGTAAACCAAGGCCCTGTTTTCTACTTTCATTTATCATAAAAAAAAGTCTTTCTTATTCACCAGCGAGCAGGATTCTCACCTCTGATCATGAATCATATATGGAATTAGGGTGACCATTCGTCCGGATTTCGTCCGGACAGTCCGTTTTTTTTGTCTGTCCGGCCGTCTGTCACGTGTCCTCCTTTTTTACATTTTGTCCTCCTTTCGGACCCTCGTCGCCCACCGTTGCATAAATCGTCATAAATCCCCACCCATTATTTACACTTGCTAGTAGCAAGTATTCTTATTATTTTTTAACATATCCTAGATGAGATCTATGGTTATGCGGTGGCACAGAGTGAGACTTCACACAGAAACATCAACGCGTGCGGCGACACGATATTGGTTAAATACACAGAAGCAGCTCGAAGCACAAAGCGCGAGTACAGAGAGGAGACAAGAAGAGCGCTATAATGAGCGCTATAAGAACGCTATAATGTTTGGCGAGTATGTCTGGGTCTGGAAATACTATAAAGTTGATGACAACAACATTGCCATAGCAAACGGTGGGATATGTAAACTTGGGATTGTGAGGGGTGAAAAGGAAAGGACGACATTTAACACAACAAACCGATATGGCACCTCAAAAACAAACACCCGACACAATACAGCGAGTTACAGGCAACCCTGCCAGAGATGAGTCAGCTCACGCTGCAGGAGAGTTTGAAAAGGAGACAAAAAAATGCCCCTTGACAGTGCGAAGGCCCAGGAGAACACAGCAGGAGCACAAATGATCACAATGAGTGATTTACCATTCGCCTTTGTAGAGAACCCTGGATTTCTTATGCTTATGGAGCACGTTGGACTTCGTTAATAATAATAATAATAATAATAATAATAATAATAACACCCCCCCCGAGGGAAAAAAAACAAAAACAACAACAACAAGGTGTCCTCACTTTAGGGCCTTTGTCCTCCTTTTTGGACACAAGTGTCCTCCTTTCCTGTTTCATGCCGGTGGTCACCCTATATGGAATACAAGCACAGATGTTAAGACGCAAATATTGTGTCTTAGTTTAAACATTTCCGTACATTTCTGCAGTTTTGAACGTACAGAACTACAGAACAAATCACCTACAGACCAAGTTACAGGTCAGATCTGTAGAGAGGCGACCCCGCTCACAGTCTAATGCCTGTTTTTCTAGATATTTCTGAGCTAATATAAAACCTACTGTGATTGAATAAATGTAAGGCAGAGCTGTTTAATGTCATAATATGGAACAGTGCACCTTTAAAGAGTAAACCAGGCTTTTTCTTGTACAAACGGTGTTGTATTCTTCTCTCAGGGCGACAGTGGCGGTCCTCTGGTGTGTGAGGACCCCTCCGGCCGCTGGACGCTGTTTGGACTCACCTCTTGGGGCTCGGTCTGTTTCAGTAAAGTCCTGGGTCCTGGAGTCTACAGCAACGTCACCCACTTCACCCAGTGGATACAACGACAAATCTACATACACACATTCATAAAGGACTAGACCAGGACTAGACCAGGACTAGACCAGGACTGAAACAGGATTGAGCCAGGAATCAACTAGGACTGTACCAAGACAGAGCCAGGACCTAATTAGGACTAAACTGGGCCTGGACCAGGACTGAACCAGGACTAAACCAGGACTAATATCACAAAACTGGATCTAAAGATTTAGATTATGTATTTAAATTGCACACGACTGCTGACAACTGGACCAATTTGACACGTTTTCATCTGATATTTCAGACACGTAAACCAGGTCTAAACTCGGACAAACCCTAAACATGGAACTTTAAAACAAGGCCTTGAGACAAGGTTCATTTCTTTAATTTTCCAGATCCCATTACTTAGGTTTAGTTCATTGTTTAAAGGTCCCATGGCATGAAATTTTCACTTTCTGAGGTTTCTGAGGTCACGTTAATGTGAGCTCCCCTACCCTGTTTAGGCCCCTCCCATGGCTAAAAGTTGCGAAATGTCTAAACTGAGCATTTGCGATCCTTTTCTGCGTTAGAAAAAAACACAGCTCAAACGGGCGATTCTGAACAAGGCAACTATGTTAACGTCACATCGAAAAATGCAGCTCCACCCCCCGTCTGGATGTCTACCCACCGTCTCTGTAAATCACGCCCAGAGAGTTTGGACTGCGGAGGAGCTACGCAATGCGAAATGCGTTTTTTTTATTTGCCTGGAGGCACGTGCGAGTGTTTCTAGTCTCGGAAGTCCTTTATCTGAGCCTCTGGACCTCTGAAACAGCAGTGGTTTAATTTTATTTTCTGTGAAAATGTGTTTTTTTCATTGAAAAGGATCTCCTTTCCTCCTCCGCTCTTAAAACACGGAAGTGGGAGACAGCGCAGCGCTAAAACAAGGAACCAGCGGCGCATTTGCTCCCCCCCCCCACCCGCTCCTCTAACCTATCTCTGTCCTTCTCATTTGCATTCAAGCAACAAGGCCCAGAATGAGTTGTTCAGAGAGATTTTCTGACTCTGACTGTGTACATGTGTCTTTCTCATGCACTGAGTGTTGATTTTGAAGAAGGATTCATTTACAGTATTAGGGAACCATTAAAGGAATATGCCACCCCCAGGGCAAATTTGGGCATCTCCCCACAGTCCAGAGACTAAAATAAGTGATGGAAAGCGTTTTCCTGCTCACCCAGCCATTGTCCGAGTCTGTCGCCACTGACCGCCGCGGTATCTGCAGCTCCTCCGCCTTAGACTGGAGTCTAACGTCGCCAGAGAAAGATTTCGGCCAAAAGGAATTAATTTGCTCGATGCGTTTCCCAATTACTTTGTGTGTAGTGCGCATTCATATCGAGTGCAAATAAATGTGCAAATCAACACGGAGAGCTTGCCTTGGTCATTTTGGGTGGGAACTATTTTCCAGTGCGGAAGAATACAGTCGAATCACGCAGCACGCTGCCAGGGGAATCCCAGTTACGCACTGGGAAGGGAGTTCCCCTGTTACGCAGCGTGGTGCGTGATTCGACTGTATTCTTCCGCACTGGAAAATAGTTCCCACCCAAAATGACCAAGGCAAGCTCTCCGTGTTGATTTGCACATTTATTTGCACTCGATATGAATGCGCACTACACACAAAGTAATTGGGAAACGCATCGAGCAAATTAATTCCTTTTGGCCGAAATCTTGGCGACGTTAGACTCCAGTCTAAGGCGGAGGAGCTGCAGATACCGCGGCGGTCAGTGCTGACAGACTTGGACAATGGCTGGGTGAGCAGGAAAACGCTTTCCACCACTTATTTTAGTCTCTGGACTGTGGGGAGATGCCCAAATTTGACCTGGGGGTGGCATATCCCTTTAAGGAGCCATATAAAAGCATCAAGAAGTACCATGTCATGGGATCTTTAAAAATGTAATATAATTTTTCCTTGACAGACGATTCAGTGCTCCCAGTGTGATTTTGACTCATTTTAATCCATTTACAGACTTGGACTTGTTTTGAACTTCCTGTTTCGGTCTTCCTTTTTTGAGCGTCCAAACCATAGACATAAGATAAATAGCAGACGCGGCGTTTGAGGCTGTCCACTTCCGCTTAGATTTTGAAACACCGGAGCCAGTCCTCTGTATTTTCACATCATTATGAATAAATCCGAGTGTTTCAGCTGGTACAAACCTACGTTAGACCAGAGCCTCGTTTAAAGTCACTGTTGAGTGTGTAAACCTTTTGGTGTTTTATTTTAGATCATAATCAGCGTGGAACAGTAGCATCGGACCTAACGGCTAACCAGCTTTCAGTTGAGATTTCTGAACTCGTGTGTGTCTTTTAAAAATCTAGTGACCGCTAAACCTCCTCCGTTACATGTGACTACTTCTACATTCTGTTCGAATCCAACCACAGCCACTCATTTGTATCTCTCAAACGCAGAAGACCAAAATTCTCATCACATTCAGAACAAAATATATAACTTCTTTTACCTGAGATAAATAATAGTTTGGAGCTTTGATTGTTGATTCTGCAAAATCCACACTGTTTCTTAGTCCTGTATGGTGTTTTTTCCCCTCTTTTACAAACTTTACTTTCTGATAGGTTAATCCGCCTCTCTGAAATCAGGGAGACAGGACACAGCTCCAGATCCACTTGTCTTTGTGAGGTTTTGTCAAAGTCTGTGGATCGGGCTGGACTGGTGATGTGACGGTGCGGAGAGCAGATACGTGACAGAAATATCATGAAATAAACATGTTATTCAGTGGTCCCTCGTTTATCGCGGGGGTTAGGTTCCAGAAATAACCCGTAATGAGGGAAATCCGCGAAGTAGGACAACTTTATATTTTACAATTATTATACATGTTTTAAGACTGTAAACACCTTAAAATACTGGAATTAACGTTTTCTCACATTTCTCTCTCGTTTAAACACTCAAACTTTCGTAGATTTTCAACAAAATGTATTAATAGTGAAGCGTGGGGGCTCCGCCGGGAGCCCCGCCGGACGCACAAGGAGCGCGGAGACATGAGTCACTGGATCCGCAGGAAGCACCGCGCTCATCCAACGGCACTGCCACGTCCCGGGACGCGACGCGCACCAACCCCTTGGAGAAGTCCGCGTGGTCAAATCCGTGACAGAGCAGCACGACCGGCGCAAGGCCGGGGCTGCGAGCACGAGATCGAACCGCGGCGCCCGGACCATGCCTCCCCCTCAGGACCACGTCCTCGCAGCCCGAGCCACAAACCGAACACGCACAAACGAACACAAGAGCCGCACGAAACCAGCAAAGAGCCGCACAAGGTGATTTAATCCTGGTTTAGACCTGGTCTAGTCCCGGTTTAGTCCAGGTCTAGACCTGGTCCAGTCCTGGTTTAGTCCAGTTCCAGTCCAGGTTTAGACCTGGTTTAGACCTGGTTTAGTCCTGGTCTAGTCCTGGTCTAGTCCCGGTCCCCCCTGCATCCCCCATCCATCAGTCGGCAAAGGTCTACAGTCTCTTAGCCAATCAGGACGCAGAACACAATGTTATACTATAAAAAAAATGTTACACTATAAAATTTTTTTAAAAATCCGCGAAACAGCGAGGCCGCGAACAGTGAACTGCGATAGAGCGAGGGACCACTGTACACTTTAACAGGGGGACTGGCTTCACCTTTCATTTGTAGGTGAAGGTGCTTTTCATTTTTTTTCCAATGAACAGAGAGAATTTCGCGTCCGTGAATGTCTATGGTCATAAGAACCACGGACGGGACTAAAACAGGTCCAACTCTGGGACTAATATTTGTAGATTCAAACCTGGATTAAACAAACTCTAAACCAAATCACAACCAAAAACAGATCTATGAATTAGTGCAATGTGTAACATATTCTGATGAAGACTCTGCTACTTGCTTTTTTCAATAGAGATGTTAGTAATTTACCCGGAATGTTCCATGGTTATTTAAGGTGCGCTGTGTAACTTTTTAGGTGGAAGGTCCGTCAGTTCTCTCTATGGAGACATTACCTGAAATGTTCCACAGTATAGAATCTGTACTGAGACAATAGGCGATATGTTACATGTCAGAGCTGTGGAGAGGCGTGCACACTCACAGTAAGAATGCATGTTTCTCAGTCAATAAAAAAGCATGTGATTGAGTAAATGCAAGAGGAATACGTTTTAATGCCATACTGGGACATTCCAGACAAAACAATGACATCTCCATGGAGACAAGTAAATGGCGGACGCTCAGCAAGAAAAGTTACACAGTGCACCTTTAAATTACAACTGTTTTTATTGCTCAAAAATACCTGGCGCAAAAAGATCTGACCTATAATCAAGCCTGGTGTTGTCACAGGCTTTTCTCCATAGAGACTGAAGATTAATGCCTTACTGTGGAACATTTCAGGGAAAGCAACCTCATCTCTATGGAGACAATCAGATGGCAGACCCTCCACCAAAAACTTGCATAGTGTAGCTTTAACTATTAACTAAACCAGGACTAAACCACGACTGGACTTTTTTTTTTGCTTAGCAGGACTCCGACTCCCATGATGCTTCACTCTCTAGTGCCTGTGCTGTCTGTGCACATGTTTTAGTGTGAGATTGAATGTTCTTTTTGCTTGATTTGCAGCGCCGTTCGACTGGGCAGGGTCACTTTTATCTTTGGAGACACTGTTAAATATTTTGCTGCTGCTGCTGTGTTTTTGAGCACATTAAAGGAGAATTAACATTTTTTACAATCTGAGCCTTATTTTGGTAATAAAACAAGTTGTTTTACTCACCCATAGTACTTTGGTGTCATATGCATAACATCTTGTGGGTTGATTTTGTTCCAGTAGGCCATCAAAGTATCTTCTGAGAGCGTCTTTGCGATGTGTTTGTTTTTTGTTTTTTTTTCTCCTGGCAGCACGGTGGCTGAGTGGCTAGCACTCATGCTTCACAGCAAGAAGGTTCGGGTTGCCCGGGCCTTTCTGTGTGGAGACTGCATGTTCTCCCCGTGTTTGGGTGGGTTTCCTCCGGGTATTCCGGTTTCCCCCACCAACCTAAACATGCGCCATAGGTAAAATCCTCCAGCTTAGGGCCTGACCAAAGCATAAATAACAAAACAAAATCATGGGGATGGTCCCCGGGTCAAACACAGAAACAACTTCTCCTGTGCGAGATCAATAAAGGTCAATCTTCTAATCCTTGACCACTGTAAGGCGCTTTGTGTTACAATTTTGTATGAAAAGCACCTTATAAATATTGTTTGATTGATTGATTGATTGATTGATATGGAGCATTTCCGGAGATGTTTTAGTTTAGCGATATCCGTAATGCGAGTTCTCGGGGCATGTAAATAACACAAACTTTAGCACTTTTCAAATCATAGAAGCTCGATGTCTTAGTCTACACTTTCGTTTGAGTCAAAAGTGGCCTGTAATCCGAGATTTATCCATAATTTACAGCTTTGCGTTTCATGTTTGGGTCCCGAGAGCTGAGAGTGAAATAAGCTGTGACTCCGCACATGCGCACTGGCCTCCTCATCTACTCGAAACTATGTATAAATCTCGGATTACAGGCCACTTTTGACTCAAACGAAAGCGTAGACTAAGACATCGAGCTTCTATGATTTGAAAAGTGCTAAAGTTTGTGTTATTTGGAGACCGCAAACATATGCCCCGAGAACTCACATTATTGAAATTGCAAATCTAAAACATCTCTGGAAGTGCTCCATATGACACCAAAGTGCTCTGGGCGAGTAAAACAACTTGTTTTATTACCGAAATAAGGCTCAGATTGTAAAAAACGTTAATTCTCCTTTTAAGACGAGCTGTGGCTGTGAACGCGTCTCACGTTTTAGCCTGAAATGTTGAACTGGTGAACATGAGTCACTGTGGAAAACAGTGGAACAAGACGTGGTCCAAAGTGGGCTAAAAGTAGGGCTAGAGCTTTGGAAATGTAGAAATAAAATCACTGAAAACTGTAGGTTACACTGGATTATCAGTGAAACTGTAGTGGTAGTATTACTTGTGGACATTCGCTCCAGGGAGGTTTAAGAGTGCACATTATAGAACATCTTTTTAGTTTTCTGTCATGTTATAACTTTCCCTCATCAAGAAGAGGTTTTAGATGTCATCCATGCATCTTTGAATAATCTAGCAATCTCTCCTGGGTCCTATCAAACCTTCCTTACAGTTAGCTGTGAGATTCTGTACAAGGCTCCACCCATAAGTCTACATCACTCACGCTCCCACATGACAATTCTCCATAAATACACAAAAACATGACACAAATCTGTTATGTGTTACAGTTAATACCCCGTAGAAGTAAAATACCCCCTCTTTAAGTATTCTAACCACATAAAGTGTTACTTAAAGCCACCTGCTTGGCTGTTTTTCTTAAATGGTTTTTGTTACTTTTGTTTTTAAGGAATTGTGATTTTGCTTTCTTTTTAAATGTACAATTTTATGTTTTACACTTTTGTTATAAAGTAGTTGAAATATGAAATATATGTTGACCAAAACATTTTACACAAGCTTATGAAGTTATGAATGTGTGTCACTTTGAAGCGTTAGCGTAGCATTAGCCTTCCCCATGTTAGCTCAGCTGGTAGTGCCTAATATCTGAACTTAAAGAAGAATTCACATTTTTTTACAATCTGAGCCTTATTTCGGTAATAAAACAAGTTGTTTTACTCACCCATAGCACTTTGGTGTCATATGGAGCACTTCCAGAGATGTTTTAGATTAGCGATAGCCGTAGCGCTAATATATGCCCCGTGCGGTCTCCAAATAACACAAACTTTAGCACTTTTCAAATCATAGAAGCTCAATGTCTTAGTCTACGCCTTCGTTTGAGTCAAAAGTGGCCTGTAATCCGAGATTTATCCATAATTTACACAGGGCTCTCAAGTTTTGACCCCGCTCAAAACTTGAGAGCCCTGTGTAATTGTGGGGTCGAATTGTCTCTCAATGCGTGAGACTTGAGAGCCCTGCTGTAAATGTTTGTCTAAAGAGCAAACTTAAACTACAAAGCAACTAATGAGAGTTATATAAATGAAGTTATTACCTGATGGTTCTCAGTTTGTTTTATCATCACCACAGTGTGCGCTTAGCAGCTGGAACTACACTCTACAGTCTGCCCAACAACAGAACAATCTATTTTCTGATTGGCTGATTTTTTTCCGGGGAGCGGGACGAGGAGGAGGGGGAGAGTTTTTTTTTCGCTGAAAACACGCGGTGCCTGCATAAACTGAGCCACACAGACCGATTTTCTGGGCACAAAAAAAAAAATCAGCGTGAGAAATGCCATGTGTGGCATGTGAATTGCGTGAGAGCCCTGATTTACATCTTTGCGTTTCATGTTTGGGTCCCAGGAGCTGAGAGCGAAATAAGCTGTGGCTCTGCACATGCGCAGTGTCCTCCTCATCTACTCAAAACTATGGATAAATCTCGGATTACAGGCCACTTTTGACTCAAACGAAAGCGTAGACTAAGACATTGAGCTTCTATGATTTGAAAAGTGCTAAAGTTTGTGTTATTTGGAGACCGCTCGGGGCATATATTACATACTCTATGCCCCAAGAACGCTAATCGCTAATTGCTAATCTAAAACATCTCTGGAAGTGCTCCATATGACACCAAAGTGCTATGGGTGAGTAAAACAACTTGTTTTATTACCGAAATAAGGCTCAGATTATAAAAAAACGTTAATTCTCCTTTAAACGAAGACTTGATTTGGACTGAACCAAGACTCAACTAGGACTGGGCCAGGACTGGACCAGGACTTTTGCTTATCTAAACCCGAAACCCTCAACCCTCTAAGTCCCGGCGCTGCTCGTACATTCCTCGTGCTGTATTGTAAAGTGAAATGTGTGTGGTTTTTTAAAAGTATTTTTCTACTGCTGTTTGTATGTGACGCTTTGAGGCTGAGCGAATGTCTCCCTGTGTGAGAAGAAATAAAAAATAAATGTGATTACCTGATCTTACGCGTGTCTGATTTATTATTAATTATACAAACACTTATACAATTTTAATTTACATGTATTTGAATGTTGTGCTTTTGGTAATTATTTTCTTGTGCAATTGCAAACAAATAATAATAATTTGAACACTTTACTGAGCTTATGTCATCAACATTCCTTGGGGGTGTGATGCTAACTGTAGACACTACTCTGTCTGAGGATTTGTTAGACTTTAATCTGAGTTTTATTCCAACACAATTTGACCAGAGTTGGTTTAGCTGGAACTACAACAGGTGAGCTGATTTCTGTTATCAAGTCGCTCACATAAAATTACTGTATTAGCCAACCATTTTTCAGTTAGTCACTCTCCAATTTACTTCACATTTTTTGACATGGTAAATCACCAGATTCTTTTAACTAAATTATCCCATTTTATTTTATCTAAAGAGGTTTTGCACTGGTTTGAGTCTTACTTGACCCACAGACAACAATGTGTTTCCCTGTCTGGTTTTAAATCGCCCTACCTTCACTGTCCAACAGGGGCCCCCCAAGGTAGTATTTTAGGACCAATTTTATTTAGTATCTATATTAATGATTTCCCAGAATTTTGTCCAAATGTCAATGTCCAGCTGTATGCTGATGATGCTGTGATCTTTACACACGCCAGAACTGTACAAGAAGTTTCAGGAAAGCTAACATCAGCCATGACTCCTGTCCAAAAGTGGGTCAAGAACTCATGCTATAACTCAATACAAAGAAAACTGTCTGCATGATGTTCAGTAAAAAAAAAAACTCAGCTACAGCGGTAGGGTGACCTTTCGTCTGGACAGTCCGGTTTTAGAACTGTCTGTCCGGCCGTCTGTCACGTGTCCTTTTTTCATTTTGTCCTTTCGGACCGTTGCATAAATCGTCATAAATCCCCACCCATTATTTACACTTGCTACTCTGCGATGTTGTGTTGTATGCAAACATTCGTGATCCAGCCCGTCAGCCCCTCGTATTGTCCACTCTCTATCTGCGCTATCAGCCACTCTTGGAGGTGCAACTTGGCTCCGTCTTCCATCTTCATCGCCTTATTACTGTCCCTTAAAATGTTGTTTTCTTTAGTGCCGTGCGTAACAGGTTTCGCTTACGTTTCCTCTCAATGTAGACAGTTAAAATACGTTACAATATTTACATTACGGCTTTCATAATTGCAAATAATATACAAATCCAGGTAGCAAGATCTTACCTCTTAAAAGTGAAATTTCTTTCTTCTGCCATATGATGGCATGGCAAAGACTGTTTTTTCAGTGAATTAGTGATGATATTGTTTTTTGTTCATATCATCTTGACCATAATTTGCCACATTTTTCTTTTTGATGGGTGTTCCATGTTAATAAATATATGTTGACTTCATACATTATTCATAAGTTGTTTTTCTTGACCGTTCCCCTTCCCTGAGGGAAAAAAAATAAAAAAAATAATTAATTGCATTTATATAGCGCCTTTCATGACACCCAAAGCGCTTTACAGTTCATTGTTCATTCACTCCACACTTAGTGGTGGTAAGCTACTTTCTGTAGCCACAGCTGCCCTGGGGCAGACTGACGGAAAGCGAGGCTGCCAATCTGCGCCATCAGCCCATCCGACCACCTCCAACACTCACACACACTCCACTTTCATCACAAAAACAAGGTGTCCTCACTTTAGGGCCTTTGTCCTCCTTTTTGGACTCAAGTGTCCTCCTTTCCTGTGCCATGCCGGTGGTCACCCTATACAGCGGTCCAAAGTCTTTCTGGACGGGGCGGAACTCAGCCTCGTCAAAGAGTTTAAATACCTGGACTGACGTTGGACCCGACACTGACATTTAAGAAACACATTAAGCGCCTCACAAAAACTTAATTTTAACTTAGTGAATTTTAGACAAGTAAGATCATTTATGACTCTATATGCGGCACGAATGTTTTTACACTCTATGATTCTGTCTCATATAGAGATCTGCAGAACCACGTGGTCACTTGCTGCTGGCACAACACTCAAACCAGATTTTTTAAAAAGCTGTGAAAATATTAGACAAGAAACCATTCTCAGTTCACCACTGCACAATTTTAGACAAGTACAACTTGCTCAATTTTAATAATTTTGCACATTTTAAATACGGTTTTATATATAAAGTTTTACATGGACTTGCTCCTCCTCCGCTGCAGGATTTTATTAAAACAAAGTCTGTCAGTGGGATGGGAACTAGGGCCTCGGCACAGGGGAACTGTGAGGTCCACACAGACGCACTACATTTGGACAAACTGTGCTCTCAGTCTGAGGCTCTAAGTTCTGGAACTCTCTCCCATTATCAACACTTGGACACTTTTAATGTTTTAATGTTTTAATGTTGGTGTTATTGTCAGATGTCATTGTTTTTATTGTTTTTGCTGTGGGACTACAGATGGAAATTAGCATTCTTGCTATAATCTGGCATATTTACACTGCAATGCTGCAGATGTTCATTAGTATGCACTGTCCCTATTAAATAAATAAATAAAAACATTTAAAAAATTGTCATTCTGAAAAAATATGTGGTCTTAAAATGTTCTACATGATCCTGGTGAATCAATAACCATAAATTCCCGCTCCTCAAATGGAGCTGGCATCAATTTTGCACCTATAACTGAGCGTCATTTGACTTTGAACACTGTGGGTGTCATCACATTCTCTTAGTCCACTTCTTTATACAGTCTGTGGTGTGTGTGTGTGTGTGTGTGTGTGTGTACACATGTGTGTATATGTGTGTGTGTGTGTGTGTGTGTACGTGTGTATGTGTCTGTGTGTGTGTGTGTGTGTGTGTGTGTATACATGTGTCTGTGTGTGTATACATGTGTGTATGTCTGTGTGTGTGTGTGTGTGTATACGTGTGTCTGTGTGTGTGTGTATATGTCTGTGTGTGTGTATATGTGTGTGTGTGTGTGTGTGCGTATACGTGTGTGTGTGTGTGTGTGTGTGTATAGGTGTGTGTGTGTGTGTATAGGTGTGTGTGTGTGTGTTTGTATAGGTGTGTGTGTGTGTGTGTGTGTATACGTTTGTACGTATACGTGTGTGTGTGTGTGTGTGTGTGTGTATAGGTGTGTGTGTGTGTGTGTGTATAGGTGTGTGTGTGTGTGTATACGTTTGTACGTATACGTGTGTGTGTGTGTGTGTATACGTGTGTGTATACGTGTGTGTGTGTATACGTGTGTGTGTGTGTGTATACGTGTGTGTGTGTGTGTGTGTGTATATATGTGTGTGTGTGTGTGTGTGTATACATGTGTGTATATGTGTGTGTGTGTGTGTGTGTACGTGTGTATGTGTCTGTGTGTGTCTGTGTGTATACGTGTGTGTGTGTGTCTGTGTGTGTGTATAGGTGTGTGTGTGTCTGTGTGTGTGTATACGTGTGTCTGTGTGTGTGTGTATGTGTGTGTGTGTGTGTGCGTATACGTGTGTGTGTGTGTGTGTGTATAGGTGTGTGTGTGTGTGTGTATAGGTGTGTGTGTGTGTGTTTGTATAGGTGTGTGTGTGTGTGTGTATACGTTTGTACGTATACGTGTGTGTGTGTGTGTGTGTGTATAGGTGTGTGTGTGTGTGTGTGTGTATACGTTTGTACGTATACGTGTGTGTGTGTGTGTGTATACGTGTGTGTGTGTGTGTATACGTGTGTGTGTGTGTGTGTGTGTATATATGTGTGTGTGTGTGTGTGTGTGTGTGTGTATACATGTGTGTATACGTGTGTTTGTGTATACGTGTGTGTGTGTGTGTGTGTGTATATATGTGTGTGTGTGTGTGTGTGTGTGTGTGTATACATGTGTGTATACGTGTGTTTGTGTATACGTGTGTGTGTGTGTATACATGTGTGTGTGTATACGTGTGTGTGTGTCTGTGTGTGTATACGTGTGTGTGTATACGTGTGTGCATACGTGTGTAGACAGAGTCACCTGTACATGTGCCTGGTGGTGATGTATTAAATAGGCGGTTTGGGCGCGGTGCGTTCACTGTCCCTGGGATAAGTGACGTATTAGCTACTGGCCTTTATTACTACTGTGTCTAAGCAGTAATAACAATAATTACTGTAATCCCGTAGTACTACTACACACAGCATGAGTAAGACACTGTGAAATATACGTAATCTTATTGGAAAATGCTCTTATTATATATAATAATCCTGTAGTACTGTACTTCACTGAGAGGGGAGCATGCGTCTGAAGTTAATTTGCAGATGTGGAGTTGGTAAATAATCACTAATATGAAATCATTGTAGAAGGTAATGGCATTATTCACATGAGGCTGCACATGTTCTTCACCTCTGGATGCCCTGTACCACAGACAGCGCTCTGAGGTGTGGCACAGGACACAGCCCGTTCACTCTTCACCGTGTTTTATACTAAAATGCAGGTCCCTCCCTCTCACAGACGGGATCCATACTGTCTTATTTTCACTTTCATCTAAACCCCCGTGTGTGCACACAGAAGAACTTTACACTAAATGTCCCATTCTTTAATGAACTGGGTAAGAGCATATCAGCATATTATGGACCCTACAGATGGAACCAAGTGCAACTCAGTTTCCGTTTTAAATGACCAATATTTATGTTTTAATAGATATTATATTCTGCATTTTATTGTGTCTTAGTCATTGCTTAATGGAAAAGTAACATTTTTTTTTACAATCTGAGCCTTCTTTCGGCAATAAAACAAGTAGTTTTACTCACCCATAGCAGTTTGGTGTCAATTGGAGCAGTATCGCAGAACTTATGTTGAGCCGTTCTGTTCTACTAATGATCCCGTATCCGTTAGCGTGAGTGCTCGGGGCACTGCTTTGCGGTCTCCAAATAACACAAACTTTAGCACTTTTCAAATCACAGAAGATCGCTGTGTCAGGGTAGACTTTTAGTAGATTCCAAAACGGCCTGAAACCCGATATCGCAACAGAAAAGTAAAGTTCAGAGCGGTGTTAGCTTCTTTCGGACTAGCGGTGTTTACAAAACAGCTGAGTTCACGCATGCGCACTGTCCTCTCTGATGACATCATCAAATGAAACTATAGCTGGATATCGGGTTTCAGGCCGTTTTGGAATCCACTAAAAGTCTACCCTGACACAGTGATCTTCTGTGATTTGAAAAGTGCTAAAGTTTGTGTTATTTGGAGACCGCAAAGTAATGCCCCGAGCACTCACGCTAACGGATACGGGATCATTAGTAGAACAGAACGGCTACAACATAAGTTCTGCGATACTGCTCCAATTGACACCAAACTGCTATGGGTGAGTAAAACTACTTGTTTTATTGCTGAAAGAAGGCTCAGATTGTAAAAAAAAACGTTACTTTTCCTTTAATTCTCCATGTTTACGTTGCAATGTAATATCACTGTCATTCTAATAGTTCCAGAGTGTACAGCTGGGCTCTGTTTAAATAAAGGTTCAGAATAATTAGGTAACATTTTTGTGAAGGAAAATTAATATTTAGATTGGATTACATTTGACCCATCTTCACTGTCAGATCTGACCCAGGATCCTGGTCACTGAGGTCAGCTGCAAGGTTCATGTGTATGTTTTAGGCTGGTGCAGATAACACAGGAAGAACATGCAAACTCCATATACAAAAGTCCAGCACTGTCCAGGAATTGAACCATCAACCCTTTCACTATGCGCGTGTCTAGTGTTTTCTCTACCTGTGAGTCCTAATCCTCATAATGCCATGTTCAGTCCTGGACAAAAACCTGGACTACAGCCTGTCATTACACCGTGTCACTGCAGTCCCATAAAACCAGCTCCGAGCCCAGTCTGGACCAGTTAGGACTCAACCGGGACTCAACCAGGACTCAACCAGGACTCAACCAGGACTCAACCAAGTCTTCCTTTGGTCTAGTGAAGTCTATGGAATGACCTAAGCTAAGTCCAAAACTAGTTTTTGATTGGCTTGTCTCGTCTAAGGTGGATTTTTCATCTATTCCCGGTCTTGTTGAGGTTCTGGTCTGGTCTATGTCCGGTCTAAAACTGGTCTAACCCTTAATCTTCTTGAGGCTCTGGTCTGGTCTATGGGTGGTTCAAGTCAGGATTAAATCAGCCTGGTTTTGTGGAGGTTCTGGGATCAGTCTAAACCTGGTCTAACCCTGGTTTTGTTGAGGTTCTGGTTTAGATCTGGTCTAAACCAGGTGTTCGTTTTGAGGATCTGTCTGAGAATCACGTCTCGGTGAGTCACTTCACATTCTTACAACTTTTTTAACTTAAAAAAACAAACAAAAAACTCCAGGACTTCCTCAATTTTAAATAGTTGAGATTTTAAGTCATGACTTTAAATCACGTTAGAATGCTGTTACTCTAAAAAACATTTATATATAAAAAGAGTAATCCTTTATTATTAGTCTGTCTCCAAATCTCAGAATGCTCTGTTCCACCTTGTGATGTCATGAAGTGGTAGTTTTAGTGGTAGTGGTAGTGAACACCTCCTTTTCCCCTGTTTAATAGAGAATGGCTCTTTTCTTTTCAGAGATGTTTGAGAAACTGGATGAAGAAACAACGAGAAGATACGCTGAGCTCGGAACAGAGCCCCTCAAACTGCTGCAGGTCAGACAACACAGACACACGGTCAGTTCAACTGAAAACACCATGATGCACCCGGTGATGTCATCAGGTGATAATCAAGTGCTATGTTAAACGGACAGCTCACAGTACGAGGGCATGTTTTTCAGGTGTATTTGCATTATGTGAGTAGACTCACTTCTCCACAGATCTGACCTATATCTGACCTGCCGGTATTACAGTACCTACAGTACCTACTGTCTCCATGGACCATACATGTGTTTTTAATACCGTGAATACATGCTGCTCAAGACATTGTCTATGACAAGCACAGATTCAGCATAGATAAATGTTCTACTATCATAACATCTCCATGGAAACAAGCAGAAAGTTACACAGTGCACCTTTAATATGGGCCCACAAAATGTTTATTATTAATCTGCAGATGTTGTGGTTAAATATAGCAGGGCAATGGACCTTGATTCTTCTACTACTATTACTACTATTTCCTACTAAACTACTACTACTAGTACTACTACTACTACTACTACTACTACTACTACTACTATTATTACTACTACTACTACTGCTAGCTTTTCACACCACAATTGTAAAGAATCTTGAAGACCGGATTAAAGGAGTTAGACGCTCAGTTTCCTGGCTCATGAGTTTGGCTTGCTGTTGATCTGCGTTCACATACACCGTGTATCCAGTGGTGAAAGTAAAGCGGTGCACACTGGAACACAGCACCAGTATAAAATTCACAGCCGGTACGCAGCACCGCTAAGAGAATATGGTTAATGGTGGCCAAAACCCACATTTGAAAAAAAAAGTAAGGTGCGCTATTTAAGTAGAAAACACAAACAACCACACTATGCCATTGGAGAATAACTGAAAGCTACCCGAAAATCTGGTGCAGAGATATCTGCAGTCTGTTAAGGACTGTCAAAACTTATCTGACTGTAGCCGTGAAAGTCGCCTAAACCATTGTGAGGCGGAGCTGCGCACTGGTAGAAGATTTAAGGCCGGTGCGCTGCCTAAAGAGAGGATTTATGCTGACTAAAAAAATATGAAATAATTAAGTATATTTAAAAAGTTATTTATCTATGAAAAAGGTGTAAAACGTAAAAAAAAAAAAAAAAACGGGTAAAACGAGTGTTTGTGGGGTTTTTTTTAAACGGTAAAGTGATGCACTGGACATTATAGCACCTGTAAGAAATGAAAACTACTTTCACCACTGGGTGTATCCAACACGTAGTGATAACAGTACAGTTTGATTGTAAATGGATGGATATTTGGATGTATGTTAATTGTTAACTTGTCCAGGGACTACAGATGGAAGCTAGTTTTAGCTAAATCTGGTGTAAAGCATCTCTTTTTTGTATAATTAATATAATTATTAAAAAAAAAAATTACTATATTTAAACATGGTCTCTGTTACATAAACTAACAAAACTACTCAAAGATCAAAGATCAAAGTCAGCTTTATTGTCAATTTTGCCATATGTGTTCAACAGTGAATCGAAATTTCGTTTCTCTCTGGCCAAGTGCAAAAATACAATATAAAGACAAAACACAACAAAACTATCTAAGACAAAAATCTAAATCTAAAACTAAAATCTAAGATCTAAAATCTGGAAACAGTGCAACAGAATAAATAAATACCTATTTACAGATGTCCAAAAATGTGCAGTGTGCATCAAAAATGTGCAATGGAAGATACAGCAGTGAAATGGTAATGTGAATGTGCATTGAAGTTAAGATAAAAATAAATGTGCAACAGTAGAAATTCCACTACTACTTCTATTACTATTACTACTACTACTATTACTACTATTATTATTACTATTACTACTACATAAATAGGTTTAAGTGTAAATTTTCCTTTTGGATATTTCTCGAATACAAAAATAAAAAGAGATAAGTAGATTTTAATGCCATACTGCGTAACATTGCAGTAAAGCAATAACATGTCCCTGGAGACAAGAAGGTGTTCACCCTCCAGCAGAAAAGTTACAGAGTGCATCTTTAAAGAATAAGTCATAAAAATAATCTATAATATCCCACTTAGAGGTGAGACTGTTGTTGTGGCTCGGGGCCGGGGGGCTCGGGGTTTAATGATTAGACTCAGAGAGAACAGCAGAGCACCGGAGAGAGAGATGGATGGAGGAGGAGTGGAGAGAGCAAACAACTTCAGAAAGAAACGAAAGAAAAACATGTGGAAAGAGTGAAAACATGGAAAAATCTATAGTCGGAAATACAAAGGGGACGCGCCCGTGAGAACTGGACCATCGGGACGGGCCAGTCCCTTCTACGTTCTGTTTGTATCCGTATAGAGTGTGAAAATCTTCTATCCAAACTGAAGACAATCCAACCACAGCCGCTAAAGTGTATCACGTGTTTCTCAAATGCAGAGGATCTCTCCAAAATTCTATTGTCATTCAGGACAAAATATACAGCTTCTTTTACCTGAGATAAATTATGATTTGGTGCTTTGACTGTTGATTTAGTAAAAGTCAGAGCTGTTTCTCTTAGGGTTAGGATTAGGGTTAGGGTTAGTCTTAGTTTAGATCTGATTTAAAGTTGCACTGAGATACTGCCTGAAATGTTCCACATTGCCAAATCACATGTCAGATCTGTGGAGAGGCAAGCACACGCACAGTAAAAATGCAAGAACTAGTAAATGAGGAAATTCAATTTGTCAACTGGACAAAGTTTGTTTGGTTGAAAACGTTTCGCCGCTCATCCGAGAGGCTTCGTCAGCTCTAATAAGAATACTGGTAAGACACTTGCTTATATCTCGCTGTAGGGAGGAGCTACCTAGCTAACTACTTTTCGAAACTATCTCATTGGTTTCAGTCTTTTGTTTCTCTGGCGTCTAGTTTAGCATACCTATTCATCCCTACAACGACTGTTTTTCACACCTCTGGCCCTGACCTGGCTAGCCCTATTGTTTCTTTTGTTTGTTTGATCTAGGCTTAAGAATGGAATTATAGATGGGAGACAAATTATGTCTGACTCCACCATTTCTGGGATTTCCCAGTTTATTTCAAACCCACAAACACTTTAAGACAAAAACTGGTCCACCCAAAGGACAAAACACCGAACCACAAACAAAGCAATGTGGTTTACTCCATTCAGTGTAGTGAAGACTGCAGTGAGCGCTACACTGGAGAAACCAAGCAGCCACTTCACAAGAGGATGTACCAACACAGACGGGCGTGCCAGAGTGGACCTTCATCTGCCGTACATCTTCACCTAGAAGCCACGGGCCATTCTTTTGAGGACAGTGAGGTTCAGATCTTAGCCAGGGAAAAGAACTGGTTTGAGAGGGGAGTTAAAGAGGCTATTTTTGTCAAGAAAGAGAATCCTTCTTTGAACAGAAATGGTGGAGTCAGACATAATTTGTCTCCCGTCTATAATTCCATTCTTAAGCCTAGATCAAGCAAACAGGGGAACAATAGGGCTAGAGCCAGGTCAGGGCCAGAGGTGTGAAAAACAGTCGTTGTAGGGATGAATAGGTATGCTAATCTAGACACCAGAGAAACAAAAGACTGAAACCAGTGAGATAGTTTTGGAAAGTAGTTAGCTAGTTAGCTCCTCCCTGCAGCAAGATATAAGCAAGTGTCTTACCAGCACTCTAACCAGAACTGACGAAGCCTCTCGGATGAGCGGCGAAACGTTTTCGACCAAACAAACTTTGTCCAGTTGACAAATTGAATTTCCTCTTTTATCATGGATTCTACCTGGACGACTGAGGGACTCTTCACGCATCTTAAGAAGAACTAGTAAATGCTAAATGGATATGTTTAATGCCACACCGGGACATGTTATTGCTTTGTGTGGAATGTTTCACAGTATGGCATTAAACCTGTATCATGGAAACCAAAACAGATCAAGTCACAGGTCAGATCTGTGGAGAGGCGACTCTGCTCACAGTCACATGTCTGTCTCTAACTGAATAAATGTAAAGCAGAGCTGTTTAATGTCATACTGTGGAACATTCCAGACAGAGCAATGACATCTCCATGGAAACAAGAAGGGGACGGACCCCCCAACCGATATATATACTGATATAAGGACACAGTCACAGTGATCACATGGAAAAACAGCTGTTCATGATAACACATCGTCCAATAAAATAATTGTGACATTATAAAAAAAATAGCTGCCTCATAAAAACTGTTCAAAATGCTCTGTTCCACCTTGTGATGTCATGTAGTGGTTTTCATGTTAATAGCTACCTTTTACTCTTCTGTTTAACAGAGACTGACAACTCCAGGGCTGAAATGATCCAAATGATTCTAGTCTATATATTTTAAAAACACAGTAGAGCACTTCCTGCTTCCTACTACATGACATCACAAGGTGGAACAGTGTGTTGTCAGTTTGAAAGAAGAACTCAGCCTAAATACGCAGCGTTTGTGTGTTAAACATGTGAAAATGAAACAAAATACACGTCCAGGTCTGTTTGTGACAAGGAAACAACATTAGAACAGATCACAGATTTTTTTTTTTTTAGCCCTTTAATGCTTGTTTAGATCTGGTTTAGTCCTGGTTTAGTCCTGGTTTAGTCCTGGTTTAGACATGCTGGTTTAGTTCTGTTTGCTTCGGAGACCGTTCACATGGTTGTGATTTACTGTCCTTGTAAAAATGTCAATAAAGTGATAAACTCTTCAGCCTCACACATCATAAAATTGTGAGAACTTCTCCTGACCATGACCTTGGTTTAGACCTTGTTCAAGGTCTTGGTCTAGCTTTAGACCTTGGTGTAAATCAGGTAACCTCAGAGGATAGGATAACCACTCTGCCACTGTAACAAAGAAGGACGGGCGTACTCCAGTCAGAAAGATCTGGAGTCTAACCCACAACCTCCACCAGAGGAGGAGACAGGCTCACCACTCTGCTTCTAGACACACAGAAATGCCTACAGTGAAATCAATCTTGGTTTAGTCAAGATTTAGTCTTGGTTTAGTCCTAGTCTAAAGCTCTGGTTTAATCCTGATCAGGTCCTGGTTTAGTCCATATTTAGTACTCATCTATTTTTGGTTTAATCCTGGTCAAATCCTAATTGGTTTAGTCCTGGTTTAGTTCTGTTATTCCTGGTTTTGTCCTGGTTTAGTCTTGGTTTAATTCAAGTTTAGTCCAGATTTAATGCTGGTTTAGTCTTTGTTTAGTCCAAATTTAGTCTTTGTTTAGTCCTGTTTTAGACCTGGTCTATAGCCCTGGTTTAATCCTGGTTTAGTCCTAATTTAGCCCAGATTTAGTCTTGGTTTAGTCCTGACCTATAGTCCAGGTTTAATCCTATTTAAATCCTGGTTTAGTCCTAATTTAGCCCAGATTTAGTCTTGGCTTAGTCCTGACCTATAGTCCAGGTTTAATCCTATTTAAATCCTGGTTTAGTCCTAATTTAGCCCAGGTTTAGTCTTGGCTTAGTCCTGGCGTATAGTCCAGGTTTAATCCTGTTTAAATCCTGGTTTAGTCCTAGTTTAGCCCAGATTTAGTCTTGGCTTAGTCCTGGCCTATAGTCCAGGTTTAATCCTATTTAAATCCTGGTTTAGTCCTAGTTTAGCCCAGATTTAGTCTTGGCTTAGTCCTGGCCTATAGTCCAGGTTTAATCCTGTTTAAATCCTGGTTTAGTCCTAATTTAGCCCAGATTTAGTCTTGGCTTAGTCCTGGCCTATAGTCCAGGTTTAATCCTGTTTAAATCCTGGTTTAGTCCTAGTTTAGCCCAGATTTAGTCTTGGCTTAGTCCTGGCCTATAGTCCAGGTTTAATCCTATTTAAATCCTGGTTTAGTCCTAGTTTAGCCCAGATTTAGTCTTGGCTTAGTCCTGGCCTATAGTCCAGGTTTAATCCTGTTTAAATCCTGGTTTAGTCCTAGTTTAGCCCAGATTTAGTCTTGTCTTAGTCCTGGCCTATAGTCCAGGTTTAATCCTATTTAAATCCTGGTTTAGTCCTAGTTTAGCCCAGATTTAGTCTTGGCTTAGTCCTGGCCTATAGTCCAGGTTTAATCCTATTTAAATCCTGGTTTAGTCCTGGATCAGCTCTTATTTGCTCTTGTAACACAGACCTGCTTTTTTCACAGTTTTCACACATTTTCCTTAATCCCGCGCTCTGTCACGTCTGTCCTGTTCCATTTCTATGACTCCAGCAGGGCGGGGCTAAGGAGCAGAGGGCAGAGGGGTGCGGTCAGATCCATGTGCAGCCCGGGAGCCAGAACAGGTCCAGAGACCAGACTAAACCAGGACCGGACGGCAAAGCTCGGACCCAGGACTCATCGGACCCACACAAGGAGCAGAGGCAGGAGGTAAAGAATTAAACTGTAAACTAGACTGGGCAAGGGTCACCGGTACTTTACCCAGTGATGCAACGTAACAGCTTTTTACAAGATGTCATTTAAAACAAAAAAATACTATGCATGGGTTAAAGGGCCCATATTACGCTGTTTTTGATCTATGTTATAATGTTTCCTCATCACAAACAGACCTGGAGATGTTGGAGTTTGTTTCATTCACACACAAACCCTGTATATTTAGGCTGAGTTCTTCTCTCAAACTGAAATGTGATGTCATGTGGTATTATACGAAGTGCTCCGTGGCGTTTTTAAACACCTTTTTACACCTTCACTAGAATCATTTGGATGATTTCAGCCCTGGATCTCTACTGAACTAAGGGTAAAAGGAGCTGTGCAGATAAAGATAAAGACAAACGAGATAAAGGATTACTCCGACACATGAGAATGAGACAAAACACAACTCCAGGTCTGTTTTTGAAGAAGAAACAAAATTATAATGTGGTATAAAGCTCACAAGAATCCATTTTGTGTAATATAGGACATATTATAAGAATTTTATATGAGAAATTTCCATTATTTATAGTTAAGTTATTTAAATTAGGCTAAAAACAATAGCTGCAGTTACATTTTTGTGCAGAGACATATTGTGCAAATGTTGGTTTAATATAATAGGTTTGGCTCAGTTTTGCTTCCTCAGAGTTCTATTTTGGGTGATTCATGTGTGTTTGAGTAATCTTGTGTTGTTCTGCATTTGAGACTTGAGAGCGCACGTACCCCCTGTCCCCGCCCACAACCCCTGTCCCCGCTCACAGCCCCTGTCCCCACCCACAGCCCCTGTCCCTGCCCACAGCCCTGAGGTGGTCAAAAGAATCAAAAATCAGACGCTAATCGATACTGAAACTCGCATCGAAACTAGATAGTCATTTGAGCAGGTATCAGCGGTTTAGACCTGGTTTAGTCTGAGTGTGGTCTTGATTTAGGCCTGGTTAAATCCAGGTGCAGTCCTGGTTTAGTCCGGGTGCAGTCCTGGGTTTGTCTGGGTGTAGTCCTTGTTTAGACTGAGTGTAGTCCTAGTTTAGACCTGGTTTAGTCTAGGTGTAGTTTTGGTTTAGTCCTCGTTTAGTCCAATTCTTTCTGTTGTCAAACATTGTAAAAGTAAAACTCAACCTGGTTTAGAAGTTCTATTTTTAGAGGGGTCACAGGTTATCAGCCAGAGCCATAAATCCCACACTCCCAACACCTGAGAACTAAGTCTAAACCAGGACTAAACCAAGACTAAACCAAGACAGAGTTCTATTTTGGGTGATTCATGTGTGTTTGAGTAATCTTGTGTTGTTCTGCGTTTGAGACTTGAGAGCGCACGTACCCCCTGTCCCCGCCCACAGCCCCTGTCCCCGCCCCCAGCCCTGAGGTGGTCAAAATAATAAAAAATCAGACGCTAATCGATACTGAAACTAGCATCGAAACTAGATACTCATTTGAGCAGGTATCAGCTGTTTAGACCTGGTTTAGTCCAAGTGTAGTCTTGATTTAGTCCGATGTAGTCCTGGTTTAGACCTGATTTAGTCTGAGTGTAGTCTTGGTTTAGACCTGGTTTAGTCCGATGTAGTCTTGGTTTAGACCTGGTTTAGTCCAGGTGTAGTCTTGATTTAGACCTAGTTTAGTCCAGGTGTAGTCTTGATTTAGACCTGGTTTAGTCTGAACGTAGTCTTGATTTAGACCTGGTTTAGTCTGAGTGTGGTCTTGATTTAGGCCTGGTTTAATCTGGTATAGTCCTGGTTTAGATCTGGTTTAGTCCGAGTGTAGTCTTTATTTAGACCTGGTTTAGTCCGATGTAGACCTGGTTTAGACCTGGTTTAGTCCGAGCGTAGTCCTGGTTTAGACCTGGTTTAGCCCAAGTGTCGTCTTGATTTAGACCTGGTTTAGTCCAGGTGTAGTCTTGATTTAGACCTGGTTTAGTCCAAGTGTAGTCTTGATTTAGACCTGGTTTAGTCCGAGTGTAGTCTTGATTTAGACCTGGTTTAGTCCGATGTAGTCCTGGTTTAGACCTGGTTTAGTCCGAGCGTAGTCTTGATTTAGACCTAGTTTAGTCTGAACGTAGTCTTGATTTAGACCTGGTTTAGTCTGAGTGTGGTCTTGATTTAGACCTGGTTTAGTCCGAGTGTAGTCTTGATTTAGACCTGGTTTAGTCCAAGTGTAGTCTTGATTTAGACCTGGTTTAGTCTGAGTGTGGTCTTGATTTAGACCTGGTTAAATCCAGGTGCAGTCCTGGTTTAGTCCGGGTGCAGTCCTGGGTTTGTCTGGGTGTAGTCCTTGTTTAGACTGAGTGTAGTCCTAGTTTAGACCTGGTTTAGTCTAGGCGTTTGGTTTAGTCCTCGTTTAGTCCAATTCTTTCTGTTGTCAAACATTGTAAAAGTAAAACTCAACCTGGTTTAGAAGTTCTATTTTTAGAGGGGTCACAGGTTATCAGCCAGAGCCATAAATCCCACACTCCCAACACCTGAGAACTAAGTCTAAACCAGGACTAAACCAAGACTAAACTAGTTCTAAACCATTATACTGTACTACCAAAGCAAATAAAATTAAAACCACCAAACGAATAAGCATCTGGTCTTTGCGTTTGTATGTTCCTCAGGGCGCCATGAGGGGGTGCTGTTCTATGTGTGAGACCGTGAAGCAGAGATGTCCCCGACCCAGGGGACTGCTTAACCTCGTCATAACAAAAGGTAATGATAACAAAGCTTTCTGTTTAAAGGTCTTTTTAGATTTCCAATACAGCATTCACCTACTCACGCCTGGGGAACCACACCTGCCCTTATCACCCGGGACAAACAGACAAAACAAACATCTCTGTGTGTTTCTTACAGATATCACTCGGGTCCCACAGAGGTGCATGTGAAACGAAGGAGCTGCTTGGTCACCCGTCATTTTGACCAGAATGACATTTCTCTCCTCTCAGATTAACAGAATTTAATGCTTCTTTTTAACATAAGCAGTTATTTGTTTTGACACGGACAGACCGGTTTAAACATACCAGTTTAAAGCCATGACACAAACAGACTCGTCACCACAGACAGGAGGGCACAGGGGTAACAGGGGGCACTGGGGGTACAGGGGGCACTGGGGGCACAGGGGGTACAGAATCAGTTCAGAATCAGAATCAGAAAGACTTTTATTGCCATTGTCAAGTGAACAAAATTCACAAAACTAGGAACTTGTCTCGGTGATAAGGTGCGAACATAAAACACTAAATAATAATAGTAATAACTATAGACAGTAATAACTAAGATATAGCTATAATATAGTAAAAAATAATAAACAATCCAAATAACAAAAAGGTTCAGATGAGTTATTACTCTGGGCAAAATTGAATACAAATATCTTGGTGGAAGTGAGCAACTCAGAGGGGGGTCAAAAAACTGCGGGGAAAAGTGGCAAAATGAGAAATTCAATTTGTCAACTGGACAATGTTTATTTGGTCAAATACGTTTCACAACTCATCCAAGCAGCTTCTTAGTTCTGGTCAGACACTGGTGGACACTGCCTTATCTGCCTGAAGGTATGTGAGGTACAGAGGTACAGTGAGGTACAGATCTTGGCCAGAGAAAAGAATTGCTTTGAGAAAGTTAAAGAGTTAAAGAGGCTATTTTTGTCAAGAAAGAAAATCCTTCCTTGAATAGAAATGGGGGTCTCAGACATCATTTGTCTCCATCTATAACTCTATCCTCAAACCTAAATCAAAACAAACAAAGAAAACAATAGGGCAGCAGGTCCAGAGGTGTGAAAACACCATTATGGTCCTGAATGGTTCTAACAAGATCCCACACTCCACCCCCACTGCATATTCAATAGGCTTACCTAACTAACAGAAACTGTAAACAAATAGGTGTGCCTCAGTTTTGCTTACTTACTTACTTGAGTTGTATTTTGGGTGATTCATGCGTGTTTGAGTAATCTTGTGTTATTTTGCATTTGAGACTTGGGAGCTCACCTACCCCCTGTCCCCGCCCACAGCCCTGAGGTGGTCAAAAGAATTGGAAATCAGACACTAATCAATACTGAAACTAGCATCGAAACTCGATACTCATTTGAGCAGGTATCAGCGGTTTAGACTTGGTTTAGTCCAAGTGTAGTCTTTATTTAAACCTGGTTTAGTCCGATGTAGTCCTGGTTCAGACCTGGTTTAGTCCAAGTGTAGTCTTTATTTAGACCTGGTTTAGTCTGATGTAGTCCTGGTTTAGACCTGGTTTAGTCCAAGTGTAGTCTTTATTTAAACCTGGTTTAGTCCGATGTAGTCCTGGTTCAGACCTGGTTTAGTCCAAGTGTAGTCTTTATTTAAACCTGGTTTAGTCCGATGTAGTCCTGGTTTAGACCTGGTTTAGTCCAAGTGTAGTCTTTATTTAGACCTGGTTTAGTCTGATGTAGTCCTGGTTTAGACCTGGTTTAGTCTGATGTAGTCCTGGTTTAGACCTGGTTTAGTCTGATGTAGTCCTGGTTTAGACCTGGTTTAATCCAAGTGTAGTCTTTATTTAGACCTGTTTAGTCCGAGTGTAGTCTTTATTTAGACCTGGTTTAGTCTGATGTAGTCCTGGTTTAGACCTGGTTTAGTTCGATGTAGTCCTGGTTTAGACCTGGTTTAGTCTGATGTAGTCCTGGTTTAGACCTGGTTTAGTTCGATGTAGTCCTGGTTTAGACTTGGTTTAGTCCAAGTGTAGTCTTTATTTAGACCTGTTTAGTCTGATGTAGTCCTGGTTTAGACCTGGTTTAGTCTGATGTAGTCCTGGTTTAGACCTGTTTAGTCTGATGTAGTCCTGGTTTAGACCTGTTTAGCCTGATGTAGTCCTGGTTTAGACCTGGTTTAGTTCGATGTAGTCCTAGTTTAGACTTGTTTTAGTCCAAGTGTAGTCTTTATTTAGACCTGTTTAGTATGGTGTAGTCCTGGTTTAGACCTGGTTTAGTCTGAGTGTGACTAGTGTGGTAGTCTCAGAGTAATTTCATTGTAGTTAGCTCCTCCCTTCAGGCAGATATATGCAGTGTCCACGAGCGTCTGACCAGAACTGAAGAAGCAGCTTGGATGAGCTGCGAAACGTATTCGACCAAATACACTTTTGTCCATTTGACAAATTGAAGTTCTCCTTTTGCCATGGATTCTACCTGGATGAATGAGGGATTCTACACACTGCTGAGAAACCTTTATAGTTGGCTACGACGTTCCAGATAGTTCAATATTCAAAGTTCAAAGTGTATTTTATTGTCAATTCACTATGTAACAGACATTACACAGACGACTGAAATTGCGTTTCACCAGACACCAAATGTGCAATTTAAACTAAAAACACACACACATGCACGCGCACACACAAACACAGCTACACTCATGACATAAAGTGTACACAGGCATCAACAATAAATAGATATAAAACATACAGGCAAGCATATATTCTTCCAACAAGAAGGAAAGTCTGAGGTGGGATGAAATGTGCAATATGTAAGGTGCAAGAGTGCTGAAAGCAGCATGGACATCAGTGTGTGTACGATTGTTTTTTGGATGTCATTAACAACAACACAATGTTCTTGGAATGTTCGTGGAATTTTCTTCAATGTTTTGATTAGCCTGATGGCTTGCGGAAAGAAGCTGTTTCTGAATCTATTTGTGTGGGACCACATGCTGCAGTACCGCTTTCCAGATGGTAGGAGGGAGAACAGTTTATGTGCTGCATAGGTAGTGTCCTGGATGATACTGATGGCTCTCTTGGAACAGCGTGATGTGTATAAGTCCTGAATGGCTGGTAGGGGTGACCTGATGATCTTTTCTGCAGTCCTCACCACCCTCTGAAGAGCCTTCCTGTCCGCCGCTGAGCAGCTGCCGTGCCAGACAGAGGCTGCTGGTGAGGGTGCTCTCAATAGCACCCCTGTAGAAGGTGGTGAGTGCAGAAGTGGGGAGGTTCGCTCTCCTCATCCTGCGCAGGAAGTGAAGGCATGTCTGTGCTTTTTTGACCAGGGAGGTGGTGTTTGTGGTCCATGTGCGGTCGTCTGTTATGTGCACTCCCAGAAACCTTGTGCTTTTCACAGACTCTAGGGCACTGCCTTTGATTGTGAGTGGGGTGTGTGTCGGATGTTTTTTCCTGAAGTCCACAGTTATTTCTTTTGTTTTGTTGACATTGAGTTGCAGGATGTTACTGTCACATCAGAGTTGATGTACCTCTTCTCTGTATGCCGAGTCATTGTCGTCACTGATGAGGCCCACTTCTGTTGTGTCATCAGCGAACTTGATGATGTGATTCGATGTGAATCTGGCACAGCAGTCGTGGGGCATCAGTGTGAACAGCAATGGAGACAGCACACATCCCTGGGGGACCCCGGTGTTAACGATGGTGATCTCTGAGGAGTTTTTACCAACTTTTACTGTCTGTGGTCTGTTAGTGAGAAAGTCCAGTATCCAGTTGCATAATGAAGTGCTGATGCCTATTGTACTCAGTTTGTTCACCAGGTGTTGTGGGATGACCATGTTGAAAGCGGAGCTGAAGTCACTAAACAGCATCCGTACGTGACTGATTTTGTTTTCCAGATGAGCCAGGCAGGCACAGGTGGAGTGCTGTTGCTATGGCGTCATCAGTGGAGCGCTTGGGGCGGTAAGCAAACTGGTATGGGTCCAGAGTAGTGGGAAGGCTGGATGATATGTGGGCCTTGACCAACCTTTTAAAGCACTTCATCATAATTGGAGTGAGTGCTATGGGTCTGTAGTCATTTAGTGATGAATCTGGGGATTTCTTTGGTAGTGGTATGATGGTGGTGGCTTTGAAGCTCTCCGGTATGATGGCTTGGCTCAGAGAGATGTTGAAAATATCTGTGAGGACATCAGTGAGTAAGTCTGCACAGTCTCTCAGCACACACCCAGGTATGTTGTCTGAACCTGCAGCTTTCCTGGGGTTCACCTTGAGAAGGGTCCTCCGCACTTCCACTGGGTCTAGTTGGAGTGTTGTGTTGTCTGGGCCAGTAGAGGCTTTTGTTGGTGTGGTGGTGTTGTTTTCTTCAAACCGGCTGAAGAAGGTGTTAAGGGAGTTGAGGAAGTCTGTGTTGTCCTCACATGGCAGGGGGGTTGGCTTGTAGTCTGTGACTGACTGGATGCCTTGCCACGGCGTCTGGGGTGTTTTGTGTCACTGAAGCGAGAGTGGATTAGATAGGAAGTGAACATGGACGCTCATCCGGCATTGGAATATTGTGACCCCTCTCTGTACCTGCTGCTGTAAGCCTCCTAATTTTGCTCTTAAAATGTTCGTATTTACCCTTTCTGCATGATCATGGTGTTTTTATTTTGCTGTTTTGTCCATAAATAATATTGAACTTGGCTTCAAATTCACCCTTGTAACCACCAGCAAGCTTCATTTGACTGGAGCCGAACGCTGTGGGTGTCAGTTTGTCTACTTCTTTATACAGTCTATGATTACTTCACAAAGTCCACCCTATGTACCCAGAATACACCTGAATCTGTCCCTGGTCTAACCCTGGTTCTGTCCTGGTCCACAGCCTGCCTGTTGGCCCTGCTCTTTGGTGTGGTCTGGTCCATCACAGGTTCACAGTGCTTGCCTGGGGGGAACCTGTTTGGGCTAACCATCCTCTTCATCTGTGCCGTCCTCGGAGGGAAGATCATGGGACTGGTCCAGTTTCCCACCCTTCCCCCCTTCCCCCCACTGCTTGGTGAGTTCTACAGTCCTGATTTACACCTGGTTTGGTTCAGGAATAGTCCTAGATTAGTTCCGATATAGTCCCAGGTTAATACTGGTATAGTCTTGGGCTAGTTCAGTTCTGTTTTAGTCCTGGTTTAGTCCTGACTCTGTGTATGTTTCAGGGATGCTATTGGCTGGTCTGGTTTTGAGAAATGTTCCGTACATTTCTGATGCGGTCTACATCGATCCACACTGGTCCTCTGCTCTCAGGAACATTGCTCTGGCCATAATCCTGACCAGAGCCGGACTCGGACTCAACCCACAGGTCCATTCTCTGCTCCATGTCTTCTGCAATCTGCACCAAACCATCTCTCTCTCTATTTCTCTTTCCTAATCCCACTTTTTTCTCACCTTCTGGACAAAACCTCGACAAAACCATCTCTCTCCTTCTCTCTCTCTCTCTTCCTCCCTCCTTTGGTCTCTCTCTTCTAACCCCTCCCCTCCCTTTCTCTCCCTCTCTCTGTCCCTCATTTATTCTCTCTCCTAACCCCTCTTCTCTCCCTTTCTTTCTCCTATGATCTCTCTTCCTTCTAACACCTTCTCTCTCTTCTAACCCCCCTCCTCTTTCTTTTTTTTCTCTCTGTCCATTATTTATTCACTCTCTTCTAACCCCTCCTCTCTCTCTTTCCCCTTCACTCACCGCCTCCTTCCTTCTCTCTCTTCTCCCCCCCCTCATCTCTCTCTCTCTCTCTCTCCTAACCCACCTCCTCTCTGTGTCTCTGCCTCCTCTATTCTCTCTCTTCTACCCCCTCGTCCTCTCCCTCTCTTTGTCCCTCGTTTATTCTCTCTCTTCTAACCCCTCGTCCTCTCCCTCTCTCTGTCCCTCGTTTATTCTCTCTTCTAACCCCTCGTCCTCTCTCTGTCCCTCTTTTATTCTCTCTCTTCTAACCCCTCGTCCTCTCCCTCTCTCTGTCCCTCGTTTATTCTCTCTCTTCTAACCCCTCGTCCTCTCCCTCTCTCTGTCCCTCGTTTATTCTCTCTCTTCTAACCCCTCGTCCTCTCCCTCTCTCTAGTTTATTCTCTCTCTTCTAACCCCTCGTCCTCTCTCTGTCCCTCTTTTATTCTCTCTCTTCTAACCCCTCGTCCTCTCTCTGGCCCTCGTTTATTCTCTCTTCTAACCCCTGCTTCTCTCCGTCGTGTCTCAGGCTCTGGTGCGTCTTAAAGCCGTCTGTATCCGGTTGGCGGTGGGTCCGTGTCTGGTTGAAGCCTGTGTCGTGGCCGTGGTCTCTCACTTCCTGTTGAACTTGCCCTGGACCTGGGGCTTCATCCTGGGGTAAACACAACAACACTGCCACATTCCCCCACAGTGGACACCTGGGGAACTGCAGCCTTTAATACATATTATGTTTTCATGTATTCAGTTGCAGTTGTAGATTTACTTTGGAGATGAGTTTGTGTTGCTTGAAAACATTTCCATCATCTGCTTGCTAATGCCGTACTGTGGGACATTCCAGGCAAAGTAAGAACATGTCCACGGAGGAAAGCAGGTGGTGGACTTTCCATGAGAAAAATTACATAACGCTTCTTTAATTTTTAATAAAAGAAAAACAAAACACTGATATGGGTGTTTTCATGGCTGATGCTGATATTTTTGGGTCGAGATATGGGGCAGATTTTGTTCCGTTTTTCCTCAAATAAAGTAATTTAAATTTACTACAAACTCACCCAAAGCATTAAAAAAAAAAAAAAAAAAAAACCCATATGAGAAGTTATGGAGTTATGCAGTTTTCTCTTCACATTAAAGTGTTAAAATAAAGATTTGCGTGTATTTTTAGGCAGATCCAAAACAAAATATTGGGCTGTGAGGGAGTAGTAGGGGTCTGTCACCTGCTTGTTTCTATGGAGATGTCATTGCTCTGCCTGGAATATTCCACAGTATGGCTTTAATAAGCTCTACCTTACATTTATTCAAAAACACCTACAAAAACAGGCAGGGGTCGCCTCTCCACAGATCTGACCTGTTACGTGGTTTGGTCTAGTCTCCATGAAGATAGAAAGGTTTAATACCATACTGTGGTATAAGCAATGATTCATCTTTGATGGACTGTCCACCAGAAATGTTAGACTTAGACAAACTTTATTGATCCACAAGGGAAATTATTTGGATACAGTAGCTCACACATCACAATACACTGGTCCCTCGTTTATCGCGGGGGTTAAGTTCCAGAAATAACCCGTAATGAGTGAAATCCGCGAAGTAGGACAACTTTATATTTTACAATTATTATCCATGTTTTAAGGCGTTTACAGCCTTAAAACATGTATAATAACTGGAATTAACGTTTTCTCACATTTCTCTCTCATTTAAACACTCAAACTTTCGTAGATTTTCAACAAAATGTATTAATAGTGAAGCGAGGGGGCTCCGCTGGGAGTCCCGCCGGACGCGCGAGGGGAGCAGCTCATCCAACGGCACTGCCACGTCCCGGGACGTGACGTGCACCAACCCCTTGGAGAAGTGCACATGGTCAAATCCGTGACAGAGCAGCACGACCGGCGCAAGGTCGGGGCTGTGAGCACGAGATCAAACCGCCGCGCCCGGACCATGCCTTCCCCTCAGGACCGCGTCCTCGCAGCCCGAGCCACAAACCGAACACACACAAACGAACGCAAGAGACGCATGAAACCAGCAAAGAGCCGCACGGGGTGATTTAATCTTGGTTTAGACCTGGTCTAGTCCCGGTTTAGTCCAGGACCAGTCCAGCTTTAGACCTGGTCTAGACCTGGTTTAGTCCACGTTTAGTCCTGGTCTAGTCTCAGTCCCCCCCTGCATCCCCCATCTATCAATCAGCAAAGGTCTACAGTCTCTTAGCCAATCAGGACGCAGAACACAATGTTATATTACACTATTAAAAAAAAAAAAATCTGCGAAACAGCGAGAACAGCGAACCGTGATAGAGAGAGGGATCGGTGTCCAATGAGACATAATTATATAATAATAATTAATAATAATAATAATCACATCTATATACAGTTTTTGGGAGTATTATTATTGTGTATTATAAATGTTACACAATACACCTTTAGGGCCAATAGTCAATATGCTAAAAGTCCAAATATCGGTCCAATATATCAGCCAATAAATATATCGCTCTATCTGTATGACAGTTTTTCTGGTGTCCGTGTTGTGTGGTGCAGGTTTGTGTTGGCTGCTGTGTCCCCCGCCGTGGTGGTGCCGTCCATGCTGCTGCTGCAGAAGGAGGGATACGGAGTGGAAAAGGTGAACGGCCCCTGTCCTCTCGCTCTACACTCTGCTCCCTCAACACCTGCGTCCTGAAGTTTAGAACTGATCGACTGTTCACGCTTCACTAATATGGACAGTTCCTAGTTTGAGCACAAGAGGGCACTGCATACACAGTCATTTTCATAAACATCTCTCTCCCTCTTTCCCTCCCTCTCTTCCTCTCTCTTCCTCTCTTCTACTCACTCTTCAATTTCATGTATAAAATTCTAAACAAGAAGTGATGTAAACAGGTTGTGAAAAAGATCATTTCAATCAACATAATTCTAATAACCACAGTGGGCAGTACTCAGTTGCATTTACAGTACATGAATAAGTTTTTAAGAAATTGTACTTCCTCACAGCATACTTTTACTACTTCTTGATTAATATTTGTATTGAAGTTGCAGTACTCTTACTTGCTTCCTCTTCCCACTGTGAATAAGTCTCTGTCCCTCATTTATTCTCTCTCTTCTAACCCCTCCTCCCTTGTTCTCTCTCTCTGTCCATCGTTTATTCTCTCTCTCTCTCTCTTCTCTCACTCCCCCTTCTCTCTCCTCTGTTCTGTTCTAACTTCTAAACCCCTCCTCTCTTTCCCCTTCACTCACACCCTCCCTCCTTTCTTTTCTCTCTTCTAAACCCCTCGTGTCTCTCTCTCTCTCACCTTCTCTCTCTCCCTCCTTTCTTTTCTCTCTTTTAACCCCCCTCGTCTTTCTCTCTCACCTTCTCTCTCCCTCCTTTCTTTTCTCTCTTTTAACCCCCTGTCTCTCTGTCTCACCTTCTCTCTCTTCTAACCCCGCTCGTCTCTCACCTTCTCTCTCCCTCCTTCTCTCTTTTAACCCCCTGTCTCTCTCTCTCTCTCACCTTCTCTCTCTCCCTCCTTTCTTCTCTCTCTTCCAACACCCCTCGTCTCTCTCTCTCTCTCTCACCTTCTCTCTCTCTCCCTCCTTTCTTCTCTCTCTTCCAACACCCCTCGTCTCTCTCTCTCTCTCTCTCACCTTCTCTCTCCCTCCTTTCTTCTCTCTCTCTCCCTCCTTTCTTCTCTCTCTTCCAACACCCCTCATCTCTCTCTCTCTCGCTCACCTTCTCTCTCTCTCCCTCCTTTCTTCTCTCTCTCTTTTCCAACACCCCTCGTCTCTCTCTCACCTTCTCTCTCCCTCCCTCCTTTCTTCTCTCTCTTCCAACACCCCTCGTCTCTCTCTCTCTCTCTCACCTTCTCTCTCCCTCCTTTCTTCTCTCTCTCTTCCAACACCCCTTGTCTCTCTCTCTCTCTCACCTTCTCTCTCCCTCCTTTCTTCTCTCTCTTTTAACCCCCTCGTCTCTCTCTCACTCTCACTTTCTCTCTCTCCCTCTTTTCTTTCTTCTCTCTCTTTTAACCCCCCTCGTCTCTCTCTCTCTCTCACCTTCTCTCTCTCCCTCTTTTCTTTCTTCTCTCTCTTCTAGCCCCCCTCGTCTCTTTCTCACCTTCTCTCTCTCCCTCCTTTCTTCTCTCTCTTCTAACCCCCCTCGTCTCTCTCTTTTTAACACATATTCAGACTGAGTTCTTCTCTCAAACAGGAAGTGCTCCGTTATGTTTTTAAACTCCATGCGTCTTTACTAGAATCATTTGGAGTCCAGGAATTGCCAATCTTTTTTGAACTAAATGTAGTTTTAACTTGAATCTCTTCATGACATCACAAGGTGGAACAGAACAGAGCAGTTTGAGCTTTGAAGATGTAGAGAAACTAATAATAAAGAGTTACTCAACAACCTTTTTTTTTTTTTTATGAGGTAACAACATTGTCACATGACTTAAATTTTGTGTAATACTGTATAGGACCTTTAACTTTAAATGAATTGGCTCTAAATAAATTCTGTTACATTTCCAGGGCATCCCCACACTCCTGATGGCGGCCGGCAGCTTTGACGACATTTTGGCCATCACCGGTTTCTCCACCTGTCTCGGAATCGCCTTCTCCACGGGTAATATCCCATTTTGTTCGTTTAATGCTCGACTGATATGGATTTTGGGGGCCAATCTGATACGGATATGAGGAGCTTTTGGGGTAGCCCACAGCGGATAGGGTAAAAGGATAAAAGGCTAAAAGGTAGCTGATAACTTCAAAGTAGGGATGTCAACAATTAATCGATTTACAATTAATTGTCGATCAAGACGTTGGCCAAACAAAATGCATTAATTGTAACTAATCTCTAGAGGGCGCTACTCTGGAATGTGAACACGAGATGCGAACCCACTCGTGAGAAAGACCATAGCGTTACATCATGTAACCCTTTCCTCTCTGGATGTTGCCGTACAACTCACAGTAGAGCTGGACCTAGAACCATATATTTTTGAAATGATTAAAGCATGTAACTTACATGCTTTTATCATTTCCTGATTGTTCTGGTTTGAGGCCCTGTAATGTTTTATGCTGTGTCCAGGGGCCCTGTGAAATGTATATTTTGTACTGTAACCCTTAACAGATTAAGGGAGAGAAATATTGTTGATGCCTTAGTTCAAAATAAATGTTGAGAATGTCCTAAAAATAGCCTGGATTCACTGGTTTCATCATAACAAGGCTCTCAAGTTTTGAGCGGGGTTGAGGGTTGAATTGCGTTGAATTTGTCTAAAGAGCAAATGAGAGTTATATAAATGAAGTTATTACCTGATGGTTCTCAGTTTGTTTTATCATCACTGTCAGTCGCTGTGTGCGCTTAGCAGCTGAAACTAGTCTGCCCAACAACAGAACAATCTATTTTCTGATTGGCTGAAACTGAGATTTTTTTTCTGGGGAGTGGGGCGGGGAGGAGGGGGGAGTTTTTTTTTTCCGCTGAAAACGCACGGTGCCTGCATAAACTGAGCCACACAGTCCGATTTTCTGGGCACAAAAAAAAAAAAAAAATCAGCGTGAGAAATGCCATGTGTGGCATGTGAGCGTGTGAACACGTCGAATTGCGTGTGTCACACTCTCAATGCGTGAGACTTGAGAGCCCTGACATAATATGTAGACTAAATAACATTCTGTTATTTAATTTCTTCTGTTCCTTTTAATTTCAAGATTTCCATGCTGCAAGTGCAACAACTGAGCCAGTCCTCAATTTATTTTCAATAAAGAATGTATTTTGTTATTCAGCATCAATACATTTGTCTGCTTTTTACTAAGGAATAATTAATTGAGGAATATACAATATAATAATACTATGATATATTTATGACTCAGTGTTATGTTACTATAGCTTATATTCTTAAAGACCCTATTGAAACACTCAAATTCAGGTGAAAAACGCCGCTTATCAGTTAATCGTAAGTCGATCGATAAAATCAATCAACTATAGATTAATGAATTCATCGATAATTTGCATCCCTACTTCAAAGCTACAGCTTCATGACATCACAAGGTGGAACAGCGGATTTTGAGCTTTGTAAATGTAGACGGACTAATAATAAAGAGTTACTGAAACGTGTGAATGAAACAAAACACAACTCCAGGTCTGTTTTAATGAGGTAACAGCATTTTAAAAAGGAGTCCATTTTGCGTAATATCGGACCTTTAAAAGTCAGAGTCCTGGTTCAGTGCTGGTTTAGTCCTGGTTTGGATCTAACCCGATCGTGTCTCTCCAGGCTCCACGTGGATGAATGTACTGAAGGGTCTCCTGGAGGTGGTCGGAGGGGTCCTGGCTGGTCTCCTGGTTGGACTGTTCCTCTGCCTGTTCCCCAGCTCTGAGCAGGTCTGGACTCAAGATAAAATACTAATACTGCATTCTGAGCATCCTAATAATTGACACAACTCTTTTGCCATCAAGATAAAGTTAACAACTAGCATACTAATCAAGACTTCCTGATTATCGGGCAATAAAACGCCTCCTAATTACATGTAGACCACCTAGGAACCTACCTGGACAACTGAGGGATGACAAGATATAACCACTACTAACCACTACCTCTTACTACTACCTATTACGGCTACCTACTACTACTACTACTACTACTACTACTACTACTACTACTACTACTACTACTACTACTACTACTACTACTACTACTACTACCTACTTTTTTAGTCCTTGTTTAGTCCAGTTTAATCCTGGTTTAGACCCTGTCCCTCTCTTCTAGGAGGACCTGATCTGGACCCGGTCTCTGCTGCTCCTCGGACTCTCAGTCTTCTCGGTGTTTCTCTCTCATGTCGTGGGCTTTGCCGGAGCCGGGGGTCTGTGTGTTCTGGTTCTGTCCTTCGTGGCTGCTTTGGGCTGGAAGGTCAATAAAGTAAGTCCTGGTTTAGTTCTTGTTTAGTCCTTGTTTAGACCTGGTTAGGCCTGGGTGAGTTCTGGTTTGGTTCTAGCTTAGCCCTTGTGTCATTCCTGGTTCTTGGCTGCTTTGTGTCCCTTGCAGGCTTCAGTAGCAGCTTTTTTTCAGGTTTAGTTCTGATTCATTCATGGTTTAGTTCTGTTGAAATCCTGGCTTCTAGTTAGTTCTTGTTCAGACATGGTTTAGTTTTGGCATTGCTTTAATTCTAGTTATAACCAGTTATTATCTGCTTTGTGTCCCCTGCAGGCTCTGGTAGCAGCTATGTTTTAGGCTTAGTTTAGCTCTGGTTTAGTTCTTCTTCACTCATGGGTTAGTTCTAGTCCAGACCTGGTTTAGTCCTGGTTTAGTCCTGATTTAGACCTGGTTTAGTCCTGGTTTAGTCCCGGGCCCCTGCTGTCAGCTTATATGTCCCTTTGATGCAGAAATAATATGATAATATAACTCACCCCATAAGAACACTGTCAGCTCCGTAGTTTGTGGTGTTGTCTGATAATTCGTGTGTCTACGTGTATGTACGTGGAAACCGACATAATTATCCCGAGTCCCGAGGTGAGAGTTCCTTATTACGTAGCATTAACGTTGCGTACATATTAACGGGACTTGCTCACAGCTGATTGGCGAACAGGCGCAAACACAACAACGCTAATCTTCCTGATTGGTGGGAGAGCGATTGGTGGGTATGCTGCAACATGATTGGAAGCCGAAGCTCAGTTCGGCCTATGATTGGCTCTTGGAACTGGCCATGATTCATGTAGGTCACCTATTTTAACTTCAAAATGGCAAATTTCGCCAAAAGGTGAGAGATTTTCATGCCTGATTGATAAAATGCCACAAGGGATGGAAGAAGGGATGCCCGTTTTAGAAGACGGATGATTTTGACTATTTTTTCCCCCCAGGACGAGTGCCATCCCCAACTCGAGTACTGGTTCTAGTGGTTTAGACCTTGTTCTTACCCACTGTGTGTCTCTTGCAAGTTTATTTCTAGTTTGGTTCATAGCCACAGTTTGTCCCTTGCAGGGTCCTGTAGCAGTGGTGGTGGGCCGGTCCTGGGATGTTTTTCAGCCACTCCTGTTTGGTCTGATCGGAGCTGAGATCACTATCAGCACTCTGAGCCCCAGCACTGTGGGTAGGTACACTACTACGATTACTACTGCTACTACTACTACTACTACTACTACTACTACTACTACTGCTACTGCTACTGCTACTACTACTACTAACCAGCACTGTGGACTGGATGATTAACGATTTCAAACAGGGGAAGCTGTTTATTTTTTATTGTTTCATTATTATTTTATGCTATTATTTAAGAAATTGTAAACTGCCTTCAGTTACATTTGTATATTGTAATTGTACAATATCTTGTTTTGCAAGTAACAAACTCAGGAGTAAACTTGTTTCATGATAATCCTCAAATTCAGGATTTTGTAATTTTTCTAAATCTCGATTATTACAAACTAGGGGTGGGACTTGATTTAAAAAATGATCAAATTAATTACAGACTTTGTAATTAATTAATCTCAATTAATCGCATAACAATATTTGCCCCAAAAGCAACAGTGGACGACTTCATCAAATAATACATACAGACATGACTTTTGAACTTAAGGTTTTTTAATGTCTGAAAAAATGTCTGGAAAAAATAAATTGCATTTCATTTCAAAATACAGTCATACCTCACCTTACGAAATTAATTCGTTCCAGAAGTGGTTTCGTAACGTGATTTTTTTCGTAAGTAGAGTCGCAATGTAAAAGGCCTGATTCGTTCCTAGCCAGTGGGAGGCCAGCGGGGTGTTTGGAGAGTGTATTTACAAGTGTATGATCAAGTGTATTTACGTTTTGGGGGATTCGGGCGGCTGCGAATCCGAGCGCACATTATTTGAATTTTTGAGATTTCGCATTTCGTAGCTTGAATTTTCTTTCGTATTCAGAGACAAAAATTTTACGTAAAGGCGCTTCGTAACTTGGATTATTCGTTAGTTGGGTGTTTCGTAAGGTGAGGTATGACTAGTAGACAAAGATCCCTGTCCAAAATTAACTAGACTAAAGTTAAAGTGCCATTTTACTTTAAGTTGTTTCCTTCTGAACGTGCGTACGATGTTAACTTATTTTCTTCCTGAAGCCAGTCATTTGTTTGAGTTTGGGCTGCTCACACCTTTTGTTTATACTCAAACCAGAACTGCTCTCGCCGACAGCTCCAGTAGTTTCTCTGCTCGCTGTGACATGTTTTGCATTTAAATTGTATCGTAGGGCTGAGGCGCTTCTGTGAAACACAAAATCTTCTGTGCACAGTTTGCAATAAACAACGCCTTTGTCAATACTTCCATCGGGTAGTTTTTTGGATAGAAAAGACCCAGAGTGCTTTCATGCTCCACTGTTGTAGTCCAAACTGTGTGCGTCAGTATAATTGGCGTACCACAACATGGTGCACTGACAAACACTGCAAACTATTTATACTGCAGCTGACATTTTTATTTTGTGATGTCAGGTTTGGGCGTGGCCTGTCTCTTTATCGGCCTGTTTATCCGCATCCTCGTCACCTTTGTCCTCGTTCACTTCGGAGGATTCAACCTCAAGGAAAAGTTCTTCATCGCAGTGGCCTGGCTCCCCAAAGCTACTGTCCAGGTAACACCCCACCTGTCCACACTAGAGGTAAGATCGGGCTTAAAAAATCCAGCCCGACCCGACCCGGCCCGCGGGTATTAAAGCCTGACCCGGCCCGAGCCCGACCAATTAACTTGATTTGCAGGCCTGAGCCTGAAGCAAACCCGAAATTTCATATTTTATTTGTGAGGACTCGGGAGGAGGAGGGGTGATTTATGATAACAAATTAAAGCCTGTCTCTTGTAACGAAATCTAAGTTAAACAAGACTGTATAAACATTTACATCTTTTATATTTGTTTCTGTAGAGGGTACATTAACCGACAATTTTCCATCATTGACGGATTTTTTTAAGAGTTGACGGGAAAAATTTAAGGCCGTCCGTCATTTTGACGGGTTGAAAATTGGGCCATAAACCACAGCAGCAGTACGTCCTTAAGAATCTAGTGCGGCACTTTAAGAGAGAGAAGCAGAGAGAGGGAAGCAGGAGGGGAAGATTATTAAGAGGGGGGCCGTCACGTGCGCAGAGCTCTGGCTCTGCGGCTCCTGTTTAGTAGTTAAATAGCAATTACATTACAGCGCCTTCTCTGTTTTATCCAAATTATTTATTTTAAAACAAGTATTCCTTAGTTTAGTATCCACATATCGTTTTAGGATACATTTTTATAAACATATATTTATTTTTAAAAAAGTCAGCGAGAGAGAAGCCCGGCCCGACCCGACCCGAAGCAATGATTGACATTTTAGGCCCGAATTTCGGGTCGGGTCGGGTTGGGCTCGGGCTTGGGCTTAAGATCTTGCCTCTAGTCCACACCCACATCTCCCTGTTCACACCCACACCCCACCTGTCCACACCCACACCCCACCTGTTCACACCCACATCTCACCTGTTCACACCCACACCCCACCTGTCCACACCCACACCCCACCTGTCCATACCCACACCTCCTTGTTCACACCCACACCCCACCTGTCCACACCCACATCTCACCTGTCCATACCCACACCTCCCTGTTCACACCCACACCCCACCTGTCCACACCCATATCTCACCTGTCCATACCCACACCTCCCTGTTCACACCCACACCCCACCTGTCCACACCCACATCTCACCTGTCTACACCCACATCTCACCTGTCCACACCCACATCTCACCTGTCCATACCCACATCTCACCTGCCCACACCCACATCTCACCTGTCCACACCCACATCTCACCTGTCCATACCCACACCTCCCTGTTCACACCCACACACCACCTGTCCACACCCACATCTCACCTGTCCATACCGCACCTGTCCATACCCACATCTCACCTGTCCATACCCACACCTCCCTGTTCACACCCACACCCCACCTGTCCACACCCATATCTCACCTGTCCATACCCACACCTCCCTGTTCACACCCACACCCCACCTGTCCACACCCACATCTCACCTGTCCATACCTACACCTCCCTGTTCACACCCACACACCACTGGTTCACACCCACATCTCACCTGTCCACACCCACATCTCACCTGTCCACACCCACATCTCACCTGTCCACACCCACACCCCACCTGTTCACACCCACATCTCACCTGTCCATACCCACACGTCCCTGTTCACACCCACACACCACCTGTTCACACCCACATCTCACCTGTCCACACCCACATCTCACCTGTCCATACCCACATCTCACCTGTCCACACTCACACCCCACCTGTCCACACCCACATCTCACCTGTCCACACCCACATCTCACCTGTCCTTACCCACACCTCCCTGTTCACACCCACACACCACCTGTTCACACCCACATCTCACCTGTCCATACCCACACCTCCTTGTTCACACCCACACACCATATGTCCACACCCACACCCTACATGTCCATACCCACATTTTACCTGTCCATACCGCACCTGTCCATACCCACATGTCCCTGTTCACACCCACACCCCACCTGTCCACACCCACACCCCACCTGTCCACACCCACATCTCACCTGTCCACACCCACATCTTACCTGTCCATACCGTACCTGTCCATACCCACACCTCCCTGTTCACACCCACACCCCACCTGTCCACACTAACACCCCACCTGTCCACACCCACATCTCACCTGTCCATACCCACATCTCCCCTGTCCATACCACACCTGTCCATACCCACACCTCCCTGTTCACACCCACACCCCACCTGTCCACACCCACATCTCACCTGTCCACACCCCATCTACATTTATGGACATTAAAGGGTTCGTTTGACGCTCTTTTCTGATCTGTTCTAATGATTCCTCATCACAAACACACCTGGAGTTGTGCTGTTGTTTTCCAGGCTGCGATCGGTTCGAAGGCGTTGGACATGGCGCGGGAGGCGGGAGACGACGTCCTGGTGAAGTATGGTCTGGATGTGCTAACGTTAGCCGTGTTAGCGATCCTCATCACGGCTCCCATTGGTGCGTTGGGGATCGGACTGTCAGGGCCTCGCCTCCTCCAGCAGCAGAGCAAAGGTCAGTGCAAAACACACAAAACGGCTTTGTTGATGTATGTATTTATTTATTCGCAACATTTAATATGCAAATATGCTGCTCTCAGCCGGTTTTCAAAATAATGTAATAATAATAATAACAAATCAGTTTTTGTAAAGCACTTTTCATGCATTATATATTCACTCCACGCAGTGAATTGAAGCTGCCAGTCTGTTATGGCGTCCCTCTGTGGCATCTGCAGTCTCTTAAAAAAATATATATATAGATAAAATTTCAGATGAATGACTTCCAAATATATACAATTTAGTTTGTGTTTTTTTACAGAGAAGACTAGTTTTGTTTTGGTTTTATGGGGATAGAACAGGCATGGGCAAACTACGGCCCGGGGGCCATATGCAGCCCGTTAATCTTTTTAATCCGACCCGCCGAACTTGAAGAAATTATATTAATAAACCTTGTTAATGTTTTAATTTCCCTGCAATTCTGGCGTTTTCCAGTAGCTGGCGCACTACATACATTGACCTTTGTTGAGGCGTTTTGCTCCACGTTTGTGCTTTACTCTTTGACCCCTCAGCCTCCTGTAAAGATGAGCGGAGCTAAGAAAAGAAAAGTGGACAGAGAATGTCGAGTGTTTAATAAGGAGTGGACAAGTAAATATTTTTTCACAGAATACGGGAAAAGTCCCTCAGTCGTCCAGGTAGAATCCATGATAAAAGGAGAAGTTCAATTTGTCAACTGGACAAAGTTTGTTTGGTTGAAAACGTTTCGCCGCTCATCCGAGAGGCTTCTTCAGTTCTGGTTCTAGTGCTGGTTAGACCCTGTTTATATCTAGCTGCAGGGAGGAGCTCACTACACTGAAATCGTTCTGAAACTATCTCAACTAATCTGTATCTTTTGTTTCTCTGGCGTCTCGTTTAGCATCTCTATTCAGCCCTAGGAGGAGCTCACTGCACTGAAATAGCTCTGAAACTATCTCAACTCATTTGTTCCTTTTTGTTATTAGAATTTCTCTGGCGAATAGTTTAGCATCTCTATTCAGACTAATGACCGTTTCCACCCCTCTGTCCCTGACTTGCCTGCCCTAAAACATTAGGGCAGACAAGTCAGGGAAAGATACAGATTAGTTGAGATAGTTTAAGAACGATTTCAGTGTAGTGAGCTCCTCCCTGCAGCTAGATATAAACAGGGTCTAATCAGCACTAGAACCAGAACTGAAGAAGCCTCTCGGATGAGCGGCGAAACGTTTTCAACCAAACAAAGTTTGTCCAGTTGACAAATTGAACTTCTCCTTTTTTTCACAGAATACTTATCAGCTGCTGTATGCCTGATATGCCACGAGACTGTAGCGGTTTTTAAAGAATATAATATCAGCCGTCACTTTGCCACAAAACATGCTAACTATGCTAGCAAGCAGTCAACGAAAGAACGAAAGAACCTGAAGAACAGAACTTTCAGTGCTTTAAAATAGTAACTGTTAGTAATTTTTGAAAAAGCTGTATTTTAATTAAATTTTCTGTGTTTTAAGAGTCATTTCAATAAATAGCTAAATACCGTGGAACTTGAAAGACGGACATTTTGTTGTAATGCTTTTGTTTATTTTTAACTGAAATAAAGCATACATTTTCTACATATCCCATGTTATTTTTAGTGTTTTTACCAAAACACTAAATTCAGCTGCTCCTGGTCCGGCCCTTCTGTCAAATTTTAGAACCCTTTGTGGCCCACGAGTCAAAAAGTTTGCCCACCCCTGGGATAGAACCAATAATTAGTTAGATAGATAATTAGATTAGATAAGCTAACCACTCTGCCACACACTTCCTGTGATTTTACTGAAGTATCTGGGGCATATTTGTTTGTACTTCTTTAGTACTAACTGCAGTGGTGTCTGTAGTTTCAGAAAACCCAGAGATCGGACCCTCGTCTCCAGACTCCAACTACGTTTCAGAAAAGGACGGTGGAACCATCGAGAGCAAGTTATGAACCAAAACATCTGTCATTTCAGGGCCTGTTTGCACGAGAACGCTTACGGGTAAAAACGACAAAATATTTTATGGGAAGTGCCTTTCGTTTACACGGTGACGGCGTTTTTGGGGCCTAAAAACGCAAAAATCTGAAACCACCCTCCAGAGTGGAAAAGTGAAATACGCTCCGCTGTAGCGTCTCCGTGTAAACTGCCCAAGACGCAAAACTGGTCAGATCTGCTCACGTCGCGTACGCGTTTACGTCACATAGATGCGGCATACCTTGATACCACGGATGTTCAAGCTGCGCTAGCATCTCTAGTCAACATACAAGAGTAATTTCAACAATTGTATAAATCGCACCCACACACGTCTACGGTCTTTTCTCTTCTTTCCGTACAAGTCTTTCTCACACTCTCACAGCCACACAGACGCCAAGACAAGCGACTTCCGCATGAGGCACTTCAAATGTAAAACCCGATGTGATTTTATATTTTCTAATTCACTGTAATCCTCCTGTAATGAAACTATTTTCAGTACAATATTCAAAAACATGTCAACAAAAATACAAGTCACTGAAATGTTTGGAGCGGAACTTCACAACTCATTTAAAACGCAACTAGAACATTTTATTTTGAAGTTTTACCTTTCTCTTTTCCGGTACAGTCGTGGTTAGAAATGTAACTTGACGCTGTTGTGATGTTTTTTTGTTTATTTTTTCAGTCCAGTTATTTACAGCGCCTCCCTTCGCTGGCTTTTGCGTCCACTTTTGCGTCTTCGTATAAACAAACATTTCCTGTCGAGAACGCTCGTCTAAACGCGGAAAAAAAATTGAAGACAAGACGCCACTTTTACGTCTTCCGTTTTGATCGTCGCCGTAGCTTCATTTTGATTCAAAGGTGCTCTGTGTAACTTTTCTGGTGGAGTGTACATCACCTGCTTGTCTCCATGGAGATGTTATTACTTTGCTTGAATGTTCCACAGTATGCCATTAAACGTAGCTATACTGCAGTTATTTCATGATGGGCGTTTTTAGTGTTATAACCACAAACTGCACAAAGACGTGGACTAAGGGAGCTCGACGTCACCCATAGGGTTTCAATCCAGTCAAATGAAGCTTCTCGAGGCTAGCCGCTATTTGGACGAATTTGAAGCCGAGTTTCACATTTGGATTTCTGACCGCAAGTATCATAGCAACCAAAAGAGCCAATCGGGAGCGAGGCTTTTGATGCGCGCCCATGCTCGGGAAAGTGGCAACTAGCGGGTTAGCTAAGTCCACTGATATGTACAGTCTATGATCATAACGTATTACCTTTACAAACATGCGTTCTTACTGTAACTCTCCCAAGATCTGACCTGTAACTCGGCTTTGCGGTGCCACCTGTTTGTCTTCAGGGAGAAAGCTAATTTTAATGCCATCTTGTGTCATTTCCAGCAAAAGCATCTCCATGGAGACAAGCCACTGGTGGACACTCTGGATTATTCTATGTAGAGAGAGTGAACTCAGCAAGACTTTTGTAGATAGGGAGGTTATTAAAGCAAGGACAGAAATAAGCTGTACTGTCTTGGAAATGTAGCTGTGTATTTTCACAATGTTGTATTTATTTTTTATCTTTATTTGGAGCTAGAATTTTATGGAGCATTATGTTAAAAGAAATTAATAAAAATATGTCAATAAATGGCTCATGTCCTGAATAATATGATTGCTATAACACTAACAAATGTAACAACACACTAAATGACTTAAAGATTTGTGATATCCGTAACGCGAGTTCTCGGGGCATATAATATATGCCCCGAGCGGTCTCCAAATAACACAAACTTTAGCACTTTTCAAATCATAGAAGCTCGATGTCTTAGTCTACACTTTTGTTTGAGTCAAAAGTGGCCTGTAATCCCAGATTTATCCATAATTTACAGCTTTGCGTTTCATGTTCAGTCATTAAAAATAGGTCATTAAAAACCTTTAAAAGTGCCGACTCCGTGCTATGCAGGGCCTTGTATCCTGACTGGAAATGCTCTAAAATGCCATGTGCTTTTAAAAAAGGCTGCAATTGATAAAGAACACATTTTTCCAATACTTTAGCCAAGAAAGGAAGCTTAGAGATTGGACAAAAATTTGAAACATTTGATGCGTCCAAACTTGGTTTCTTAAGGAGAGGTTTGATTACAGCCTTTTTAAAAAATAAAGGTACAACACCAGAGACAAGACTGCTGTTCATGATAGCACATACACTTGAGCCAATTGTTGTCCACACCTCCTTAAATAACCTTGGAGGGACGGGGTCAATAGGACTGGACGAAGCTTTAAGCTCAATTGCTATTTTAGAGAGACACACTAAAGACACTGGCTCAAATTTACAAAAAACAGCTGAGCAAGACATGCTTATTTGTGGAACAACAGAAGGACAGTTTAAGTTGGCTCTAATCAAAGCAACTTTCTCTGTGAAGCAAGATAAAAAACTGTTCACATTTTTCAGAACAAGAATCTAAAATAGTGGATTTGGATGGGCTCAAAACAGACCCAATTGTTTGAAATAAAACACTTTTCAAATCATAGAAGCTCAATGTCTTAGTCTACACTTTCGTTTGAGTCAAAAGTGGCCTGTAATCCGAGATTTAGCCATAATTTACAGCTTTGCGTTTCATGTTTGGGTCCCGGGAGCTGAGAGGGAAATAAACTGTGACTCCGCACATGCGCACTGGCGTCCTCATCTACTCGAAACTATGGATAAATCTCGGATTACAGGCTACTTTTGACTCAAACGAAAGTGTAAACTAAGAGATTGAGCTTCTATGATTTGAAAAGTGCTAAATTTTGTGTTATTTGGAGACCGCAAACATGTGCCCCGAGAACTCACTTTACGGAGATCGCTAATCTAAAACATCTCCGGAAGTGCTCCATACGACACCAAAGTGCTATGGGTGAGTAAAACAACTTGTTTTATTATCGAAATAAGGCTCAGATTGTAAAAAAAAAAAGTTAATTCTCCTTTAAGGTACTGTACCCAATTTTTAAACATGTAACTGAGCAAACTTTGTCTAGCCCCAGTACAGATATATTGTATAAACAGCTCCTAAGGTCAAAATAAGTATGGTGTGCACTGGCTGTATACAATTATAAAGCGTTTCATTGTCCGATTAATCAAGAATTGCACTGTTAGCATGCTAGTTGTTGTTAGCTTGACCCTGACAACAAAACTTTGCTTTGGTCTCTGAAAGTTGCATCCTTAACAATTATTTTACAAAGAGGTCTGCCCAGGATCCACAATACACACTTGTTAAATACTTTACGAAGATCTGAGTCTGGTCACAGGTGAAGCCCCCAGACCCAGAGTTTTGATAGGTGTGATTGACAAGTGGATGAGCCAATCAGGGATACGCATGGTCTGATGAAAAACAGCGTGAATGTCTGCAGAATCAGTACGCGAAGCATTAACTAAATGTGATTTTATTTGTAAATGATATGTGACCAATGAGCTCTTTTGTTTCACATGAGTCACTGAAATAAACAAATCTGATTGGGCGATCACGTTTGGCTGGGAGGGAGTGAGGACCGCACTGATGTACAGTCATGGCCAAAAGTTTTGAGAATGACACAAATATTACATTTTCACAAAGTCTGCTGCTTCAGAGTTTTTATATGTTTTTGTCAGATGTTTCTATGTTATAATGAAATACAATTAAAAGCATTTCATAAGTATCAAACGCTTTTATTGAGAATTACACAGAATTCATGCAATAAGTCAATATTTGCAGTGTTGACCCTTCTTTTTCAAGACCTCTGCAATTCTCCCTGGCATGCTGTCAATCAACTTCTGGACCAAATCCTGACTGATGACAGTCCATTCTTACATAATCAACGCTTGGAGTTTGTCAGAATTTGTGGGTTTTTGATTGTCCACCCGCCTCTTGAGGATTGACCACAAGTTCTCAATGGGATTAAGATCTGGGGAGTTTCATGGCCAAGGGCCCAAAATCTTAATGTTTTGTTCCCCGAGCCATTTTGTTGTGACTTTTGCTTTATGGCAAGGTGCTCCATCATGCTGGAAAAGGCATTCTTCATCACCAAACTGCCCTTGGATGATAAAAGGAGAAGTTCAATTTGTCAACTGGACAAAGTTTGTTTGGTTGAAAACGTTTCGCCGCTCATCCGAGAGGCTTCGTCAGCTCTGGTTCTAGTGCTGGTTAGACACTGCTTATATCTAGCTGCAGGGAGGAGCTCCTACACTGAAATAGCTCTGAAACGATCCCCACTAATCTGTCTCTTTGTTTTTCAAATTACTCTGGCGACTAGTTTCGCCTCCCTATTCACGCCTAATGAGGCCTAGGGAGGCGAAACTAGTCGCCAGAGTAATTTGAAAAACAAAGAGACAGATTAGTGGGGATCGTTTCAGAGCTATTTCAGTATAGTTAGCTCCTCCCTGCAGCTAGATATAAGCAGTGTCTAACCAGCACTAGAACCAGAGCTGACGAAGCCTCTCGGATGAGCGGCGAAACGTTTTCGACCAAACAAACTTTGTCCAGTTGACAAATTGAACTTCTCCTTTTATCATGGATTCTACCTGGACGACTGAGGGACTTTTCATGCCCTTGGATGGTTGGGAGAAGTTGCTCTCGGAGGACGTTCTGGTACCATTCTCAAAACTTTTGGCCATGACTGTACTAATAGATCTAATATCTAATTTAAAATAAATCCAGTTTTAAAGCAGATCTATTCTGTTTTTAAGCATGTTATGTTGCACTACATGACAACATTTTGCTGGAGGTGTCGGCAGCTCCACAGCTCTTCATTTTAGGGGAAAATTGCAATTTAAAATGTGCAAATTATAGCATAATGATATAACTATGCAGCAGACAAAAGCATGTCTTCTTTAACTATATCTACTTGTATGTAAAAAGTGTTTTATAAAATAACATTTCAAAGCGTACGCCCAAGCGGAGAAACTATTCCACAGCAGCATTCCTTCTGCCAAAAGAGTTATTATTCTTCAGTTCATCTCACTTCCAGATTATTTACTTTCAGGTAAAATGGTTGTGAACAGTTCTGAGGGCCAGTCCTGATCTGCCTCTGCTCCAGGTCTCACATGGGTGGTTTGTGTCCTACATGCTCCTCGTCCTGATCCTTGGCTTCAGAAAATGGAAGAATCAAAGTTCAGCTGTGAGCCACTCTGAGGTCCTCACCTTCCACATGGTCGGCAAGGAGATTTTGACTGTGGTAGGGTCCATATTCTTCTCATGGGGTTTGTATGAACTGAAGAAGTAGCTTGGATGAGCTGCGAAACGTATTCGGCCAAATAAACTTTGTCCAGTTTGTCTCCTTTTGCCTTTGTATGTCAGAGTCAACGCTGTTTTCATGATCGAGGTGTCTCTGTGCATCTGGACTTTTAATGGACAGCTGTTCTTCCACTGTTTCACCTGTGTGGAGCACTACCTGGCCGTGGTTTACCCAACCTGCATTTGAAGAAAAGGGGCGGAGTCACCATCAGAAACGTCAGTGTTGATTTTGTCTGGGGGTTTTCTATAGTCGTTTCCCAATTCAGCGAGTGCACGGCTCGGAGCATCCTTGGAGGGGGGATGTGCGTCATATCCGGCGCGACAACTGCTGTTCCATTTCGTTTTTGTCCCATGCACAGTTAACACGCGGTCCAAACACCGCAGTCGTTTCCATCGGCGCGTGGACCAAGCGTGCAAACATGCACACTTCGCACACTCAAAAGCCCCAATATGCACAGCGCGGCAGGATATATGACTACAAAGATGGACTCGCCAGCGACATCGCCATGTGACAGTTGCGACTTCACTATAAAATGTCTGTACTGGTTCACCTCACCTACAACTATGCTACATGAAACTCTTCATAAACTACGCTAAACATGTGTGACGGTAGCCGTAACGGCATAGTTCACGGCTCCTGTATTACCGTTCACATGCTTTTTCCCTTAAACTTCTATATTTCCTTTGCCGTTGTAATGCTGGATATTCTACAGTATAACCATGTCCCAATTCCAAGTATTACTAGTCGCAGTAGAATAATATTTTTGTCTTTAGGGGACAAGGAGCAGACCACCCGGCTCATTGAGCTGAGGCGGGACCTGTTCCATTTCGCAGACGCCCATGCGGACCACAGACTGCACTCAGGTCTGAGCGAATATGCACCGCCTCGACTGCAGGCTGAGATCACGCTCCGAACCGTGCACTCGCTGAATTGGGAAACGGCTTGTATGTATTTCATTGGCTATTTTGCACAGTTTGCAGGTTGAAAGCAGCTTATTCAATCAAAACTGTCAGCTTTTTCCACCATAAGAGCCATCCTGGCAGTTCTGGTAATGAAAGTGGTGTTTTCCATGGTTTATCAAATACTGTTCATATTTAAAGGGATATGCCACCCCCAGGTCAAATTTGGGCATCTCCCCACAGTCCAGAGACTAAAATAAGTGGTGGAAAGCGTTTTCCTGCTCACCCAGCCATTGTCCGAGTCTGTCGCCACTGACCGCCGCGGTATCTGGTGCTCCTCCGCCTTAGACTGGAGTCTAACGTCGCCAGAGAAAGATTTCGGCCAAAAGGAATTAATTTGCTCGATGCGTTTCCCAATTACTTTGTGTGTAGTGCACATTCATATCGAGTGCAAATAAATGTGCAAATCAACACGGAGAGCTTGACTTGGTCATTTTGGGTGGGAACTATTTTCCAGTGCGTACGAATACAGCCGTATCACGCAGCACGCTGCCAGGGGAATCCCTGTAACGCACCGGGAAGGGAGTTCCCCTGTTGCACAACGTGGTGCGTGATACGGCTGTATTCTTACGCACTGGAAAATAGTTCCCACCCAAAATGACCAAGGCAAGCTCTCCGTGTTGATTTGCACATTTATTTGCACTCGATATGAATGCGCACTACACAGAAAGTAATTGGGAAACGCATCGAGCAAATTAATTCCTTTTGGCCGAAATCTTTCTCTGGCTACGTTAGACTCCAGTCTAAGGCGGAGGAGCACCAGATACAGCGGCGGTCAGTGGCGACAGACTCGGACAATGGCTGGGTGAGCAGGAAAACGCTTTCCACCACTTATTTTAGTCTCTGGACTGTGGGGAGATGCCCAAATTTGACCTGGGGGTGGCATATCCCTTTAACAGATCTTTAGACAAGTGTCTGATGATGTCATCCACACTTGGTTGGGTTTGGCCTGAAGTTTGGGGCTCCCACTGCTGTTTCTGCACAGAGAAAGAACTATAGACCATTTTCAAAGCTACGTCATCACTGAAAGCGCGCGCATTGTTGACTCAAAACAAAGCCACTGCCGCCATAAAACCTCCAGCGAAGATATAGAAGAGAAGAACTCGACGTGAAATAAAGAGAAACAGATGGAATAAATGATTGTTCATATCATTCAACTGACATACACACAAGTGAACACCTGGGCAAATTACCCTAAACAAGCTGCATGATTAACTAGCAAGCACAGGACACCGCAAAGCTCACAGACATATTAACCGGGTAACCTATACGACAGACACATGTAAACGAACACGAATAACTTTGTTAAAATGCATGATACGTTTTCGCATGACCATCATAAATGGCATTTGACATGACTGAGATCACATCTGTGACTCGTGAATTAAGTCGTAGTATGTTACTTATCGCTTGTTGATGATAGCCCAAGCATTGTACATGGTCGTCTTGTAGCCTTGTCTTTGACTGGGGAGAATATCAGATGCCAACACGCAAAACTCCACATCGATATCGTGGTATTTTACCTCCTGTACATGGCCACACACGGCAAACTGGTAGGCATCCATGGATTTGTATGCGCGCACTTTCTCTCTTGTATACACGCTGGGCTTCTCCACTAAATAACAGTGGATATCTGTCCACTATAAATCTGGCCACTTTTCTGCGGCCACTCACTACTGCCACTCCGTGATCGCATAAGGATCTGGTAGTCGAACCCCGTTACTCAACGTGAGCTTTTGTAGCTCTCTCTATCGTTCATATTCAATAACTTGCAATAATCAGATGCTCCGCTCTGGTCCGCCATGGTTGATTCTGGGTCAACAATGCTCGCGCGTGCCGGTGACGTCACGTCTGCTTACTAACAGTAATGGGGTCTATAGGCCGCTAATAGAAAAGCAAA